>PVJD01001002.1:0-317374 GCA_004026545.1 Mormoops blainvillei | reverse complement strand
TAGGCTGAACATTCTGAAGGGCAGAACTGAAACTTCCATACGGATAGACTGAATTTGCAAAGTCTGTAGACCAGCTCCAACGCAGCTGAATTCCTGACTTTTTAGCCAGTCAGCTCCTCACATAGCTGCCTAAGCAGAGGTAAGAGACTTCTTTATTAGTACATATGAGCAGCTATTTCTAGGTGATACTCTAAATGGTTTGTAAAAGTATGAACATTCTCTGATTATGTAATGTAAATCACCATTAACAAATAGAGGGAGTGAAATTCAGTTTATAGTTGTTGGTATGGAAAATAATTAAATAATTAATGAATAATAGTATAAGAATAAATGCCATGTTTTGCATACTCACAACTGTAAACCTACTTTTGCCCCATCCTATATGCTAATAACTCAGGCTAAATTTTTATAGATATACATATTCTCTAGTAACTTTAGTCAGGAGAGATAGGATTCTCCAAAATACATTTTAACTTAATTTTTAAATAATAATCATAAAGGATAATGTTAAATAACATTTTAATAGGTTATTTTTATTGTATTTATTTCCATTACCATTTATACTCCTTATATCCTCCTCCACCTCCCACCACCCACCTCCCCCTACAATCACCATACTGTTTTCCATGTCCATGAGTTCTTTACCTCTTTTGTTCCTACACTATGCCCCCTGCCTAGAGAGCTGTCAGCCTATTCTCTATCTATGACCCTATTTTACTTGCTAGATCAGTTAGTTCATTATATTCAACATATGAGTGAAATCATATGATATTTGTCTTTCTCTGACTGGTTCATTTAACTTATCATAATGTTCTCCAGGTCTAACCATGCTGTCACAAAAGGTAAGATTTCCTTTTTTCATGACCAAGTAGTATTCCTTTGTGTAGATATAACATAGCTGTTTTAACCTCTCATCTGCTGATGGACACTTGGGCTGCTGCCATATCTACACTGCAATGAGTTATAAATAATGCTGCAATGAATATAAGAATGCATATATTCCTCCAAATTAGTGTTTTGGGTTTCTTTGGATAAACTCCCTGAAGTGTAATTGCTGGGTCATAAGGAAGGTCCATTTTTAATTTTTTGAGGTAACTCCATACTGCTTTCCACAGTGTCTGCACCAGTCTGCATTCCCACCCACAATACAAAAGGGTTCCCCTTTCTCCACGTCCTCACCAGCAGTTGCTATTTGTTGATTTATTGATGATATCCATTCTGACAGGTGTGAGGTGATATCTCATCGTGATTTTAATTTGCATCTCTCTGATGATTGGTGGAGGTTAGCATCTTTTCATATGACTATAGGCCATCTGTATGTCCTCTTTGGAGAAGTGTCTACTCGGGTCCTTTTTTAAATTGGATTATGTGGTTTTTTGGTGTTGAACTTTATAAGTTCTGTATAAATTTTGGATATTAACTCCTTATCAGTTGTATATTTGGTGAATCTGTTCTCCCATTCAGTGGGTTGTCTTTTTATTTTGTTCATGGTTCTCTTTTTGGGACAAAACCTTTTTAGTCTGTTATAGTCTCATTTGTTTATTTTTTCTTTTGTTTTCCTTGCAAGGGGAGATATATCAGAAAAAAATATTACTATGAGCAATGTTCAAGATTTTACTGCCTATGTTTTCTTCCAGGATTTTATGGTTTCAAGTCTAATGTTTAAGTCTTTAATCCATTTAGAATTTGTGCTTATGTGTGGTGTAAGAAGGTGGTCTAATTTCACTTTTTGCATGTATCTGTTGAATTCTGCCAACACCATATATTGAATAAACTATCTGTAGCTAATTGTATATTTTTGTCTCATCTGTCAGATGTTAATTGACTATAAAGATGTGGCTTTATTTCTGGCCTGTATATTCTGTGATTGGAGCATGAAATACATTTTTCATCCCCTAACTTTTACTCTGTATGCATCTTTCTTTTGGAGGTGTACCTCTTGAAGTTAGCATATATATGGGTCTTGTTTAGTTGTCCATTCAACTACCTTATATCTTTTGATTGGAGTATTTAAGCCATTTACATTTAAAGTGATTATTGATAGATACATATTTACTGCCATTTAATTTTTAACTATTTTTTTCTGTTTTTTTCTTTTTCTTAAAGCAAGCCCTTTAACATTTGTTGCTATACTGGTTTGGCGGTAACAAACTCATTTGTCTTTTTCTTCTGTGGGAAGCTCTTTATTTCCCCTTGATTTTAAATCAAAGCCTTGCTGGGTAAAGTGACCTTGGTTGTAGGTCCTTGTTTTACATCACATTGCATATTTCATGCCAATTCTTTCTGGTCTGAAATATTTCTGTTGAGATATCAGATGACAGTCTTATGGGAGCTCCCTTATAGGTAACTAATTGCTTTTCCCTTGTGGCTTTTAAGATTCTCTCCTTGTCTTTAAATTTTGCTACTTTAATTAGGATGTGTCTTGGTCTGGGCCTCTTTGGGTCTACCTGGTTTAGAACTCTCTGTACTTCCTGCACTTGTGTGTCTTTTTTCTTCACTATGTTAGAGAAATTTTTGGTCATTATTTCTTCAAATATGTTCTTGATTCCTTGCTCTCTTTCTCTTTTTTTTTCTGGTATCTCTATGATGCAAATGTTGTTACACTTCATGCTGTCCCAAAAGTCCCTTAAACTATCCTCATTTTTTAAAATTCATTTTTCTTTTTGCTGTTCTTCTTGGGTGTTTTTTCTATCTTGTCTTCCAAAACTCTGATTTGACCCTTTGCTTCATCTAACCTGCTGCTTATTCCAGTGTATTATTTATTTCAGCTACTGCATTCTTTATTTTTGACTGGTCCTTTTTTATGGTTTCTGTGTTTTTTCATGCTGTGATCAAACTTATAACTTTGAACTCTATGTCTAATAAATGGCGTGCCTCAATTTCATTTAGTCCCTCTTCTGGAGAATTTTATTATTCTTTCATTTGAGACTTATTTCTTTGTCTTCCCATTTTGGTGCCTCTTAGTGTTTTTTTTTTTATATATGTATTAGTTATATCTCCAAAGACTGGTTCAGGCCTATGTCCAACATTACCTTTGAGTGGTGCTGGGCTACTTGTTTGGAGCTATCAGCTATCCATAGCTTGTGGCTTCCTCCCCTCCCTAGGCCTGGATGAATGCTGAATGAACCAAGCCGAGCACACAACATGGAGGGTTGATGCAGCTAAGTTAACTTGGCTAAGGTCACGAAGGGAGAGTCTGAATCTAGGCAGTTTGACTGCAGATCCCTTACTCATAATTGCCACTTTGGACACTAGTCTAGAGAAGTTTAGTTTGTTCTCCTCAATGCTCATTACTTGCCTCTGATTATCCAGAGTTGATGGAATGATGAAAATTAAGTAGGTTCACTGGGGACTTTTCATTCCAGGCCTTGAGCTCTATTACTTGGTGAGACCTGACTCTGACCACAGTGACCACAGTGACTGATCACAGTGAGCCCCAGGCCTGCAGGAGGATCAGGTAAAGTCTAAAAGTACCCAGAGATCCATCTCCATCTTTTGTCTGTTAGGTTTAATCACAGAAAAAGCTGGCTGTACTCCTCAACAGGGCTTCAACTTTGCAGAGTATGGTGAGAAGGATTCATGCATGTAGAGCTATTGCTTCCCCTGCAGGCTGATGATACATGGTGTAGAGTGCTCTGCCCAAGAAAGTTGGCCTCTGTAGTATGAGGAATGAATGAGTACTGTAATCCTGGCCTCTGACTCTTCAGCTCTCTCCCCAGATCTACCAACCCCAGACAATCCTTAAGTAGCTCTAATCTGCTCTGCCCTCCCTCTGCTAGGGCCCAAAGTGGCTGCAAACAAAATTTTGCGCACCAGCCCTTTAAGAGGGTATCTGCTTCTCTAGCATTCCCTCACTGGTGAAGAGAAACCTACTGTTTTTCACAGCCAGATGTTATGTGGTCACCTTTCCCAGTTCTAGTGCTCTATGCTGGGGAGCCCAGATTGGTGTTTAGACCCCAAAGTTCTCTGGGAAAACCCTGGCTGTTGAAATGTCCCCCTACAACCCTTGTGTTCCACGCTTCCTACCAGTTTTTATGTGGTGGTGTTTTTTTTTCTGTAAGTCCTAGGTTATAAGAGTTCTCTCCAGCTAGCCTTCTGTTGGCTATTCAGGATGATTTGTCTGTAATTTAGTTGTAATTCCAGTTTGGTCTGGGGAGGAAGTTAGTGTAACTTCCATCTACTCTGCCACCATCTTGGATCTGTCTAAGTTAAAGAGCATTTTAAATTAGGCACTAATTTAATAGGGCATAGAAATAATCATGCAATAATCATAGGCTGTATCTTGGAGAAATTGATATTTTCTACTAGCATACATATAGAAGGTAAGAAGTATAATCCTATATCAGGCTTTGAAATTTTAAGCCACTGGTGTTACTAACATTTTTCAACTCCCAGAATATAGCAACTCTCATTTTAAATTATTTCTCAATAAACTTCAGGATATCAATCATGCTAAAATTTTTAGAAAGCCCGGAGGGCTTAAGAAATTATGTGTATGTGCGGGTAAGGGTGTACTTAAGAAATGAATTTAGTTTGCATACCTTGGATTACTGGGGATTTATTTTATTCTTTCTTTTGTTCTCAATTTTATTACATTTTAATCAGAGTCATGTTTGTAAAGCAATTTAAAACTAAATTAAAATTTAACCTACAAAAGGGTTGCTTCAGAAATGAATTAACTCTCCACCATTTTATTTTTCTCTTGCTCTTTTACCTCAAGGGCCTGAAAGAGGCTGGATAACCCATTGTAGGCATTTTCTTTCAAATAACAGTTATCCATACCAGTTTTCCCCCAAAGTGTCATTGTGCATTAGAGACAAATTCGATTATTAAACACATTTAGGTTCTTGGATTCCCCCTCAGATAGGAATCACCAAGGATAATCCTAAAAATACATTTTATTTGCACATTGATACATGCTATAACTGAACACCATTACCCAGTGACTATTCCCTGCAAATAGCATGGGAGAGCATTGCCACTAACAGCCTCATTATTTAACTGAAGGAGGTTCCTGTAATAATGCCCACAGCAGCTCACATCATCCAAATGGTCAAGGAACCTGCCTTATCTGCCTCTTCCTCTCCATCTATATTCTTCTCTGAGGCTTCTCACCAGCTACCCATTTTCTGTTATGCAGATTTCATGAGAAGGGTTTCCATTTTGTATCATCTTTATTCCATATTCTCAGACATTCAACAATATCTATATGCAGATTTTACCTTTAAATTTCTCCTCTGGGATCATACCTGGAGGGAAATGCCTGAAATTGGACATGTCCTTTACCAACTGAAAAATGAATGGTATGTGTTACTTCTGGTATGTGGTCACTGTGGTCAGAGTCAGGTCTCACCAAGTAATAGAGCTCAAGGCCTGGAATGAAAAGTCCCCAGTGAACCTACTTAATTTTCATCATTCCATCAACTCTGGATAATCAGAGGCAAGTAATGAGCATTGAGGAGAACAAACTAAACTTCTCTAGACTAGTGTCCAAAGTGGCAATTATGAGTAAGGGATCTGCAGTCAAACTGCCTAGATTCAGACTCTCCCTTCGTGACCTTAGCCAAGTTAACTTAGCTGCATCAACCCTCCATGTCTGCATCTATTAAATGGGGAAGATAATAGTCCATGATCCCTCAAAGTAAAAAAAAATATTTTAATTTAGAGTTAATAAGCTATTATAATTTGGACTTAATAAACAATTTTACTGAAGTATCACACATATAGAAAAGTACAGAAATTACAAGCACAAAGCACAATGAGTTTTTTACAAAGTGAACACAGCCACGCCCCCAGCCCTGAGGTTAAAAAACAAAATTTCCTTAGTCCTTCTTCTATCCCCATTTGGTCAATACCATTTCACCAAAGTTCACCATTTGCATGACTTCAAGCATCATAGGTCACTGAGACCTGCTTTTTATCTATGTTATATACTCTCATAATATGGACTTTTTGGTCTAGCTTCTTCCTCTCAACACTATGTTTGGGAAGAACATCCTTGGCACACGTAGCTACACTTTTTTGTCATTGTTGTTGCATAGTATTCCTTTTGTTGAATATACCACAATATATTGTCTATTATTGAAAAGTATTTTTTTTCCTAGTTTGGGATTACTTTAAATATTTTACTACAGATATTCTTGTACATGTCTTTAGTAAATATATGTACATACTTATGTTGGGTATGTACTTAGGAATAGAACTACTGGGTCATAGATTATGTGTATATTCAACTTTGGTAGATATGTCAAACAACTTTCCAGTGTGGTGATACGAACTTACTCTTCCAATAAAAGCCTGTGAGAATTCCAATTGTTCTACATTGTCATTAACAATGGCCATTATTGTCTTTATTTTAACCATTTTGACATGCTGTGGTATTGTCTTGGGCTGTTTTCTTTTTTCCTTTTCTCTAATGACAAATGCAGTAGAGTGCCTTTCACATGTCTCATATGGCTGTTGGGAGAACTAAGATACAATGGATATAAAGCTCTTGCACAGTGCCTAGAATATAGGAAGTGCTCAATAAGACCACATATTCTTATTATACCTTTGCTTATTTGATCACAATGAAGGACCTGATGTAATCTCAATGGGCACATTCCTACCTTTTAATAACTTTTTTTTTCCTCTTTGGGTTGCTACAGAAAAAAAATACACATACACATGCAGTCTGACAAATCATGAAAGAGAATGTTAGAAAAGAAAGAAAAAGAAATATTTTATGGCTATGTTTTTATTTTAACCTGTATGCACAACCAAAGTTTATTTTACTGGGCACCACTGAATTAACACATAAAATGTAACCTTATTAAGCATCATTTATTAATTTATACCTTACTAATGCAATCATTGAGGCAAGTAGTTGTTAGGTAATGGTATCTCATAACAGTTCTTGTGTAATTTCCAGATAGGAATTATTATGAGGAGTGTCAAATGGAAATCCTGTGCACTGTCTGTGTGATAATACCAGTACTGAAACAGTTGTGTAAAATGCCACAGGGGATATTTGCGACTAGCCGACAATGAGTGGTTTTCTTTTGCCATCCTTTAAAGGGAGTTAACATTCGTGTCTTTTATCATTTTGTCTTGAGTTGCAAAGGAATGTAGCAACCAATTCCCACCACATTCTATTCTTGACTTCTGTAAGAAAAGAAAGTTAAGCATGTATGTTGCCAACAAGGGAAAAAGAGGCTTCTGAAGACAAACTGTGCATTCGTGTAAGTGAATGGCATCTATCAGGAACTTAGAATGAGTAATGACAAGGCAAAGGCCACAACATGGCCTTGAATTTTGTCCTGTCTAAATAATGACAGAGAGCTGGTGTCAACCAGTGTCATATAGCATGTGGACATGAAAATTTATCTCAACAAAGTAGCTTTTGGGAGGCATTATTTGGATCACTTGTTGTTTCTTTTGCATGAATACTGAGTAGGGAAGCTCTATAGGCACATTCTGGTATAAATATTTAAAATAAACTTGCAAACTATATATATTAAGAAATTAAAATTTTTCACTTCTAAGATTATCATCTCTTTATAATATATTGCAGAACACATATACCTTGAGTCGTGCAATAAAGCAATAATTTCAGTATTTGATAAAGAACTGACTATAAAACAAATGCGATTTGAGTCAACAAATATGTAAGTAGTCATGAACTGGTGCCAGGCTGCATTTGATGCTGTGGTAGAAGCAAGGATATATACCTAAGTAAAAATATATACCTAAGTTTATATCAAAGCAAGGTATTGAACATGGGATCATAGCCACACCACCGGGAGCATGGGTGAAGTTGACTATCTGGCCTAGAATAGTGATTCTCAATAGGGATGATTTTGCACCTCAGGAAATTTAGAAATGCCTGGAGACATTGTTGATTGTTACAACTAGGCAAGAAGAGATTACTGGCATACAGTAGGGAGAAGCCAGGAATGTTCCTCATCTTTGTATATATATGCAGGGCAGCCCCAACAAAGAACTCTTGAACCTAAAATTTTAATAATGCTAAAGTTGAAAAGCTCTGATTTATGCACTAAGGTTTATCCCCAGCACCTAGGATAAGGCCTGCCACATAGTAGGCTTTCAATAAATATGTATTAAAGAATGAGTATTACTATGAAGTTACTAAACTATTCAACAGAAAATCTTGTTTAAAACACAATGATCAATTGATTGAATTGTGTGGTATGTGACTAATATCGCAAAAACATTAATAAAAACACAATAACATTTCACTTTTTGTGAATATCATATTCACGATTTTAAAACATTTTTACATAAGACATTCTTCTCTTTTGACTTGACAAAGAAGAAAATAGGTTTGCATTTTAATTGAGAACAGTGGCTTCAAAACCAGACAGGCAGGAATTCAAGTACTAAGGGACCTGGACCATAAATTAAGATAAAATTAATAAATAGGGGGGAATGATATATGTAAAATATTCTTATTTTTGTAATAGTATGCTATTTTACTGTGGTTTCATCTGGTTTTATATTATCCTTTGGAAATATTGGCTGGCAAACAGGGTTAATTCCTGTTTCACAAAGGAATTACTGTGATTTGTTCTAGACTACTGCTCTCTGATGTTACTGTCATGTACCTAAAAAGTCATTTTGAAGTAGAAGTAGAAGTTACATAAAAAATGTCAACCTCTTCGATGCAGAACATTTCTGTGTTTGGCACTGAACTAAATGCTTCTTGTGTGCTTCATTCTCTAATCTTCACACAACTTGAGGTTTGGGAGAACAAGATGCAAGGAGAGCTGACCACACAGGTAGAAAGCAGCTCATCTGGGTTTCAACCACATACATATCTAATTCAAAAACAAAAACTCTTTGTTAATGTGAATGACTGTGTTTTTGAGCAATCGCAAGAAAACTTCATCAAGGATGTATGAACTTTATATACATAGGAAGGAAATGAGCTCTGATGAAAATGGGATGGAAATGAGAATAAATTCATCCTGCAAAAAAAAAAGCTCACATGCTTTATAATGTACAAGTTGTTCAGTAAGGCACTGTTTACAACAGTGCATCATTGAAATAAATTTTTATGACCATAATTAAGGGATCAGATAAATAATATAGAATAGTACATAACCATTGCAGTTAATGAAGCAGATCACTAACCATTGACTTAGAAGGATGTTACATTGGTTACAAAGATGAAAGCAGGTTATAGACCAATGTGTACATATATTCACATGCTTAGTTATATGTATTGGATAGAGTCACAACTATGAACATGATTGAAAGTAGTACCTATAAAGATTATGGGGTGGCGTGACAGTCAATGGTAATTTTACTTTCTTTTTTTGTCAAATAAGCTTGTATTATGTTTAAAAATTCACTAATTTAACTCACTAATTTAATACACAATTATTGTATGCCTACTATGTCCAGACACCACTCTTTTAGACTTTTAAATCTCTATATTTAATCTGGAAACATCATGTAAGATAGCTCCATTGATATCCAAGCTACAATTTGAGGAGTGAGATCTTAAGAGCCTGGACTAAGATATGTTGGGACTGTAGGGGAAAGGAAAGGTGAAGCTCATATAATACACCTCTTGCAGAGTCCACAGTATGTGTCCCTCCCATCAATTCCTTTCATGGCAACATTTGGTGAAGTCCTGGAGGGAAAAGTTTAGCCCATGCATTCAGTTCACAGAAGAAAGTGCCCTTTCCGGATAAAAAAGGGAGGACTGAAGAATTTTTAAAGAGTCTCTCCAGACCACTGTTCCTGTTTGACTGTAATATGACTATTTATTCATATAATACTTTCCACAGATTCTGATTTTTATGATGCCATAAAGTAAGATTTTCAGAAACTTGGTGGTGGGTAACATAATGCCATCAATGACAGTATTAATTAATGAAGAATTCTACTTAGTGAGGGTGAGCATCATATTTTCTGAAAATGAATCTTGAGAGCTTCCTTGATTATACCGTGATTTTGCTTCCATTATCATTTAGAGATTGAGGCATGAGATGGGTCTGGTGATTATAATGATTTAGGAGGAGAAATAATATGTCAGAATTATGGAAGATTCTATAATTTCATGGTCTATAGCATAAAAAAATACATCACATCACTAGATCCAGTGTGTTGTATTTTAATATTGGCTGTTGTGGTGCCTTGTGCAATGTACCTGATTGCAGATTTATACTGAACTCCCCTGACATCAATAGAATACACACTGTAGTTACTAATGAAGAAAAGAGAATGTGATACAGTTTTATTAGAAATTTCTTTAGGGTCTAAGCCATAATGGCACATATGAGGGGGGAAAGAAATCACACATTAAGTATTTCCTAGGAATTATTCATAATGCCATCAAACAATATGACAGACCCTACACATCATGGATGCCTCAGCTGGTGCTGAGCGGAGGTGCACAGCTCTGTGATGCTGAGCTACATGGAGCATCATTATATCTCTGATCTGAAACCTGCTCTCTGGTGCAAATACAGGTTTTGACAATCAGAGCTTTAACAGTTTGGACCATAACTTCTTTAGAAGCAAGAATGCTTATGTATACTAAAATCTGTTCCTGACATTGTGTGGGTCACATGAAGATTCAGGGGTTTGACACTTCAACCATTAAAATGAAAAGTTTAAAACTCAGATCCTTTCCAATGTAGAGAAATGTGGCATCATGAGTAGTACTCAACTAAGAAGGTAAGTGAATTTTCAGTTTTCTATATGAAAATTTTTATGTTTTTCTTAATAAATAGATAAATTCTAAGAGATATGACTACCAGATTATTTTCCCCAGGCATGAGATGTCAAAGAAATGGAATTAAATTCCCTTTTTAAGTTTTTTGCTTTTAAATTTTTAAATATTTCATTGACTCTAAGATGCATTGATTGTATAAGGCACCATGATTTTATGTACTGAGATGAATTGTAATTGCAAGCCTTATCTCAATTTTTTAAAAGACTTTATTTAGTTTTAGAGGGAGGGGAAGGGAGAGAGAAAGAGAAGGAGAAATACGTCAATGTGTGAGTGAAATATCGATTGGTTGCATCTTGCATGCATCCAACTGGGTACTTGGCCCACAACCCAGGCATGTGCTCTGACATCCGAATAGAACAGGTGAAATTTTGGTTCACAGGCCAGCACTCTCCTCACTGAGCTGCATCAGCCTGAGTAGCCTTATCTCAATTTTGAGAAAGGTAGAAAAATGTAACTTGGAACCAATGAAATTTGGTAATCACAAGTGACACAGGTGGGAAAAAGGCAAACAGCACATATCTATGTAGGCTTAATCCACCCTCAAACGTCAAAAAATAATGTTATGCATTCCTATAATTGCATATGCTGTATTTTTACAACATGGAACCATATTTTGAATTGCAAAAAGCTTTTTTCATAATATATTGTTGAAATATATTATGGACATTTACCTTAAGTTTTAATGACTAAAATGTTATTCGGAAATGTCCTTTTTTATCTTTAAGCTGGAAGTTATAAATGGTGGCCCAGAACCCATTGCCTGAAATATCAAGAAATTTTATATACATTCCTGCTTTTCAGCTTCTCTTAAAAATCAGGTGACGTTGATGCTTTTGCATGTGGACATTGCAGTCAATCAGTGACTGGCCCAAGGAGGGTGCATCCCTCTCCTGTTCAGCGTGTTCCTGGCAGTTTCCTGTTCTTGTACACACAGCCTGCACCTCTTATTTACATACCACCTCACCCCCACTGGCTTTTGGGTTCGTAACACCCACTTTAAATATTTGGAACAAAACATATTGCAGAAGCACAGAAAGGGCTCTTGGTTGCATTCCAAGTTCACTTAGAAAATTACACAATTTCTCACTGTCTACCATCTTCAGCACCTAATGTTCCCTCCTACCAACAGTTAAGATATCTGATGTAAAACTTGTCAAACCTGTGACTTCCTTAAAGCTACAATAGAGGAAATATCAGTTCCAATTATAACCCCAGGTATTTTTACTATTCTTTTTCTATTATGTGCATCTCATTTGATTATCATACATACTACCACCTTCACATTGGAATTTGTTCATTAAATCTCATTTGGAATGATCAGCTATTGTTCATTCAAAATAGAAGTGTTTCCTTTGTACCATTACTTAGTTCAACTTCATCCCTGTAGTAAAACCTGATCATTGCTTTAGTTGTTGCATGCCTAGAATTTGGGAGCTAAACTCACCCTTTTATCTGTACCATTTTCTTAATTGGCAAAGGATATTGTGTAAATGCTTGTGTGGGCCTCAAGAATAGGAAGAGATCTAGTGTGCCATTAGATAATATAGCTCATTCTCCAGTGTTATGATTTGTACAGAGTAGATATTGATTAGTAACACTAAGGAGGTTGTCTCAGTTTTTCTTACTAGACTTCTTGTAATTATTTTATCACTTGAGATTTCTTGAAAAGATTCTTAGTATGACCAATGAACCACTATTTTTTGAATATGTATATTCTATGAAATGGACAATAAAAATAATTTAAGTGTTATTCCATTTCTGGAAGACATGTATACACATTTCTATTTGGCACACGTAGATATACTTTGTCTCCTCACACAACCAAAAGAAGGACAACAACAAATTAGAAACAAATTAGAAATAAAAACAAAAAATAACCAGAACTGCCAGAAAATCAAACAGTATGGAAGTCCAACAACCAAAGAGTTAAAGAAGAAATATTCATTCAGACAGGTAGGAGGGGCAGAGATGGACAGCCAGGGTGGAGAGGACATGCGGGAAGGCTGCAGCTGGCTGACCGGGTGGGTAAGGCAGCAGTTGGCAGACCAGGTGGTCCCACATTTGTGAGCAGATAAACCAAGAGGAACAACTGGGGAGTGAGAGAGACCATGCAACCCAGGGTTCCAGTGCAGGAAAAGAAAGCCATAAAACCTCTACTGGTAAAAACCTGTGTGGGTAGCAGCAGTGGGAGACTGCCAGACTCAGGAGAATTTGTCTGAGAGACCCACAGGGTCCTAGAATGTACATAAACCCACCCACCCAGGAATCAGCACCAGAAGGGCCCAATTTTGCTTGTGGGTAGCAGGGGAAGTGACTGACAGCCCGACAAGAGCCAAGCAAGCAGTGTTGTTCCCTCTCAGACACCTCCCCTACTTATAGCACCACAAGGCACTGATGTGGGTTGCCCTGCCATAGTGAAACCTAAGGCTCCACCCTTCACAATGTATTAGGCACACCAAGACAAAAAAAAAATATGGCCCAAAGGAAAAAGGTCAAAGCTCCAAAAATGGAACTAAACAATGAAGAGATAGCCAACCTAACAGATGCAGAGTTCAAAACACTGGTAATCTGAATGCGCACAGAAAAGGTTGAGTATGGTCACAAAATGGAAGAAAAATGGAAGGCTATGCAAAGTGAAATAAAGCAAAATATACAGGGAACCAAGAGTGAAGAGAAGGAAACTGGGATTTAAATCAATGATTTGGAGCAGAAAAAAGAAATAAACATTCCACCAGACCAGAATGAAGAAACAAAAATTCAAAAAAATGAGGAGAGGCTGAGGAACCTCTGGGACAACTTGAAATGCTCCAATATCCAAATCATAAGGGTGCCAAAAGGAGAAGAGAAAGAGCAAGACATTGAAAACTTATTTGAAAAAATAATGAAGGAGAACTTCCCCAATCTTGCAAAGGAAATAGTCTTCCAAGAAGTCCAGGAAGCTCAGAGAGTCCCAAAGAAGTTGGACCCAAGGAAGCATACACCAAGGCACATCATCATTACATTACCCAAGATGAAAGATAAGGAGAGAATCTTAAAAGCAACAAGAGAAAAGGAAAGAGTTACCTACAAAGGAGTTCCCATAAGATTATCAGCTGATTTCTCAGAAGAAACCTTCCAGGCAAGAAGGAGCTGGAGAGAAGTATTCAAAGTCATGAAAGACAAGGGCCTACATCCAAGAATATTCTCTCCGGCAAAGCTATCATTTAGAATGGAAGGGCAGATAAAGTGCTTCCCAGGTAAAGTAAAGTTAAAGGAGTTCATCATCACCAAGCCCTTATTAAATGAAATGTGAAAGGAACTAATCTAAGAAAAAGATGGTCAAAAATATGAACAGTAAAATGACAACTAACAACTACCAACAACTGAACCTAAAAAACAAAAACAAAAACAAACTAAGCAAACTGCTAGAGCAGGAAGAGAATCACAGAAATGGAGGTCACATGAAGGATTATCAGTAGGGAGTGGGAAGGGGCGGGGGGAGAATGGGGGAAAAGGCACAGGGGATAAGAAGCATAAATGGTAGGTACAAACTAGACAGGGGGAGGTTAAGAATAGTATAGGAAATGGAGAAGCCAAAGAACTTATATGTATGACCCATGGTCATGAACTAAGGGTAGGGGAAAACTGGTGGGAGGGGGGTGCAGGGTGGAAGGGAATAAAGGGGAGAAAAAAATGGGAAAACTCTCATAGCATAATGAATAAAATATATTATAGAAAAATAAAAATAAAATACACAGCACTGAGTTTAGTGAAATCATGTGACTATCAAACAATGAATAACATGAAGAATTTAGTACTAGTTTAGAGTACTACTTTACATATGTCACAAGTAGATAAAAGACACCCTCCCCCCCATAATGTCATGTCAGCCATGGTAGCCAGCAAGTGTTGTTCCCGTGAGGAATGATATGGTAGGGATGAAATGGAAACTTATACTAAGACCTGAATTATGTAGTGTTATCTCTTAAAAACACCCATGTCTCATAGGTAAACTTCTTCCCATGGGGTGATGAGCTTCCTGGGGGGTTAACTGTTAGATTGTGTCCTCTGCAATATAAATTAGATGCAAAGATGTATAAACCAGGAACTTTTCCAGACTTACTTTTAAAGAAATATGGCATTTCCCAAGACTTTCATGAAAGCAAGTTTCTTTGGACTATCCCAAAACTCAATACCAGTAAGAAAACTCTGTATGCTATCTGAAGGAGTTGAGTATTGGACAGTCAGGAATAGAGCCAATTTTGTAGAAGCCAGTTGTGTGTATCTACATTTCAATAAGTCCTTAAATCATTGCTTTCTTAAGTAAGCCAAAGATTGAAGCCATAAAACAATATTATCATGATCCTGATGACTATTTCCAAATTTCTGATCACAAAAAAATACATGCTAATATAGAAAACTTAAAAATATATGAGAAAAAGAAAATGAAGCTCCTATGGTGCCAATATCCAGAGACCACCTCTGTTAATATTTTTATATATGTTAGTTCTGGGTGAGGTGTGGTTTTTCTTGACATATTTAAAATTTTTGAAATTATGCCATATATAAACATCCTGCTCTTTTCAATTAATTTATAACATATATACAAATACACATAATGTATAACAGCAAATAATATATACTGGAGATATTTTCCCTAGTTTGTTGAAATGTTCTGAAAGCATAATTTAATGGCATCATGTAGCTGTCCATTGTGTCAACATAAGAGTTCAATATAATGAAGTCTTCTCTTATTCTTGGTCATTTGGTTTGTTTTCTTTTTGCAATTATAAATAATCATTTTGTGAAGCCTTTGTAATGATTCTGGGTGAATGAAATAAGTGGATAAAAAGTATTAAATATTTAATACTCAGCAGATGTATTTCAAACTGAATGACAAAGGTATTATTGCCATTTTACCTGCACTGAATGAGTTCCAATTTCAACCTAATCTCATTGGCACAAAGTAACATTATTTTTTAAACATTTTTTTTCATAAGTAAAAAGGGTATCTCTTTGTTGGTTAAAAATGAATTTTTTTATTCCTGGTGAGGATATTATTTCATGTAAGCATTTGCTTTTGCAGAAATTAACAAACTGCTACAGACAGGGTGGACTTACACGAAAAATGTAGTCTACGCTTATTTGAACATCAGCCTTATTTTAAGACATACATTTTAATTTATAAAGTCCTGTCATATACATAATTAGCCTTTTCAGGTATTAATGAAAGATCAGGTATTAATTATCTATTAAAAACTGAGATAAGTGAGGCTCAGAAAAAAATTAGTAATTATCCCAACTTATTTCTGTTAGTAAGCAGTTGTTTTTGTTTGTTATACTTTTTTGCCATTGAATCAGCCAGTTTCAACAGAAACTACTGTTTGAGCAAGCAAATGTCCAGTTACGGCAAAATACAAGAAAGCAAAGTAAGAATTACTCTTTAATGCTCTTCACTTGCTTCCTAAAGCAGAGTATAAGACATCAAGAAAAAGGCTGGTATCATTTTTCACATGATGTCTAAGACAATCCAATTTTGAACAAGAATATAAATGTTTAGTAAGAGAGAAAAGAAAAAAAGATGAGTTGATGGGTTCTTTTTATGACCATTGCCTCAGAAAGTATTAAACTTTAAGTACTCATGAGCTTAAACATAAGGTGATGGAGACCCAAGTAAATGGAAGCTACACTAACCTTCTCCCAGGATGAATCTAGAATTACAACTAAATTGTAGAGAAATCGTCCTGAATAACCAACTGAACACTAGCTGGAGAGAAGCATTATAACCATAGATAAATAGAAGAAACCACTTCACTACATCATGACTGATAGGGAGTGTGGAGGAGGCCCAACTAGGCCGACTGGGCATCCACAGGTGGCAACTGAAGTCCTGGGGGCATATTTAAGTGATGAGAAGTTTCCTCCTGAGAAGTACTGACTAGGTTTAAACCCCGACTTGGGCTCCCCAGCCTATGGCATCAGAACCAGGAAAAAACCCAAATAACATATGGCTATGAAAAGCAATGAGGTTTCTGTCCACCAGGGAGAGAAAGTTCGAGATGCACACAGCTTCTTAAAGGGCCAATACACAAAAATTCATTTGTAGCCACTTACCCTGGTCTCCAGCAGAGGGAAGACAAAGTGAACTAAAGACTCATGAGGAGAGTCTGGGGCTGGTGACTCTGGGGAGAGAATTAAAGGAATAGGCACCAGGATCCCTGTGTTGAGTCATTCCCCATACTTGCAGGAGCCATCTTTCTCAGACAGAGCAGTCCCCTCTAAATGGCAACAGTATGTGGGGAAGCAATTACCCAACCCACAGGAATTACTTTGCCCCACCCTGTAATGCTTAAGCCCTACTGCTGAAGCATACAGCTGGAAGACATTCACTCTTTAAGCCTAATAGAAAGCCTGCAGGAAGAGGTGGATGTCTGGGAGCTCTGAGATTTTAGTTCACCCTCTACAAGGCCCGGCATTGATAAAAACCAACCTTGCTGTGCAGTGTGGTTCTTTCTGCACACAAACAGGCTCAGCAGAGGAGCCACAAGTTGTGGATTGCTGTAACTCCAAACAGGTGAACCAGGGCTAGTCACATGGAGACTTTGACTTAGGCCTACACCAGAGTTTTTGCAGATCTAGTTATTACACAGAAACAAATACAAAGAGGCAGCCAAAATGGGACGACAACGAAACAAGCCGCAAATGAAAGAACAAGAGATTCTCCAGAAGAACTAGATGAAATGGAGGCAAGCACTTTATCAGATAGAGCTTAGAATAAAGATAATCAGGGTACTCAACAGCGTGAAAAAAAAACATATAGACCATAAAAAAAGGACCAGTCAAAATAAAGAATACAATATGTGAAATAAATAATACACTGGAAAGAATAAACAGTAGGTTAGACAAAGCAGAGGATTGAATCAGTGATTTGGAAGACAAGGTAGAAAAACCACACAACAATCAGCAAAAAAAGAAAAAGGAATTTTAAAAAATGAGAACTTAAGAAACATTTGGGACAATATGAAGCATAACAACATCTTCTCCGGAAGGAGAAGAGAGTGAGCAAGTAATCAAGAACCTGTTTGAAGAAATAATGACTCAAAACCTCCCTAATCTGGTGAGGGAAAAAGATACACAACTCCAAGAAGCACAGAGTCCCATACAAGTAGGATATAAGGAAGCCTACACCAAGACACATCATAATTAAAATTGCAAGGTTTAAAGTCAAGCAGAGAATCTTAAAAACCACAAGAGAAAAGCAGGTAGTTATATACAAGGAAGCACCAATTAGACTGTCATCTGATTCCTCAACAGAAACATTTCAGACCAGAGGGTGTGGCATGAAATATTCAAGGTGATGAGAGCAAGGACGTACAACCAAGGCTACTTTACCTAGCAAGGCTATCATCTAAAATCAGAGAAATAAAAACCTAGCCCAGATGAGAGAAAGCTAAAGGAGTTTGTTAACAGCAAACCAGTACTGCAACAAATGTTAAAGGGCTTTCTTAAAGAAAAAGAAGAAGGAGGAAAAGGAGGAGAAGAAAGAGAAGGAGAAAAGGAAAATAGTTACAAAATAAAATGTCAAAAAATACATATTTATCAATAATCACTTTAACTGTAAATGGTGTAGAGGCGCCAACCAAAAGACAAAGCTGAATAGATAAGAAAACAAGACTAATATGTATGGTGCCTACAAGAGACCAACCTCAAATCAAAAGATACATACTGACTAAAGTAAAGGGACAGAAAAACATATTTCATGCAAACTTAAAAGGGAAAACCACTGGGGTAGTATTACTTTTATCTGACAAAATAGACTTCAAAACCAAGGCTATAGTAAGAGACAAAGAAGGATACTACATAATGATAAAGGGAACAATCCAACAAGAGGATATAACCTTAGTTAAACATTTATGCCCTCAATATTGGAGCACCTATATATGTGAAGCAAACCTTGATGGACATAAAGGGAGAGACTGACAGAAGTACAATCACAGTCAGGGATGTAACACCCTATTGACTTCAATGGACAGATCTTCCAGATAGAAAATCAACACAAAGACAGTCACCTTAAATGACACTCTAGATCAAGTGGATTTAATTGATATCTTCAGAGCATTTCACCCCAAAGCAACAGAATATACATACTTTTCAAATGCACATGGAATGTTTTCTAGGATAGACCACATGTTAGGACACAAAAGAAGTCTCGATAAATTCAAGAAGACTGAAATCATATCATACATCTTTTCTGGCCACAATTCTATGAAATTGGAAAACAAATCACAAGAAGGAAACAAAAAATACACAAAGGCTTGGAAGCTGAATAACATGTTATTAAACAATGAATGAGTCAACAAAGAGATCAAGGAAGAAATCAAAAGATACCTTGAAACAAATGAAAATGAGAACACAATAATCCAAAATCTGTGGCACTCAGGGAAAGCAATCTAAGAGGGCAATTCATAGCATCTACAGGCCTATCTCAAAAAACAAGAAAAAGCTCAAATAAACAATCTAACATTACACTTACAGGAACTTGAAAAAGAACAACAGATGAAGCCCAAAGTGAGTAGAAAGAAGGAAATAATAAAGATCAGAGCAGAAATAAATGAAATAGAGTCTTAAAAATACAGAAGATCAATGAATACAAGAGCCGGTTCTTTCAGAAGATAAACAGATTGACAAACCTTTAACCAGACTCATCAAGAAAAAACAGAGGACCCAAATAATTAATAACAGAAATGAAAGTGGAGAAAAGCGACTCACAAAAGGAACATAAAGGACTGTAAGAAAATATTATGAACAGCTATGCCAATTAACTGGACAACTAGAAGGAATAGATAAATTCCTAGAAACTGTCCTACCAAACTGGTATATGAATAGAATACTGGGATAAAGAAGCTCTCATTCCTCTTGGATTGCTGGGAAAACTGTAAATGTGGGACTTCTAATAGCCTTTTTATATGCTTTGAGTAGAATCCTTGTCTATTCCAAAACTAAATTAGGAGGAATCAGAGAGCCTGAATGGACAGATTATACCTAGTGAAATTGAAATGATAATCAAAAAACTCTCAACAAATAAAAGTCCTGGACCAGGTGGCTTCACAAGGGAGTTTTCCAAAACATTCCATGAAGAAATAACACTTCTCCTTCTCAAGCTATTTCAAAAAATTCAAGAGGAAAGAATACTCCCAAGCTCATTTTATGAGGCCAGCATTACTATAATTCCAAAACCAGATAAAGACTGTACAAAGAGGAAAATTATAGGCCAATATCCCTGATGAACATAGATGTTAAAATCCTGAACAAAATATTAGCAAATCAAATACAGCAATGCATCAGAAGAACATATACTATGATCAAGTGGTATTTATTCCAGGAACACAATGTTGGGACAATATTAGCAAATCAGTAAGCATGATTCACCACATACACAAAATGAAGGATAAAAACCATATGATCATATCAATAGTTGCAGAAAAATTATTTGATGAAACCCAGCACCAATTCATGATAAAAACTCTCTGCAAAGTGGGAATGGAGGGAACATACCTAATTATGACATATATGACAAACCCACTGCCAGCATCATTCTCAATGGGCAAAAACTACAAGCGTTCCCCTTAAGATCAGGAACAAAACGGGGTGTCCACTTTTACTCCTCTCATCCAACATAGTACTGGAAGCCTAGCCACAAGCAAGCAGACAAGAAGAAATAAAAGGTATCCAAACTGGAAAGAAGTAAAACTCTGTTTATTTGCAGATAGTATGATACTGTACATAAAGAACTCCAAAGTCTCCACCAAGAAACTACCAGATCTGATAAATGAATTCAGCAAAGTAGCAGGATACAAAGTTAATATCCCAAAATCAGTTGCATTTTTATATGCCAATAACAAACCAACAGAAAGGGAAATTAATAAAACAATCCCATTTACAATTGCTTGAAGGGGAATAAAATACCTAGGAATAAAACCTAACCAAGGATGTAAAAGACTTGTACTTGGTAAATTATCAGACACTGAAAAAGAAATTGAGGAAAACACAAATAAGTGGAAAGACATACCATGTTCCTGGATAGGAAGAACTAATGTCATTGGCATGTCCATGCTACCCAAAGCAACCTATAGATTCAACACAATTCCTATCAAGATTCCAATGATGTATTTCACAAAACTAGAACAAATATTTTAAAAATTTATATGGAACCACAAAAGGCCCCTGCTTAGCAACAGCAATCCTGTGACTACGAAACAAAGTTGGAGGAATCACATTACCTGTATCAAACTATGCTATAAAGCCATAGTAATCAAAACAGCATGATACTGGCATAAAAACAGACAGGTAGATCAGTGGGACAGAATAGTGAGCCCAGAAATAAACCCATACCTTTACAGCCAATTAATATTTGATGCAGGAAGCAAGCACAAACAATGGGCAAAGGTAGTTTATTCAGTAAATGATATTGGGATAATTGGACAGATATATACAGAAATATGAAACTAGGTAACCTTATGCCACATAAAAGGAAAAATTCAAAATGGTTTAAAGACTTAAATTTTATTTTGTGTTTTTTTTAAAGATTTATTTATTTTTAGAGAGGGGAAGGGAAGAAGAAAGTGAGGGAGAGAAACATCAATGTGTGGTTGCCTCTCATGTACCCCCTACTGGAGACCTGGTCTGCAACCCCAGCATGTGCCCTGACTGGGAATCAAACCAGCAACCCTTTGGTTCACAGGTTGGCGCTCAGTCCACTGAGCCAAACCAGCCACGGTGTAAAGACTTAAATTTTAAACCTGAAACGATAAATATTGTAGAGGAAAACATAGGCAGCAAAATCTCAAACTTTGCTCATAGCAACATTTTATTGGATATATCTCCCTAGGCAAGGGAAACAAAAGAAAAAAAATAAACAAACGGGACTACATCAAACTAAAAAGGTTTTGCATAGCATAGGAAAACATCAACAAACTAAAAGGACAACCCATGAATGGGAGAACATATTTGCTGATAATGTGACAAGGAGTTAATATCCAAAATTTATAAAGAATGTACATAACTCAACACCAAAAAGAAAAAAAACAATTAAAGAATGGTCCAATGACAAAAATGTACACTTATCCAAAGACATACAGATGGCCAATAAATATATGAAAAAAATGCTCAACGTCACTAATCATCAGAAAAATGCAAATTTAAACCACAATAAAATATCATCTCACCTGTCAGGATGGCTAACATCAATAAATCAACACAAAACAAGCGCTGGCAAGGAAGTGGAGAAGGGGGTACCCTTTAGCGCTGTTAGTGGGATTGCAAATTGGTGTAGCCACTATAGAAGGCAAAGTGAAGGTACCTCAAATAGTGAAAAATGGATCTTTCTTTTGACCCAGTGGTCGCACTTCTCAGAATGTATCCAAAGGAACCCAAAACACTAATTTGAAAGAACGTAAGCACCTCTATTTTTTATTTCAAGATTATTTACAATCTCCAAGATATGGCAGTAACCCAAGTGTCCATCAGTAGCCCAGTGGATAAAACAACTATGGGATATTTACACAATGGAATACTACTCAGTCATAAAAGAGAAGAAAGTTCTACCTTCTGTCACAGTATGGATGGACCTAGAGAACATTATGCTATGTGAAGTTAGCCAGTCAGAGAAAGACAAATACCATATGATTTCACTCATATGTGGAATCTAATGAACAAACTGAAGTAATAAGCAAAATAGGGACATACTCATAGATAAAGAGCAGGATGACAGCTAGGAGTGGGCTAGGAGGTGGAGGAGCTGACCAAAAAGGAAAAAGGAGTCATAGACATGGACAACAGTGTGATGACTACAGGGGTGGGAAGGAACATATAACAGGACAAAACTGTAATGCAAAAATTAAAATAAAATAAAAACCTGGAAAATAAAAGAAAAACATAAGGTGACAAATATTTTAAAGGTATATAGAAAACTGAGGCAACACAATATCATTCAAGGTACCACAAGCCAAACAAATATAATATTGAGTGTATGTTCACAGTAAAACTTGCTTCTGCTTCATTTTTACAGAAAAGTGTTTACTAATTGCAAAAACATAACTACTTCTAAGTTACTAGTCTAAAGGAAATAAAGACATAACAATATATGAAATACTGACTAGCCCATTTGATTATGTAAGCTTACAAAAATTTTGATTTGAAACCCTTTAGGCAGATCTTCCCATTGAAAAAAATTCACACAACTTTCTGGAAAAGAGATCTCTGAGAGTTTATTTTTAATTAGTGTCATCAATTCTTATTGATTATAAAATTTCTTTAAGCACAATATAATTTTTAAACCAATTGTACAGGTATTGGGGTGAAATGTGACCACATAAAAACCATCAATAATCATATGGAACTTAGGCACCATGCAACTTGAGATGTAGCTCTTGTGTTAGTTATGGATTCTTGGTTGCATGGAACAGAAACTGATCTGGTAATCTCAGGCAAAAAGAGAATTTATTGGCAGGCTCTAAGAGGCTCACAAAAGTTAATGTAAGCCTGGGGAACCGTTTTTGGAATGCAGGCATAAATCTGGAACCTTCTAGGTAGCCCTACAGTGAGAATAAGAGAAAATGCACACTAAAGAACAATTAGACATGTGCAAGATCATTCATAAATGTACCGCAAGATCCTCACATTCTACATCACTAGTTGGGAATTCCAACAGGAGAGCCTGTGGTTGGACAAATGTGTGTGCATCTTCCATGACAAGAAGAAAAAGAGAACCATTCCATTTTTGTTACTAGCAGCAGCTAGTAATGTCTAAAACTACACATAACTTGGGATTTTCCAAAAAAGGAGACTATAAAACAAAGGGATCTTGGCTCTATAAATTAAAATTATAGAAATTAATGGTCTTTACAGCTATAAATATTGAGACTAACAACTTCCCAAGTCCTGTTCATCCAATTGGCCAGCAGAAACCTTATTGGCCAGAGATGGAATATTTCTCCTCTGGTGAATCCAACTAGTCCATGAGCAAAACCCTAAGAACAATGACAATATGGTTTTCTCAATGAACCAGCCTAGATATATCAGCCTACAGTGAGACACATTGTCAGTAGGTGATTGTTCATGAATGCAAAGCTTTCCATCAGCTTTTTAGTCTCTTGCTCTTAAAATATAAGCAGACAGGCAAAGACTGCTAGATATCTTACTTAGTAAAGCCTCCAATATGAAGGGCACTAGCCTAAACATACAAACAGACAAAGCAAGTTGTTGGAAGCAGGAATACAAAATCTTTTATTTTTAGTTAGATTTTATTGATTATGCTATTAACAGTTGTCCTGATTTTCCCCCTCTGGCCCCAGCTCCTCCCACTCCCTCAGGCAATCCCCCCATCATTGTTCATGTCCATGGGTCATGAATACTCCATTTCCTATATTGTATTTTACATCTTCATGGTTGTTCTGTAACTACCAGTTTGTACTTCTTCATCCCCTCACCACTTCACCCATTCACCCCTCCCTCTCCCATCTGGCAACCTTCTAATGACTAACTTCTGTTCTCTTGCTTTTAAGAGACTCTATCTTTCATCTTTGGCCTTTTAATAATGAGGTGTCTTGGAGTGGGCCTCTTTGCATCCATCATAATTGGGACTCTCTGCACTTCTTGGACTTGCACATCTATTTCCTTCAACAAATTAAGTTTTCTTTCACTATTTTTTCAGATAGATTTCCAATTTCTTGCTCTTTCTCTTCTCCTTCTTGTACCCCTATGAGGCAAATGTTTGACCTCTTAAATTTGTCCCAGGTGCTGTTTATATGATCCTTATTTTGGGGGGATTCTTTTTTCTTCTTGCTGTTCTGATTGGTTGTTTTTTGTTTCTTATGCTCCAAATCATTGATTGGACTCTCAGCTTCATCCACTTTACTGTTGTTTCCCTGTAAATTATTATTTATTTCAATTAATGTATCCTTTGTTTCTGACTAAGCCTTTTTTATGCTGCTGAGGTCCTCACTAAGTTCCTTGATCATCCTTACAACCAGTGTTTTCAGCTCTGCATCTCATAGATTTCTTGTCTCCACTTTGTTTAGCTCTTTTTCTGGAGTTTTGACCTGTTCTTTCATTTGGGCCATGTTTCTTTGTATGCTAATTTTGGCAGCCTCCCTGTGTTTTTTTCTGTGTATTAAGTAGAGCTGCTTTGACTCCATGACTTGGTTGTGTGGCCTAATGTAGTAGGTGTCCTGTATGGTCTAATGGCACAGCCTCCCCTTTCACCCAAGCTGGGTACTCGAGGTGTGCCTTTTGTGTGGGCTGAGTACACTGTCCTCTTGTAACTGAGCCTCAGGTGCTGTTGGCAGATCAATGAGAAGGATTTACCCAGGCCAGTCAGTTGCAAGGGCTGGCTGTGACCACTGTCCACCAACCTCCACCCTTCATGGAGGATCATCTGTGCAGGGGTAGGGTGGTGGTGCTCCACTCCCCACTCCTGAGATATCCCTCCCAAATTTTTATCCACTGGGATATAGGGCCAGCCTGTACTGTATCCACACCCCTACTACTAGACTGGATAGAAATGGTCCCTTCAGTTCCATAGTTATCAGATTTCCATTCAACTTGATTTCATAGTTGTCAGACTTCCATTAAACTCAATTTCTGGTGTTCCTGGGCGATGGTTGTTTTACATTTTAGTTGTAATTTTGATGTGTTTGTGCAAAAAGGGGAACCATGTCTGCCTATGTTGCCATCCTGACTGGAAGCCCTTCCCAAAAACTTACAATAAAAACAAAATATGTCATTAGTATCCACAGAGCTAGGAGATAATATTAAATCCACAAAACAAAAAGGGAAATTTAGAAAACAAAAATAAAGGTGTTAGAAATTAAAATAGAAGAAATAAAATTCTCGGTAGAAGGACTAGATTATACAATTGACAAAAGCCCACAGAAAATGAGAAAATGCCTCTGAAATTAATGTGAAAAGTCATGGAGCTGGAAAGTGGAAGTAAAAGGGTAAGATAATCAGAAGATCTCACCAGGAAGTTCCACATTCAAATGGCCTTTATAGAAATAAATATTGTGAAATGCAAAATTTGAAAAGCCTACTAAGTTTTCAGCACAATGTATGAAGTAGAACCACACCATAATACATCATTACAAAATCACAGGACCCTGCAGACAAAAAGAGGGATCTAAAACTTACAGAGATTTAAGGAAAATCAGATCAAAAGAAAAGATCAAAAACCAGAGGATGTACCAAAAATAACTACAATGTAGAATGAAATGATAGATCAAGAGGTAAAATTATGTGTTTATTTTTAGAGACTTGAAGTTAAATACAAAAATAAATAGCTAGAAGAGCTGGAAGTTGTTGCCTTGGGAGATTGAAAATGTCATGTTATGTGCATATGAAAGCTTTTTTAAAATAATAAAACCTACGTAAATCATTATTTTTAAATATTATATATAGAGAGAGAAATTAAAGGCTAGGAATAAAGTGGTAGCTCTCTAATTAGAGTGAGAGAGAGCTAGAGAGGGGGAGAGAGAGCGAGAGAGAGATTGATTCACTATTGTAGGACGTGTACCTTGTACTGGAGTACCAGAGAATGAATTGTTGACTGGTCTGATGAAAGTGTTTGAAAACCAACTCAAATTAGTTTATAAAGCAACAAATTGAAGTTGGAATTTGTTTGCTTTCATAGCTGGGAAAAATACTGGGACAGCTCAGAATATCAAAGGCAGGGTTGCAGGAATCCAGACTTCAGGTCTTTGCTTGGCTGCATCATGAAGACAAGAATTCTACGCAAAGCATATAAAAAGGCTGTTAGAAGCCCCACATTTACAGTTTTCCACCTTAGCAATCCAAGAGGAATGAGAACTTCTTTATCCCAGTATTCTATTCATATACCAGTTTGGCAGGACAGACCTCTAAGAGTGGCTGAACCTGGGTCAGATATCCTTCCATGGCTAAATTTGGCAAGGGTACAAGGCATGGTATTGTGATTGACTTTATTTTTCCTTGTCCCCCACCTCATAACTTCTTCACCTACCTTTTACTATAGCCAAGGCTGAAGTAACTAGCTTCTTGTACTTCAAACCTGCCACTACTTTGCCTGAACTGATCCAGGGCTTCTGCAACACACTGAGAAAAAGTTCTGCGGCAAAGCCTGGACATGTAAGAGAATGAACATCCCATGGGGCAACTCTTGATAAGTGGAATCTGGGAGCCAGTGGATAAATGTTTTTCTCTTCTGTCCCTCAGGCCAACCTTCTAAGATGCATTCTGCATAACTCCTCAGAAGATGTAGTGGAATAAAATACCAGCTGCCCGAAGTAGTAACTCACTTAAGAACACACACTTAGTTTGCTTGTCCTTCCTTGTATGTTTTTCTCGCCTACTCCCGCTCTTCTTTCCCTCTTCCCTAAGATAATGTCCATCATCTAGACTCATGTTTCAGATTCTTCTTTCTGGGGAGAATCCAGAAGTCTACCTTAGATGCTGTGAGCCATGGATTTCAGACACATCATAGGTGGCTTCTGAATGTCAGTTGAGAAGGCATAAAATTTAGATTTTACCTTCATAACCATTTGTTTTCATATGGATTAATTTCCAAGTAGATCCTAATTAAATATATGGCTGATTATTAAGTAGAAGACAAATTAAGCAAATATAAAAAAATATTTTCATATATACTGTAAAGCAACAGAGATGGTTTATGGTATGATGAGAAGCCTCCATCTACTGGGGATTTGATGTAAGATATTTTTAGAGTAAAAGCATGTTAAAGTGATAATAAATATGGGTGTTAATTTATATAACCTCATTAATAACTGAGTGATTTTTTAAGGAACTTTTTAATTACACCCAGATTCACAGAATAAGATAAAATATTTTGTCCTTCGATGTTCTAAAGTTGGCCAATTTAGACAGTCTTTTATTTTTCAAGAAAAGTTTTAAATTATTATTTTTTATTTTATATTTTAAAATATTTTATTTATTTCTAGAGAGAGGGCAAAGGAGGGAGAGAGGGAGGGAAAGAAACATCAGTGTGAGAGAGAAACATTGATTGGTGGTTCCCTGTATGCACCCCAACTGGGGATTAAATCCCAAACCTAGATATATGCCCTGACCAGAATTGAACCTTTTGCTTTGCCTAACAAGCTCCAACCAACTGAGCCACATTGGCAAGGGCTATATTTTTTTAATTGTTGTCCTACTTCAAGTGGTTTTGAAATTGTCTTACTTCTTTTATTGCCTAAAGAAATTTAATTTTGGTAATTATTTTTGAAGTAAACAGATTATATAGGGATCAAATTATTTAGTCTTTATTTTTTACCAAAATGGTAGTGTTAATATGGCAAGGGCATATCCTTAAAAAGGTGTATGATGATTATTCTGAACTTCTGCAGAATCATTTATATTCTTTATACGATGTGTTATAATTTTTCATGTTTATATTATTTCTCCATTAAATTGTAGTGATCTCGAAGACAGAGACTCTTCTTTGCATCTCCTTTGGTTCCTAACAATGAGTATTACACATAGAATGTAAGAAACAAATGTTTTATTCTCTCATTTTTATCAAGTATGACAATTACTTCTTAATAAAGAATTAAATTATTCTCATTGTAAACAGTACAAATAAGTAAAAGGAAGAAAACAAGCAAGCAAAATATAACCAGCAACATTAAAATAAAAAAGTTGATGACAGTAACCAGAGGGGAGGAGGGAGGTGGATAACAGGGGGAAAGGAGGGGAAAGGTCACCAAGGAACATGCATGAAGAACCCGTGGACAAAGCCAAATGGGAGAAGGATTGAGGGTAGGAGGTGGGGGTGGGTAGAACTGGGGAAAGTGGTGGTAGGGAAAATGTTGATGTGAGGATGATGGGATGGGGTTCAGGGCAGAGGGGAAAAAGGGGAGAAAAAAATGAGACAACCATAATAGCATAATCAATAAAATATACAAAAATAAAAAATAAAAATAATTGCACTATCCAGGGATAATCAACTGTAATGATTTAGTGTACATTCTTCTAGGATATTTTTCAATTTTATACACTTTAACACACATTGATGTGTACTGATATATTTGCTACATGTAGAATAAATATTAAACATAATACTTTCATTCCCTGATTTTTGATATATTGTGATCATTTTAAGTATTTTATTGGGTTTTGTACTTAAAGTTAAAAAATTAAACTTCATTGTAATCAAGTCAATTATTAAAAATATGTGAAGAAAAATTGTTTCCCCTCCCTCCCCTAATCTATATCTCTGAAGTAAACTGTATTAATAATTTGGTGTCTAGACTTCCTCATGTTGCATTATATATTCCTACAAACATAAACAGAAGCACATAGACATGTACAAAATTTTAACTCATGGACCACATTTTTCACACACCCTTTGGATCACAGTGTAGAGAATTGAACTTAAGAATGTCAGTATTTTGTTTTCAGGAGTTTTGATGATAAGACTGGGTGAATTAAAATTAAGTAAAAGTCGATATACACAATTTTAACTTATATTAGACTATTTTTATTGATACTTAGATTCTGAATGTATACTGTCAGTCTGTCTTAGAAAACATCTCTAGTAAGATGAAAATTACATCTCTAGTAAGATGGATAGTGCAATTATTTTTATTTTTTATTTTTGTATATTTAGTAAGTATTTTACTTACTAAAATATGGTCTCTACATAGACAAAAGATAAGTAAATGGCTCCTTTTGCAATTTTTATTGTGGTCTTTTATGATAAATATCTGTTAAAACCATTCAACATTCATTGAGTAAATTATTTCCTCTTAAGTACCAAAGAAATATTTGTTGTCATCTTTTTTTAAATGTATAAAATTAAATTCCATTCTCTCCATTCTTTTTTTAAAGAGGCCCATGGGAAAATAACTTGAAGGTTAACTCAATAGTCCTTGAGTTTACAGAAAGAGACACCTACAAAATTATTTAAAAGACTAAAATTCACGGAGTTGCTTGTCAAACTTACTTTAGTCTAATTAAATGGTTGTTTTCATCACTTCCTATAATTTATTTTACCCTAGATAAGAGGCAAATATATCAGCCTCTGAATAGTATTAAATATTTCTCTCATAATATACCATCAACAAAATCCTGCTGAATGAATGATTTGTGTGCATGTTTGAAAGTGGGATTGTGCTTGTCTAATTGTGGCATCGGTTGTCATGGTGACTATCAGCCAATCAGTGAATAAGCGCCTTTACTTGTAAGTGTTTGGTTGAAGAAAGCTTTGTGCAGTTGTCAGCCAGAGATTTATGATGGTAAAACTATATTTGGCAGGCAAATCAATGTGTTGTCCACTCTTTGTATTTCTGCCCTCATTTTAAGTCAAACCCTTGATATTAAACTAGAATATTAAGAGACCCTAGGTCTTTGGAGCAGTTTTGTTATTAATAGATCACTTTTTATAAACTGTGTATGGGGTGACTAGCTATTTGTATCCATATCCAATGAAGGCAACCCTTGGTATTTCTTTGTATTTGTAACTGCAAATGTCAGATCTTGAAAGCAAGTGAGTATTAGAGGACATCTTTTTATGTATACTATTAAAACATGTTGAGTGATCTATAAATTACCCTACATAGATAAATAGTAGATTAACATTAGGCACTCTCATACTGTCATCACTACAATATTAATCATTGGAGTTTGAGTGTTTAATGTTAATATATACCTTTTAACAGTATATGTCACTACATATTAAATTACATGATAGCTGACAGATTTTTAAATCAAAACATTTTTTCTTTCCTTATGTCATAACATGATAAGAAAGAGTAATTTTGCTTACATAGAATATTGTTTAATTTTGCACATTTTTAACTGTTTATATTTGCAATGCATGGAGATGTCTTTATGAGGACCTATTCTTATTCATATGTATACCAAAATAGGTGGGCAACATTTTCATTTATTGTACATAGAGCTAAACAAAATAATGCCTATCAAATCAATACTATTTTATCAATTTTTTAGTAAAAGAAAATTAGGATAAAATACCAAGTCTTCTAAATTATTTATTTTCTTTCACCTGGAATGAATTTTGTTATCCAAAACACATTTTCAAAATAATGTGGAAACACATGACTTTTATGTCCTAATCAATCCAAAATAGAAAGACTTATTACATATCTTATGGTAAATAATGAGTCATTTACTTTCATTTCTAATAAATTTTGAGTATTCAGTGAATTATGGATAAATTGCATATAGCTCATTGACATAAAATATTATATATCCATTGAAGAATGAGCAGATGAGGTTGTTTGCATATAGTTAATGCTAAAAACAAAACCCCTTCTACCTATCCACAGTCATCTTAATTTTGTCATCTGCTACCATACAAATCCATTCTAGAAGTGAAACTTGCCTGGAGTAGGTATGTAGCAAGATAATACTTTTTGTAGAGCAAGCACGTAAATCAATCAACCTTTCTTTAGCTCATTAGATTAAATGTAAAGTAGATCTTTCTGCACTAGACTGTGTTTCTATCATAATTTTTGTGGCTATTATGATGATACACTTGTCTCCTCTATAAGTCTATGAGATCCACTAAAGGAGAAACCATATCATATACATCACTGTGTATTTAGCATTTTGAACAATCAATGTTGAGTTGCCAAAAATTTTAAGTGAATATAGGTGAACCTACTTTTTGAGAATTTATTTATGGAAGTTGAAAATGTAGGGCTTTGTGCCCTGGCTGGGTACCTCAGTTGATTGGAGCATCACTCCATGCAACAAAATGTTGTGGGTTTGATCCCCAGTCAGGGCACATACTACACCTAGGTTGCGGGTTCAATTTCCATTTGGAGTGCATTCAGGAGACAATTAATCAATGTTTCTGTCTGTCTGTCTCTCTCTCTCTCCCTCTCTCTCTCAAATGAATTAAAACATATCCTTGGGTGTGGATTAAAAAAGAAAGAAAGAATGAAGACATAGGGCTTTGTTAGTTTTTTTTTCCTCTCTTACGTTCTTTTTAACTCAAACAAATTCAACTAATCGAATAAGAATTATGCTATATCTGATTTATTGGTATCAAAAATAAATCCATGAAAATGAGAAAACAAGTCTTGAGAGGTAGCTAGAAAGTAAGTTTCAAAATAATGTCATATATTAAAGATTTTGAATTTTTTAAGTATTTTTTAAAATAATATATAAATATGAAGAGAGACTTAACAATAGCTTCTCTTTTTTTTTTATTGATTTTAGAGAGAGAGGGAGAGAGAGACATTAATTAGCTGTTCACCTTATTGTTACATTCATTGATTGCTTCTTGTTTGTGCTCTGACCAGCGATCAAACATGCAACTTTGGTATATCAAGACTATGCTATAGCTAACTGAGCTACTCAGCCAGGCCTACCTTTTCTTTTTGAAATACACTTACAGTTCCTAAGATATTTTTCACATATATTTACTCATATCCTTATTTTAATTTTACAGACAGGCATCTAGGGACAGAAAATTTTCAAAAACTTACTAAAAAATAGAAGTTATTCTGATTCCAAATCTAGTCATCTTTCTACTAGTGAAAATGATTTTTATTACCTATCTCACATATCTATGCTTCTTTATAAGTAACATGTCTGGATTAAAAAGGAGTATGCTTGGCATGTTTAGCAGCATACAACTGTTTTATATTTTAAGAATTTTCTTAAAATCTTAAGCCCCAAGTTTCTTTTTTATAATGTATTGATAATAACCAACATATTTGTCCACCTTGGAAAAAATTAATTCCATAGACTGTGATAGGCTTTCAAGTAACATGTAGAGTATGATATTATTGAGAATACATACCTGGCAAAAATGCCTCCCCGGAACATAAAATCCTTGGCCCAGACTGCTAGGGGTATCCAATTCACAGCCTGGGATGGCTATGGTTACAGCTCAACACAAAATCATAAATTTACCTAAAACCTTCTTCTTGCTCATCAGTTTTCGTTAATGTTTGTGGATTTAATGCATGGCCCAAGACAACTTTTCCTCTCCCAATGTGGTCCAGAGATGCCAAAAGGTTGGACACTCCTCATCTGAGCCTCTGAGAGTTTATCAGTGGAGTGGGACCTATTATTGCCATGTACACATATCTCACAATGAACAAAGAGCTTGCAACTATAGTTTCACCTACCTGATGATCTAGATGAAAAGTAAAGGGGAAAGTATTAATAAGACATGTCAATCCACCATAGTCACTGTTTACATTTATTTTTCTTGATATCTCACATTATTTTGCTTGGTTTTTGTTCTGTTTTTAATGCATGGTTTCCTTTCTGTTTTATTCATTCTCTACCATTGTTGAACTTGCATAGAACTTAGGAAGCAGATTATTAGCCCCCCTCAAAGCTAATACTTGAACATTTAACAAAAAGTACAGCAGGCACTCTTAACAACCAAAATATTTTATGCTTGAAAATTTCATTGGTGCATTTTAAATTATTCTCCACACTGTATTCCTACACATATTAGTTACTATAGGAGTTTTTAGGCAGAATACATGAATGTGGTAGCAAGGGTCATATGTTGTGTTAGTTGTAAAGTTTCAAGGGATCTCTGTATTCTGCCAAAACTTGGCAAATAAAATCCAATCTGTATAGCATAAACATATATAATTAATATTTATGTGGATAAAGTTTAATAAAATATTTTACTTAGATCTTTTTTAGGTATACTCACCTAATCAGTACGGTACAAATGCACAAAGACATTTGAAAAATTACTTAGTTTATTTCAAAATATGTATTGATATAAAAGAATAGTACAACAGGTGGTAAAATTACATAAACTATTGATATTTTATTATGTAAATAATTGAAATAAGTATCCATAAAATAATAAAAAATATCATCGTCACACACAAAAATAGTTAATATTCACTATTATTATAAAGAAGTTATAATAGTTTACTGATTTGAATATTAAAACATATAATTGCTGTGTTTTTCCTAAATAAGATTTTAATTTTAATAACTTTCTTAGTAACCAGAGATACATTGGATTTACAGTGTTTAAACTTTTGTACATAAATTCAAAATTTGTTATTTTTTTCTAGGTCATCCTGATAATTTTGCTTTCTTGCTATCTTGTATCATTTATCCCCTGTCTTAGAACTGTTTCAACAGAGATTTTTAAAAGGAAGGAGTACAAAAGGGAAATATGACTCAATCTTCAGCGATTTAATTAAGAAAAGAGAAGATGTTTCTGAATTGATTGACAAATTTCAACAATTGTAGTCAAACTCAGAATAATTTGTAGGTTTGATATATTTCTTTTGTTTTATTTTAGTTAAAAAATTAAAATGTTATTTGTTGTATTTAAAGTCTTCATCAGATATTTCCCATATGAAAGTATAAACAGATTGGTTTCCTGGTAAAAAGTTGTGAATGCAGGTGTATTGATAAGATATCTTGATAAGAATTACTAATAATGAAGGTACAGCTTGATATTCAAACAAACAAGTAGGGTTCTTTTTTTTCACTCTAGATTTTAAAAAAGACTTTGGCATTTCATATATAACTTTCTCTCACTTACACCTTCTCTCTAAAATTCAAATGACTAAAATGTTTTGTCCTTATCTACTGGTGTTGCTACTCTGGCACATTATCTCCTTCATGAAGATCGGAAGTTAAATTCAGCAATACAGAGTGTGCTGTGAGCTGCGGGCATTTCTTACGAATATATGACAGTCTTCATACCAACTGTAAGTGAAGTTCACTCAGTACTATATTTGATTGGTCTGCTTGCTTTTTTCTTTATATTTACAGATTTATGTTATTTCAGGCGCTACTGAACCATGCAAAGAATGGCATTCCAACTATTTGAAACCATCTGTTTGAGATGTTACTGGTGGCTGCATTGCTTTTGTTAATGTCTAGTCAAAATTATTACTTTAGTAACTGAACGAAATAGCTAAAAATCTTTCCTCTGTGGATTACTTGTAAAGAACTTAGTGCTTGATTATCAGGAAAAAGTTTCTTTTATGTAATTTAAAATACACGGCAATGGCTAAGAAAATATCTTTTCCATAGTAGGGAAGATCATTTGATATAAGAAAACAGAGGTGGGTCAAAATTCTAGAAAACCATATGATTGAATTTTGAACCTTTGTGTTTAGAATTATAGTGTTCAGCATTCAACATTAGCAAGGTTTTTGTGTTCTACAGGATTTGGCTTTGTTTTGTTCTTTATATTGATGTTGCCAGGGTTTTCTTAACCAAATTTAATTAAGTAATTTATTCTGTAATAATATTTTTCTCTAATAGAAAAGGACTTATTTCACATGCATTTACAGTTTTTAACCTAGTTTTAAGCCTGTCTACTTATTAATCAAATTGCTATTATAAATAATTTCTGTTATTCAATGCAAACTTATTAGAATGCTACAGATTACTGGGCCCAAGAAATTGCATTTCTAACAAGTTCTTGGATGATGCTAATGTTGCTAGTCCAGGGAATGACTTTGAAAAGTTCTGAGTTACACAACATATTTTAGAGCATCAGAAAGAGAAAGAACCCATCCAGAGCAGCGGTGTCAAGGAATTAGAAAAAAAAAAATAGCAACTTAAGACAAAAGCAAAAGAAAGAAGGATAAAGCTAACAGCAGAAATAAACTGAAATAGAAAAGAAAAATAAAATAGAGAGGATCAACATGCCCAAAGATGTAGAAAACTTGATAAAGCCTCAATAAATTTGAGCAACAAAAAGAGAAAAGACACAAATAATATCAGAAATGAAAGAAGGAACATCACTGTACATCCAAAATTATAATGGAATATTTTGAAAAATTACTATATGCTAATAAATTTGAAACTTTAAATTAAATTTTTAAGTTCTCAAATAAACACAGCTATTTTGTTATTATACAAGGAAAAATTGAAGCCATAAAGATTGAATATGTAAAATAAAACTTCGAACAAAGAAAACAGCAGACTAAAATGAAGCCACCAGTTTTATCTAAAGAAGAAATATAATTTTAGACATATTTGCCCAGAAAATCAATCCATTCTTAGTCCACTCTTTTTCTGCAAAGATAGTTTTGCTGGGTTCACAATTTTAGTTTAACAACCATTTTCTGTCTTAACTGAATATATTTTACCTTCTTTCTCCCATTGTTGCTTCCCAACCTCCGTTGTCTAATTTCTTTCCGCTTGAACAACTTAAGAATTGCATTTTGACTTAAATATTCTGTAGTTTCATTACAGTTGTCTAACTTTTTTAATCTCTGCATTTTATATGTTGTTCTTTTTATATTTGTGACTCATATCCTTAATAAAATGTAGAAAAATTTCAGATATTTTCTTTCCTTCACCACTGTCTCTAGGCTATTTTTCTGGAACTTCCACTGAGAGTGTATTAGACCTTTTTATTCTCTTCTCCATATAACTTAATTGTTCACACTTTGTATCTCTGTCTAACTACACTATATTTGAGTAGTTTCTTTGGATTTGTCTTCTAGTTCTATCATTCTCACTTCAACAGTGCCCAATATATTATAAATATAATTCACCCATTAAGTTTAATTTTCAACCGTTACTTTTCTTATTTCTAAAAATTCAATTTGGTAGAATACACTTTTGGTAATTTTTCTTTGTTAATTTTTATTCTACTTTTTATTTATTTAGACTTATACTACATCACTATTTTATATTCTATGTCTGATAATTCCATTATCTATACTCTTCAGGTATAGACTTAAACCTTCATTTTGTGTGCTGACTCTCACTCATAGTGCCTTATTTCATTTTATGTTTGGTGATTTTCTTTCTGCTGTGAGCCCAAATTTTGTTGAACTTGACCTGTAGAAATACCAATGACATATTTGAGATTCATTCACTTATAGAGGATTTGTAGTTTTAATTTTGGACTGCTTTAGCACTTCTCAAGTTTTCACCTTAATGCAGGAATCCAAAGTTTAGCCCCCACAGACATGTAGCAACCCATAGTTAAGCCTCCTTGTTCCAGCACTGGTGTTTACATTTTACTTCTAGGATTTCTCTGGCCCTCTTAACATCAAATAGTTTAATTAATTTATTTCCCAAATTTTACTGAGAGCTCAAAAATGCATTGAAAATGCACTAGATATATTTTCATCTAGGACCTTGATTGGATTGTGGCATAAAGACCCTTCTGGGTATCTAGTCTACCATACCACTAGAAACAAAAATCCTGAAAGTAACATATTTTCCTTGTAGAACATTTGGAAAATTCATAAAAGCCAAAATAAAAAAATAAAATAAAATCTCTCATCATTGTGCCATCCAGAACACCCCAGTTAATAATTTGGTATCTTTCAAACATAAACACACATTCACATAATATAAATATAAATACTTATATATAGATCTTTTTTGTATTATTCAGATCAAGAATGCCAGATACACAACCTGAATGTTATCACCACTACTTTCTTCACCTAGCATTACAGACAATATCAATTACTGCTTCCCAACCCTGGAACTAGTAACTGCATACCATGTCATCAGATTCATGTCATCAAAATTACAGGGAGTAAGTATCAGTCAGTGGCAGTTAGTTGTAACTTAGTTACCTAAGTTAATGATCATTTATTCTTCTTTTAAAACTAATAAATAATGTTTATTTTTCAAAGTCTTTAGAAATTAAAATCAGCAGAAGTAATTTTATGAGATTCAAATAAAAAGAATTATATTATTTTAACTAATTAAACATTCAGAAAAAGTTGTAAGGAGAGCATAATAAGGAAGTAAAACTGTCAGCCCCAAAATAGTGAATGTCAATATGAATATGGCATAGGAGGAAAATGTTCCAGGTAACAGCATGAATTAACATCTATATTATAAATAGAATGCATTACGCCACAAATAATCTTCACCCTTAATGAATAATACACCTTTATTGAATACTTATGATATATCAGCACTATACTGGATTTAAAGATGCAGAAGGGAGACACAGACCTCTCCTCAAAGGTCTATATTTTGTTTATAAAGATTTTAGTTCAGGGGGTCAGCAAACTACAACCTTTATGCAGCATGCCTCCTCACATGTGAGTAAAGTCTTATTGGAACCCAGCCATGCCTACTTGTTTACATATTGTCTATGGCTGCTTCTGTGCTAAAACTAGAGAGCTGAGTAGTTGCAACATAAAAAGTATGGCTGAAAATAGGTACTTTCTGGGACTTTACAGAAAATGTTTGCTGACCCCTGTAAGTTATGCAGGTATTGATTATACCATAAACCAAGGTTAAATGTTGGTAAGAATCTAAGTGGTCCTCATTTCCTCCAGCTTCTCAGCTGAAAATTTACTGGCTTTGCTGCTTCCTCCAATTTCCCTTACATACAACCCACCACCTTGTTCTCACTTTTAGGTAGCCTTCCCTTAAGCCTTCACTCCTGCTGTAAACTGCTAAGACCTGATTGAAGACAAATAACTCTCAGGCACCTGCTAAACTGTGGTTAATCTCACCCTATACAATTCAAACCTACCTGCTATCTTTTATCCAGATTTAGGCTGTCTCTTTCTATCTGCATGCACCTCTAATTTGCTTCTATTAACAGAAACTGGAAAAAAGATAAGTAACATAGAAGTACTAAATTTATGGTTCCAAAATTATGACTTCAACAATTAAGAGAGAGGTCTTACAGAAGGTGTTGTTTGAGATGGACCTTCAGGAACTAGAGAAATTCTGATACATATGAGGAGTAGAGAAATTATTATAGTCCAGGAGAATGGCATAAGCAGAGGGAAAGGCAGAAAGGAACATAGGCTGGTCAGAGGCAACACCAAAACCAAACAAAATCAGGAAGCCTGGGTAAGTGAAAGAGAATTTAAAAGAGCAGATTTGAACATGGGAGACATTTAAAACAATTAACCAGATTCCACTTTTTCCATTTTGTGGGCATGAGTGGTGTGAGGGCTTTGACTAGGAACATTTAAATACATGCAAGGTCATTTTTCTTAGAATTTGCAATGAATATCATCTTAAAAGTGTGTGTCTGTGTGTGTGTGTGTGTGTGTATTCTTATTCATTCTTTCTAACAGCCATTGTTATCTCCATGGAGAAACTGAGGTTCATTCAGAGAGGTTTAGCAGATTGCCCAAGGTCACACAGCAGAAGAAAGAGATTCCTGGATTTAAATCCTGGACAATCTGATTCTAGGTCCCTGCTCTTAACCTCATGTTTATATAGCCTTTGATCAGTTGTTAAAGTTATGTGTATTGATTATGACCATTTTTTGCTTGATAGTAAATTTAGGGGAACCAGAAAAAACTCACCAAAAGAAAAAAATAATCAATAATGAGTGAAAGGAAAATATTTGGCAAGGAGAACTTACAAATATGGTTCAAATATTGCTAGCTTCAATAAAAGGGAAATGAACTATGAAATTATTGAGAGAGGCAGTATATGAAAATGAAGGCATTGACACTTCATTCAAATCTCTTAATATATAAAGTTAAATATTCACTTCATTTTAAGTGAATGATTCTGTCAAAAGAATTAATTTTCTGAGCAATGAGGATATTCATTTAGCATGGTTCCACCATCTGCAATTTATGAACCAGATTATACTCTTTCAGAAAAAGGAAGTTCATACAATGCATTTAAACTACATCAAGACGAAATCAAAAATGTTTCCCTAAAATTGAAGAAATCACTAAGTAAAAGTTAATCACCGGCACCCTTAGTAGATAGTGACCATTACAGCATAATATATAACAAATGCTTTTCCCAGATGGTTTTTAAAACTTGAGCACTTTATTCATGATATGTGAATGCAGAGATCAATTCTCAGCTGAAAAGGGAAACTCTCACAGCAACACAGGTTTCAGCAGTCCTGGTGTCCCAGGAAAGTTCTTTTAAATATACTTTTGTTTTCTAAAGAATTTACAGGGACTCCAGCCAAAAATACTCACCAGAGCCTAGTAGTTAACCTGGGTGGGGAAAGCAGGCTCATGGACACCACAAAAAGGAAGAACTTCCTCTGCGTGTGAGAAGCAGCAGCATCTCTGAGCCAGTGAAATGTTCCCATGAGAAATAGTGCCTCAATCTTTCTTTTTTGTTTTTGTTGTTCAAGTACAGTTGTCTTCACCTTCTCCCCACCACTCTTCCACCCACTCCCACCTCCCACCTTCAATCCTACCCATTTGGCTTTGCCCACAGGTCCTTTATACATGTTCCTTGATGATTCTTCCCTTTTTTTCCCCGCTATCTCCCCCTTCATTACTGTCAGTTTGTTCTTTATTTCCATGCCTCTGGTTTTATTTTGCTTGCTTGTTTGTTTTGTTGATTAGGTGAAATACCATGTGTTTCAGCTTTCAATGCAAAGTAGAACTCTAGACACTTGGGTAAAATTACCTATATTTTTAAAAATTTGGTAATTAAATAAAAAAATGTTTAAGATGCTGAGCAGACTAAAACCACATTTGCAGGCTAGGTAGACAAGCAGTGTGTACCATACCCATTTTGCATCGGAGAATCTGTTATTTACCAAAGATCAAAACAAAATGTGAAACATCAATAGACACAAAAGAAACAGCCATTAGGAGAAAACCGTAGTACCCTTTATATAACAGAGATGACTACCTAATAATTAGATTTGTCTTTCTTTCACTTTTTCCTTTTTCACTCATTCATTCATTCAACAAATAATTTGCTTAGGGTCTCCTTGGTGTCAAGCTCAGCAGCTGATGATAGGGGAAAAAAAAGCACATAATCAAATAATTATAGCCATATAATATGTACTAGTTAAGGTATACGCTGAAGTCCTACAAGTGCACAGAGTGGGAAATGTTAATTCTCTCCCAGGAGTTCAGGAAGCCTCACTGGGTTTAGTGGGCAGCTGTTGGTTTTGCTTGCTCATCATCAATTTCCCATTTTGCTGATGACATTGCCTCCATTTTAGTTTGAGGAAGGTTTTAGTCTTGGTAGATTAATCAAATCCACCTCCAATTTGTATTTCTTGTTCAAGTTGCATGATCTACACAGAATAGAGAGGACTTCACTGGTCACAGCACTTAGGAATCAAGATTCTACCTCCATTAGCTACACTATCAGGAAACATGAAAATACAACTAGAGGGTCTTGCCCTAGCTGTACTTTGTCTTAGTTTAGACATGATAGCTTAGAAATGTCACTCCCTGTCACATCCCATTGGCTCAAATTAGCCACATGGTCTCATCACAGAATCCAAAAATAGAATCAATTCATTCTAAGACCCACATCTGGAAAAAAAACTATCCATTAGTCCCTGCAGTCTAGATCCTTGAATTTTTCTTTTCTGTGGCTTGAAAGTTCAATGTATTCTATCATTCTTTGAGCCATTCCATGTCCTTCCAAAAAAGTTTCATTTCATTTCCCAAGCTAGTTAGAGTAATTTTTTTTGAGTGGACAATGATAACTGATATGCTGGAAGAGGTAATATGCCTTCCTGTTATACTGTTAGGAGATAGGCCAGGATATCTCTAAAGCCAATATGAGACAGGAACTAATAATATACATCCACATTTACAGGACCATTCTTTTATAATTTTTTCCCTCTTCCTTCCCACTGTCATTTCAGACCCTCATTCCAATTCTTTACTGAAAGTTTCTCTGCTACCTGTCTCTATCAGATCCACACTATATATGGTTGCAAATTAATCCCCTTAAAATACAATTTCAATTATATGACCACCACACACATATGCACACATGCATATACAGACACAGAAACTTAGGAAACCAGTCTCCTATTCCCTACTGAACTGGATCCTTTAAGCCCCCCAAATATCTATTTTACTCTCTTAGTTCTATCCTGTGACCCCACTAAAGTGAACAATTCCTTATTCCTCAAGCTCTGCTTGTACAAGATCCAGCAGAAGTAATGCCTGTTTGAGTGCAGTTGGTAGGGTAATAATATGGGTGTAATAATTCATAGTTTTAATCTGAACATTTCACCTAAAATGCCATATGGTGTACTTGAGTGTGATACTGTTATGTTACAGAGCTACGTGCTTATGATTTTGGAATAAAAGATTATGTAATAAAAAAAAGGGCTGTTATTTGTGCCAGACCCTGTGTCGTGTAACTTCCATAGCTCTGCTCCTTTTATTTCTTCCACCTGAAAGGCCTCCTATTCATTTCTATTTTTTTATTTATATCCATTTTTGCAATCTCAGGGTCTATGATGGGATGGCAGGAGGGCAATTTTCCTTAGATCTTACATCCACAAAATACTTCTCATTTACCCTCATCTATATATGCTCATATAGAAAGAGATGTTATATTTCTTGGTGTTAAAATAATTAATTTCTTAAATGTGAATGTTTAAAATACCCCTCAATTTTTAACAATCCTATTTGTCATTTCTTTATTAATATACAAGAGACCAAAAGAAATGAAAGTGGCTTGGATCTTGTTAGAGTCCCAAGAATACATGTTCAAGCTTAATAATAACAATAAATCAATGACTAATACTTATATAATGCTCACTGTGTGTGGGCACAGCTCTGGATTCTTTATATTTTATTTAATCATTCAACAATATTCCCAGTAAATAGGTGCTGTCATTATCTCAACATCACAGAGAAGGAAACTTAGGTTCACTGAACATAGGTAATTTGGTAAAGATCATACAACCTACATGCCACTTATTTCTTAAATGGGTTTTTTAAATTTCTGCTAAATTATAAGTGCGCTCTCTTTCCTTTTACACACTCCAACAGCAAATGTTTGTGTTTTTATGAAATTCTCTATTTTGTGTCATACATTTGTTAAAAATGTCATTAATCTCCTAAGTATCTTAAAACTTTTTAAAATTGAGAATTGAAGATGATTGGGTTCTTTGTATCCCCAGGGCCAACATTGAGTCTTGCACACAGTAGGACTTCAACATGCCCCCTGCTTTATATTTTGACATTACAGCTACCTGATCACACCGTATCTTTTTTAAAATTCCACATTTATCCAGTAAATAAAAATGCAGATCAATTGTTAGTGTAATTATGAGTATAGTAAATCAGCAAGTACTGAGAGTATTAGTGCCAGAAAGAGTGGGAGTGATGATAAGCAATGGAGAAATCTAATGCTTCTTTCATACCTATGCTTAATTAGTATCTGGTATAGTCTCTCTTCTTTTTCCTTTAATATTAAATTTAAGCACTTGCTGGATGATAAAAATAGTATGTATAAATGCCCTTGCCATCTGTGTTTTGGTTCTGAAGGTGAAAGAAATAAACCCCAAAATATGTGAATCCAGCGGTAATCTGTTAGGAATGGTATAATCATTTACACATTCTCATACAGGATATACACCCCATTGCTCTTTATTCTCTATTAATTTTTTCTAATTTCATTCTCTTTATGTCTTCTTATAAATCATATTCCATGCTCTTCCTTTTCTTTGCTCTCACAGCTGGACCTCTTTCTTACCTTTCTTCCTTTTCCTCAGCCTTTCTTATTTCCTAAAATAATTCAGAACTTCCTGTGAAAATCTAAAGAACTAAAGAAAATTTTATAATAAAATTATCTATACAACTTTTAAAAACAATTTACATTTGCCAATGTAAAATAAGATATCATATTCTCTCTTTGATAATCAGACACTGGTATAGTATTTATATAATATACATAATTCCAAATTTAAATCTAAAAATTCAGAAGCATCTCATTTCATTCTTCTGAATGAACTGTATGAGTTCTTAACAATTAGTCACAACATTTCTCATTTTGATATGAATTGTTTATTTATTTTCTTTTTGATGTTATTCAGCCATTGTTTCTCCATTTACAATTTAATATTGGATATTTACACATCCACATATTCTGGCACTTGCTCTCTATGTATATATTTTTTCCTATTTATAAGCTTTAAGACAGCCACAATTTTATATTATTGTTCAACACAATACAAAATATTAACTCAAGCTCCATTGCACTTGTATATTTTGCAGATTAATAAACTGTTTCTCCTGTCGAGCCTTTTGGCACACAGATCATAAATAAGCAAACTCATAAGCTGATAGGAATAAAATATTTCTGGTTCCCCATACGGATTGTGTATAATATGACTAGAGTTCTGCTTTTTACCACTTTTCATGAGGTATTAATGAGAGATTTGGCCCCAACACTGTGAATCTAACTCATTCCCCTCCAGAAGATGGAAAGACTTATGCTTCAGTCAGATGTTCTCAAACTTCAGTGTGTGAGAAAGGGGCTTATAAATAATAATCCAGAAACTTTGTGTAACACCATGTAACTCACACAGCAATTTCACATGCATTATCTTACATTTAATTTCAAAGAAAACCTTGAGCATGCTTCACCTTCTTAAAAAGTGTGGGAAAAGAAAACTTCAGGAAGAAACTCAAATTAGAACATGAAGGAGTTTGGCATTGTTACTAAAATTGTACCCATATCTTAAGGAAGCAGGATACTGTTGTGATACACATGGTTAATTTGTCCTAATTTTAAAGTCAAGATTATATAGTTAATTAGTGGTCATCAGGTAAGATTGGCTTCAGGCTGAATATAACAAAAGAAAACAAAATTTAGAATAATCCTGATGTGAACAAGATAGAAATTCATTTCTCTCAGCAGACTTGGACTAGAAGAGAAACTTACCCAAATTATGCAAAACCCCTGACTCACTGTCCACATACAAACCCTTCATCCTCATTGCAAAATATGGCTGCTTAATCTTCAGCCATCACATTAGAGGTCCAAACAATAGAAGGGAGAAAGGGAAGATGAGCAAGCCTTCCCCTGTCTAAGGAGACTTCTAGAACATCATTTTGACTTGCATCTCATTGATCAAATCTTAACTATATGACCACCCTGGTTGCAAAAGAGATAGAAATTTAGTATTTTAGCTGCATGGAAATGTTCCAACTAAGGTGAAGAGAAAGGGTAGATGTGGGATAGGCAGGTAGCAGTCTCTGCTATAGAGAGGGAGGGAAGAAAGGAAGCATACATGTAAGCAAGAGGGAGGGCAGAAAGGAGAGCTACTAGCTCAAATCCTTATTATCTTAGGGAGTAATTATTACTTTCAAGGTTTCCACAAATAAAATTTGAAATTTGAACTCACTGGTTATTTATAAAACTATCTGAGAATGCCATAGCACAACCAAACATTAATGATTGCATTTTGGGAATAGTAATAATAGTAGTCAGAGTAGTAGTAGTATTAAAAGTAGTAGTTGTAATACTAGTAGTTCTTTTGTTGCTCAATATATAAGTATATTCCCAGAAAAGCCTGTAAAATCATTTAAAAGGATAACAAAACTAAGCTTCAGTTTGGATAAAAATATTTTATTCTCTATGCTTTTCTGACTTTTCAAGTGGGTATTTGTAATTCATTATACTTCAAATAAATTGATGCACATTTACACTGTAACTAACTAGACTGAAGCAACTTTGAAAGGCTAAATGAGTGAGTATAGCTTGTGGTGAAGAAGATGAATTTTGAGGTTGAGTTTAAAACTATACTTTCGGTGAAGAGCTATATGCGACCACCTTCAGTGATTTACTCTCTAAGCCTTAGTTCCCTAAATTATTATACAGAAATAACAAAAAAATTTGAACTTGAAAGGCTATAAATAAGATTCAATAAGCTATTAAACAGATGATTTAATAAGTGTTTATAATTTTTTCAAAATTTACTCAATAAAGTACTAAAGATAAATCACAGATTATTTTTTAAAACAATAATTCCAAGAGCAAGATACTTCTGAATACTTAAGTAGTACACATAGGGTTTACAAAGAAACATAAATACTTGTAGTTAGGCAAAATGTGCCTCATCAGATAATACTACTAAGCAAAAAATAAGATATTTGGCTTATGTAGCCAACAATAACCATTTCTAAAATACAAAAATGTTAAATATTGTCTAAACTAAGAATAGTTCCAAAATAATCAAGATTTTGTTGCGTTTTTTAAAAATTTTGAATATGGTACAATTAAATAATGCTATCAAGTTTCATTATTTGGAATCCTAAATTTTCTAAATTAATAGCATCAGCACTGTAACAGAAAACCTAAGAATTTAGCCTCTAATAGCATATTTTCTTTTATCATTTCCTAAATATAAGGGAAAATACTTTTTATTGAGATATAATTGACATATAGATTGTGTAAGTTTAAGGTATGATTATGTTAGCCAGCTAATGCCTCCATCACCACACATAATGATATTGTGCGTGTGTGTGTGTGTGTGTGTGTGTTCGGAATGATTAAGATCTATTCTCTTAACAACTTTGAAATCTCTAAAAGAGTATCGTTTCTTATAATCGCTATACTGGGCATTAGTGTTCCAGGATTTACTTACCTACTAGTGGCAAACTTGTAGCATTAAATGACACCTCTGGGATTTCCCCACCACCCAGTCCCAGGGTGGGGGGCATTCTACCATCTGTTTTAACCACTAGTTTTTTTCAGATTGCACATATTAATGATATCATATAGTCTTTGTCTTTTTCCAAAAATACTGTTAATGAATTAACTTTCTATGCACAGTCATTCTGAGCTTAGAGATAGTTCTTCAGCATCTCCTTATTCATCTGGTTGGGATGATTAAGAATCTTTCCATCACTCTCATTATATCACATATTTGGGGATTTGGTTTTCCTAAAGAAATATTTTCAAACCCTTTGGTAATAGGATAAACATCTTTTTCAAAATCAATTTTATAAGCATATATTTCAAACTGTGTAATGTGAATTTGATGTCTCTGAGGGGACACTGGGACTCCTGACTTTCATCAACCACGCAGCTGTCTCCACTTCTTCCTACCCTTTGCATGAAGATTGCCCTGTGGGCTTTTTCTGTAGCCTCTTCTTTTCTTTCCTTAATAGATAACTTTAGTAACTACTTCCTATGGGTAGCATCTGGAAAAGCAGTGATTAAATAGCTAATTAATATATTTACCTATCCATTTATTTAAATAAGCACACACACACTTATTAAAAATCTATGACATACTAGGTATTCAAAAATAAAGGACAGCCACTGACCTGAAGGATTCCACTATTTCACTCAAGGGTTGCACAGAAAGATGATACACTAAAGCTAATTTATGTTTTTGTTTCATCAGTTTAACTAGGCTGTAAGATACTTAAAGTTCAGAGAAATGTCTTGTTCGTCTTTTTTTTTTTAATCTTCTACTCTGATAAGAATGTGAGGCTCATTCATTTGCTTCTTGAATAAACTATTCCGAATTGTTGGCACTTAAGCTGATGCTGGCGCACCCTTTACTGCTCGTGACTTCTTTGTTTTGTCTAAGAGGTAAATAGTAGCATTTAATATGAACAATTTGCATCTCATATGAATCAGTTTATTAGACTTTCCTTGGACTTGGCAGATAGACACAGCAAACAATTTATGGAGAAGGGAGAAATCATGAATGATGAGGCAGGAGATAACATAGGAAGAACTCTGAGGCTGAGCTGCTGTTGCTGACCAGCGTCTAATGTCCTGGTTACCAGGAAATGCCTTTTGGCACTTAGGTAGCATGAATAGTAAATTAAAGCAGGAAGGAAGGAAGGCCTTGAAATTCTATGTATCACCTCCAGTATCTGGGAAAGAAAGCCTTGGGAACTGTGCTTTCATCCCAGGCCTGAAAGGCCAGAATGGCCAGAATGGGCTCACAGTGCCCAAAGAAAGAAGCCCATTAGCACCTTTGGGTATTCACCACCAACAACCTCCCAGAGTTGACACCATCTTTACCTGTCAATCAATATTTAACCCTCTCACCCCCACTATCTCACCAACTGTATAAATCATCAGAACAAAAGACCGGGAGTGCTTGCCATCCTGTCTTGGGCTGTCCTTACCTTTACTGCCCTTACCCTGCTTTGCCCTGATCCTATGCCTTTCATCCCCCCTTACCTTGGCAAGACCCATTCTCTTCTATGAGAATGTATCACCAATAAACACTGTCTGCACACTAATAGATTTGCTGGTCTGTAATTCTTTATGGCACCAGCAAGGAGAACCAGGTCACTCACACTCACATGAAGATACTCAAAACCTGTGGGTGTTATTTATTCTCAAGAAGGGAAGACAGCAAGGGAGTAAAGGCTAAGGGTTCTGAAAGATAAACTGTGCCCAGAGAATTCCTGCTCTGTAAAAAACAAAGTTTCTACCTCAGAAGATGCCTATCTATGTTTCACAAATTAGTACAAATGGACTGACTACCAGCGAACCCCAAAATCTGAAGTTTTTCTTTAGAGACATGAAGTCTTTAACACTGACCTAAGCCCCTGAAGAGGCCTCAAATACTGAAGATTTAGAAATAAATAATAGCATAATAAATGTTTTAGTAATCAAGTTATAGAGAATTAGAGTTTACTCTCTAATCAGAAAGATGTTAAGTAGTTATGAAAATATCAACTGAATTTTCCTAATTATAATCACCTCTAAAATTAATAAAAAGTTATCAGTGTTTCTATTTTTTTAAATATCACATTAGGAGTAATAATAAAATACTGATTAATTATTTTATTTTAAAACAATTAAACTAAAATATATTTTGAAGTTATTAATTCTATGCAGTTTACATTTTAATATATAAATATAATTATACTCTTTAAGAATGCTTAATTTTTGCCTTGAGATATATATATTATTATATATATAATATATATATAATAATATATATATATACACACATATGCAATTGTGTTTGAAAGAGAGTCATAGAATGTAAAACTATGTTTAATCACCAGTGTCAAAAATTATTAGGTAATAACCACTGGAGAAGAGAATGTGTAAAAGATACAAAGGCCCATGTTTAAGACATAATTTTTCTAATAGTTTCTCTGAGTTTAAGATGTCATGGCGTCATGTGAAGGTTAACAGGTCAGATACCAAATGGACTTTTTAAAAAATGTTAAGTGATCAATTTGCACTCATAAAAGAGTTAAGATTACTGGAAACTAAAGTCTTCTTTGATCATAATACAGATAATCAGTGGCTAGAGAGACAATAAAGGTTGAATCTCCTGCATGTTCAACTGGCTAAACAAAGCAGATCAAAATACTTTCTTAAGGCAAACTGCCCCAAACAGAAGACAGACTATAATCCCATCAGAAGTTATAATACTAGACTTTTGATACTAGAAAATATTGTTTGAAGATCTGCTTCATCAATCCTGGTGCCCATGTGTCCTTCTCTGTAACCAGTCCTCCTTCAGCACTGCAAATGAGCATAAATAAAGCCAGGGCACCACTATTGTGAGACTGTGTTGGGGAGCAGAACAGCTCCTTGACAAAGGTGATTTGTTTCTTAAATTGCACTTTTTACTTTTGAAGATTTTGGCAAAGTGTGTGCTTAAAATCCATGGTGATTGTAAATATGACATACTTTATTCAGCCAGTGTCTGAATGTCCACGAACAAAACTTTGGAGTAGGAATACACTCAACCAAGGGAATTGTTTCAGTTTTCTAATAGTAGAACTAGATTTCCCCAGCAAAATAAGACATCTAATTTTTTTCTTTTTTTTTTAATCCTCACCCAAGGATATGTTTGTATTGATTTTAGAGAGAAAGAAAGAGAGGGAGAGGAAAAGAAAACATTGATATGGGAGAGAAACATCAATTGGTTGTCTCCTGTACACACATGTGACTGGGAATTGAACCTGCAACCTAATTGTGCCCTGACCAGGGATTGAACCTGCAACTTTTCAGTCTATGGGACATCACTCCAACCAACTAAGACCCCCAAACCAGGGCAGAGCAACTAATTTTTTTAAAAGCAAGTTCGGTGTTAGTAAAATTTTCAGAAGTGCTCTTTGGAAAACAAAAATTCCTACAGTGAATGTTCTTATTAGATTAAATTCTTTTTCAGAATGTAAGCACTGTTTAATCATATTTAAGTGGTACAAATTTTCTAAGAAATTGGGATGAGTAGTATAGAGGAATCACAGTGAATGAAAATAAATTTGCACATTATGCCCACCTCCAATCATTGGGCCAAGTACCCTGCATTCATTTTTGGTCATGTTATGATAACGGTTATATCTAGTTAGTGTCAAAATATCCAGATGCAAAGGAAAAAAGCCAGCCAGCCAGGTTGCTTTGTTTATCAGCAACCAAAGTTCTAAATGGGTAGCATCCAGCAGACTGCAATGATCACATGTGGCATCTGGGTTTCTGACATTTTGTAGCCACAGAAACACTAAGTGTGAAATTTTACAGCTGTTAGGGTAACATCCTTTCTTTCTTCTTATGTTTCACAGAAATGAGCTTCATTTACACAATAATTTTTGTATCGTATTACACAATGAGTGCAGGAAGCTTCAAAAGTAAGGATCCTGTGGGGGAAGGAGGGCAAAGCACTGTGGAAGCAAAGACTTCAGCAGAGCATGGGGCGGGAGGATAATGGAAAGCACAGTTCCTTCTGAATGCTCACATAGAAGATCAACTGATAGATATGACAAACCTCATGGAAAAATTGAAAAAATTAAGAATGAATTTGTGGGAAGCTACATAAGTGAAAATAATACGGATTTATTGATCCCGGAGGTGGGGCACAATGGGAAAAGTACAATAAAAAAAAATAAAATACTTGAAAATTTAAAAAAGAAAGAAAAGAAATCAGAGTATACTACTTGGAGCTACAGCAGCAATGGATACTACTCACGTAACTAACTACAAGAAAATTAAATATGTATATCTATATCTCCATTGTGATCTACCTAGACTATTTCATCTTTGAAAATGTTAATGGCTTTATATTAAAGCTAATGTTTATTTTTAAAGTCTCAAACAAGAACACCTCTTTTCTTTAAAAAAAACATATTTTGCCATGTATAATGCATTCCAATGTATAATGTGCATCCACATTTACGTGCACATTATTATACCCATGACATGTATTCATTATACCCATGTATAATGCGCAAAGTTATTTTTCCCCAAAAAATTTGGGCAAAAAAGTGTGTATTATACACGGCAAAATACAGTATATGTATTTCTGTGACAGCTTTAGTAAGTTGTTGACGTGTAATGTAAAAGTATGGCATGTACTTGAATCATGTTAACTTTTGTCTGCCTTGCTTTCCCCAACTGCAAAGTAGAAACGAATTCTTAACTTTGTGCTGCCCAAGGTTCTATATTTTCCAATCCTATATTTCCACATTGGAAATATATTAAAATTTGAGAAATGTTTTGAGTTTAATGAATTTGTAATCATAAGTTTTTTTACAATAAAATATCACACGTGAAAGAAATTATCCTTGTTTTAGTTAAAATTATCTGATTTAAGTCAGATAACTGACTTAAATCAGATAATTATATATTACTCACAGAGTAGTGGAATATGTCATCAATAAATTTCTCTTTTCCACTTAATGTGAATTCATGAAAGATTCTTATGGTATGAAGCAGCATATCCATTTAAATGGTATTATAAAGGAAAATACATTTTTTAAAAACAGAAAACATCAAGTATTTTTAACTTCACAATAGTGGAAAAGTTTTAAATATATAAAAAACAAAATTCTGTCACAAATAGCTGTTTATGTAAAAAATAGTTTGCCCTTAGAAAAATATAATTATTTGCTTTTCTTAGATAATCCTTTTAAGAATAAGGATGAGAATCTATTTAATGGATGTAAGTTGAGTAATCAATCATAGGCTCAGCATTATATTCACATCTGTGGGTGAAGAATAAAAGAATAATAAAACATTCTCCCTATCATTGATAAGCCATATGATTATGAGGTCAGGATTACTATGTTCTAAGACATAAGACCTGTTTGAATTAACAAGTTTACCTTTCTGAGTCTTCCATTTTCCACTTCTAAACTGGTAAAGAACACAACTGAGTCCATTTTAAATATTGGATTAGCTTACTTCAATGATTCATGAATGGGCTGCATCTAACCTAGTGGATAGAAAGAAGCTCTGAAGAACTGTGCATTGGGAGAGGCTTTCACAGGCCAGAGTGAGCATGATCAAGGGAGCTAAGGTTGACATCTGATGACTGGTTACTATAGGGTTAGTTTTTTTTAATGTATTTTACTGATTATGCTATTACAGTTGTTCCAACTTTTCCCCCTTTGCCCCCCTCTGCTTGGTGCTCTCATTCCGTCCGGCTATCACCCCCTTAGTCCATGTCCATGGGTCATACATATAATGCTCTCTGGCTTCTCCATTTCCTATACTATTCTTAGCATCCCCCTGTCTATTTTGTACCTATGAATTTGTACTTCATTCCTGCACCTTTTCCCCCATTCTTCCCTTTCCCCCTCCCAAGTGATAACCCTCCAAATGATCTCCATATCTATGATTCTGTTCCTATTCTGCTTGTTTGCTTAGCTTGTGTTTTAGATTCAGTTGTTGATAGTCACAAATTTGTTGCCATTTTAATGTTCATAGTTTTGATCTTCTTCTTTTTTCTTAAATAAGTCCCTTTAACATTTCATGTAATAATGGCTTGGTGATGATGAACTCCTTTAGCTTTACCTTGTCTGGGAAACACTTTATCTACCCTTCCATTCTAAATGATAGCTTTGCTGGATAGAGTAATCTAGGTTGTAGGTCCTTGCTTTTCATCAGTTTAAACACTTCTTGCCAGTCCCTTCTAGTCTACAAAATATCTTTTGAGAAATAAGCTGACAGTCTTATGGGAACATCTTTGTAGGTAACTCTCTGCTTTTCTCTTGCTGCTTTAAGATTCTCTCTTTATCTTTAGCCTTGGCATTTTAATTATGATTTGTTTTGGTGTGGTACTGTTTGGGTCCAACTTGTCTAGTATACTCTGTGCTTCCTGGTGTTGTATGTCTATTTTCTTCACCAAATTAGGGAAGTTTTCGTTCATTATTTTCAATTTCTTGCTCTTCCTCTTCCCCTTCTGGCAGCCCTGATTCAGATATTAGTACGTTGGGAGATTTCACAGAGGCTCCTTATTCTATCCTCATTGTTTTGAATTCCTTTTTCTTCTTGCTGTTCTGATTGAATGTTTTTTTCTTCCTTATGTTCCAAATCATTGATTTGATACTCAGCTTCATCCACTCCCCTGATGGTTCCGTATAGATTTTTCTTTATTTCACTTAATGCAACCTTCACTTCTGCCTAGGTCTTTTGTATGTTGTTGCAGTACCCAATGATTTCTTTGAGCATCCTGATAACCAGTGTTTTGAACTCTGCATCTGATAATTTGGTTATCCCCATTTTGTTTACTTCTTTTTCTGGAGTTCTATTCTTTCATTTGGGCTGCATTTCTTTGTCTCCTCAGTTTGAAAGCCTCTCTGGTTTGTTTCTGTGTATTAGGTAGAGCTGCTTTGACTCCCTGTCTTACTAATGTGGTTTATTGTAGAAAAGGCACTTGTAAATTTTGTGGGGCAGAACCTTAAGTAATCGCCCAGGTGAGACAACCTGTTTCACTACTTTGTGGCTCTGTGTTGGGGAGGGCTCAGAAATGGGGCGATGCCACTGCTGGCCTCTGGAGATTGCCTGGGAAAAAGTTGTCTTCTGGCCCTCACCCTCTTGCGAGTCACTTCCCTTTCTCCCCTTCACCCCATATACCACTTGTGCCCTTCCAGCTTTAGCGCTGGTGCTGAATCACAGAAGAGGTGGGTCTGCTTGAATCCTAAGTCTGTTGTGGGTCCTTTAAGAAGAGTCACTTGAGAATCCCACAATTTCTTCTGTTGTCCCAGCCCCCACTGGTTTTTACATCAGGAAATTATGGGGACTTTTCTTCCTGGTTCTGGAGCCCTGGGCTGAATGGTCTGGTCTGGGGATGAGATCGCTCGTTCCCAAAGTATCCCTCCAGACTTTTATCCACCACACATGAATGTGGGACAACCCATTCCACAACCTCTCTATGCCACTCTGCGTCTCTACCCCTCCTACCCATCTGGATGAATGTGGCTTCTTTAAATCCTTGGTTGTCAGACTTGCATACAGATCAATTTTTTGACAAATCTGGGTGATATTTGTTCTGTAGTCTAATTGTAATTTTTGCTGTAGTTGTGGGTGGAGTTGAAGTGTGTTTAGCTATACCTCCATCTTGACCAGAAGTCATAGGGTCACTTTTCTTATGTAGAGCAATGGGAAGTCCTGTACCTCAGTCAAGAACTCATACTAAGCAGGCAAGCACTGGTTGATTGAACTATACCTTCCTTTTCTGGGAGATCAGACCATAGAAATTTAGATTTTAGTATGCTGACATGGAGTTAACATATGCCCCTTCATCTTAGGCCTAATCTGGTTACTTTAACAAAAGTATGGGTAGTTAGATCTTCCCATATCACTGTATTAGGAGTCTCAAGGATTGGTAATTAAAATGAAACTTTTTTTTATTAAGGGAATTCAATTTGTTCCAGAATTTCTTCAACAGTTCCAGGATTCCTTCAAAGCTCTGAGACCGCTGTGACTTGATCAGTCTTTCCATCCTAGGTTTCTCTGTTTGTTTGTTTGTTTTCCTAGAAGCAGACTAGCAAATATTCATTATATTTCATTGGTCAAAGCTGGGCCTTTCTGGTGGTTCTGGGTAGAGAATGGAAGGGACAGCTAACAGAATCCCTGGGCTGACTCATTCCCCATACTGAACCTGCCATCTTTCTCAGGCAGAGCACTTTCCTCCAAGTAGGATCAGCCAGAGGGGAAGCATAGCCCTGCCCACAGGAATTACTCCATCCCACCCTGTGGTGCTCAAGCCCTGCTGCTGAGGAATACAGCTGAAAGACTTCCACTGATTAGCCCAACAAAGCCTGCAGTCAGAGGCAGATCCCCCAGGCTTGGTACTGATAAAAGACAGCCTTGCTATGCAGCCAGTTTCTTTATGCACAAACCAAGGCCCAGCAGAGGGAGCCACAAGTGGTGGACTGCTAATACCTCCAAACAAGTTGCTCAGGGCCACTCACTGGCAGGGTTTGTCTTGGGCCTGCACCAGAGTCTTGCAGATCTACCTATTACATAGAAACAAACACAAGGATGCAGCCAAAATGGGAAAACAAGAAAACAGACCCCAAATGAAAGAACAAGAGAATTCTCCAAAAGAACTAGATGAAATGGAGGCAAGCAACTTATCAGATAGTTTAGAGTAATGATTATAAGGACACTCAACAGCATGAAAAAAGATATAGAAACCATAAAAATGGACCAGTCAAAATAAAGAACACAGCATCTCAAATAAATAAAACACTGTAAAGAAAAAACAGTAGGCTAGATGAAGCAGAGGACTGAATCAGTGATTTGGAAGACAAGGTAGAAGAAAACCCCCAAGTAGAGCAGCAAAAATAAAAAGGAATTTTTAAAAATGAGGAGAGCTTAAGAACTTTTGGGACAAAATGAAGCATTAGCAATATCCACTTCATGGGATTACCAGAAGGATAAGAGAGTGAGAAAGGGATTGAGAACCTATTTGAAGAAATAATGACCCAAAACTTCCCCAACCTGGTGAAAAAAGAAAAAAAAAGACACACAAGTCTGGAAAGCTCAGACAATCCCAAACACATTGCACCCAAAGAGATCTACACCAAGACATAGCATAATTAAGCTGGCAAGCCTTGAGGATAAGGAGAGAATCCTAAAAGCCACAAGAGAAAAGCAGGTAGTTACCTATAAGGGAGCACCAATTAGATCATTATCTTATTTCTAAACAGAAACATTTCAGGCCAGAAGGGTGTGACATGAAATATTCAAAGTGATAAAAACAAGGACCTATAACCAAGGCTACTTTACTCAAAAAGGCTATAATTTTAAATCAAAGGAGATATAAGAAGCTCCCCAGACAAGAAAAAGCTAAAGGAATATGTTAACACCAAACCCATACTGCAACGAATGTTAAAGGGCTTGCTTTAAGAAGAAGAGAAAGAAAAAAAACAACAACAGAGGAAAATAGTCTAATAATAAAATGACACTAAATGCATGTCTACCAATCTTCACCTCAGGTGTTAACGGTGTAAATGCTCCAACCAAAAGACATAGGGTAGCTGAATGGGTAAGAAAACAAGACCCATACATATATATGATGCCTCCAAGAGATCAACCTCAGATCAGAAGACACACAGACTAAAAGTAAATGGATAGAAAAAAATATTTCATGCAAATGGAAAGGGAAAAATAGCTGGGATAGCAATACTTTTATTTGGCAAAATAGACTTTAAAACCAAGGCTATAGTAAGAAACAAAGAAGAACACTGCATAATGACAAAGGGAATAATCCAACAAGAAGATATAACCCTAGTAAACATTTATGCACTCAATATAGGAGCACCTATATATGTAAAGCAAATCTTGATGGACTTACAGGGAGAGATCAACAGAAATACAGTCACAATCAGGGATTTTAACACCCCATTGACTTCAAGATAGATATCCCAGGTGGAAAATCAACACAGAGACAGAGGCCTTAAACAACACTCTAGATCTCACAGATTTCACTGATATCTTCAGAGCATTTCACCCCAAAGCAACAGAATATACATACATCTCAAATGCACATGAAATATTTTCTAGGATAGGCCACATATTAGGACACAAAACAAGTCTCAATAAATTCAAGAAGATTGAAATCATATCATGCAGTTTTTTCTGACCACAGTGCAATGAAACTAGAAATAAATCACAAGAAGAACACTGAAGAATACAGAAAGGCATAGAAGCTAAATAACATGTTATTAAACAATGAATAGGTCAGCAAAGAGATCAAGGAAGAAATCAAAAGATATATTGAATGAGACCACAACAACTCAAAATCTGTGGCACACAGGAAAAGCAATCTAGGAGGGCCATTCATAGCATGTACAGGCCTATCCTAAAAACAAGAAAAAACTCAAATAAACAATGTAACATTACACTTACAGGAACTTGAAAAAGAACAACAAACAAAGCCCAATGTAAATAAAAGGAAGGAAATAATAAAGGTCAAAGCAGAAATAAACAAAATAGAGTATAAAAAAATAATACAAAAGATCAATGACTCTGAGAGCTCGTTCTTTGAAAAAATAGACAGGTTGACAAGTCTTTAACCAGACTCATCAAGAAAAATAAGAGAGGATCTGAAATAAAAAAATTCAGAAATGAAAGAGGAGAAATAATAACTGACACCAAGAAATACAAAAGATTGTCAGAAAATATTATGGACAACTATGTCAACAAACTGGGCAACTGGAAGGAATAGATAAATTTCTAGAAACATACACTCTTCCAAAGCTAAATCAGGAAGAATTGGAGAATCTGAACAGGCAGACTACACCTAGTGAAATTGGAGCAATAATCAAAAAACTCTCAACAAACAAAAGGCCTGAATCAGATGGCTTCACAGGAGAGTTTTACCAAACATTCTAAGAAATAACACCTCTCTTTCTCAAACTATTTCAAAAAATTCAAGAGGAGGGAATACCCCCAAGCTCATTTTATGAGGCCAACGTTATCATAATTCTAAAACCAGATAAAGACTTTACAAAGAGAGAAAATTATAGACCAATATCCCTGATGAACATAGATGTTAAAATCCTGAACAAAATACCAACAAATCAAATACAACAATCCATCAAAAAAATCATATATCATGATCAAGTAGGATTTATTCCAGGAATGCAAGGTTGGTACAACATTTGCAAATCAGTAAGTGCGATTCATCACATACACAAAATGAAGGATGAAAACCACATGATCGTATCAATAGATGCAGAATAAGAATTTGATGAAATCCAGCACCCATCCATGATAAAAACACTGTGCAAAGTGGGAATAGAGGGAACATACCTAAACATAATAAAGAACATACATATATGACAAACGCATTGCCATGGGTAAATACTACAAGTGTTCCCCTTAAGATCAGGAACAAGACAGGGATGCCTGTTTTCACCTCTCTTCTTTAACACAGTACTGGAATTTCTAGCCACAGCAATCAGACAAGAAGAAATAAAAGGCATCCAAATTGGAAAGGAAGAAGTAAAACTCTTTATTTGCAGGTGACATGATACTTTACATGGAGAATACCAGATATTCCACTGAGAAACTGCTAGATCTGATCAATGAATATAGCAAGTAGCAGGATAAAAATTAATATCCAGAAATCAGTTGCATTTTTATATGCCAATTACAAACTAACAGAAAGGGAAATTAAGAAAGCAATCACATTTACAGTTGCTTCAAAAGATTAAAATGCCTAGGGATAAACCTAACCAAGGATGTTAAAGCCCTGTACTCAGGAAATTATAAGATGCTGAAGAAAGAAATTGAAGAAGAAACAAAGACATGTAAGCACATACCGTGTTCATGCATAGGAAGAATTAACATCAATAGAATGTCCATACTACCCAAAGTAATCTATATTTTTCAACACTTTTCTTATCAAGATTCCAATGAGGTATTTCACAGAACTAGAGCAAATATTTCAAAAATTTATATGGAAACACAAAAGGTCCCACATAGTAACAGTTGTCCTGAGACAGGAGAACAAAGGTGGAGAAATCATGCTACCTAATATCTAACTAAAGTATAAGGCCATAATAATCAAAACAACCTAGTACTGGCATAAAAACAGACACATGGATCAATGGAAGAGAATAGAGAGCCCAGAAATCAACCCACAACTTTATAGTCAGTTAATATTCAGCAGAAGAAGCAAGTACATACAAAGGCCTAAATACAGTTTATTTAATAAATGGTGTTGGGAAAGTTGGAGAGATACACATAGAAAAATGAAACAAGGCCACCTTCATACCCCACACACATTAATAAATTCAAAGTGGATTAAAGTCTTAAACATTATACCAAAACCCATAAAAATAATAGAAGAAAACATAGGTAGCAAAATTTCCAACACAGCTCACAGCAGTATTTTGTCAGCTATATCTTCCCAGACAAGGGAAACAAATTAAAAAATAAACAATAGGACTATATCAAACTAAAAAGTTTTTGCACAGCAAAGGAAAACATCAACAAAATAAAAAGACAGCCCACAGAATGGGAGAACATATGCACCAATAGATCTAATAAGGGGTTAGTATCCAAAATTTATAAAGAACTTACAAAACTCAATACCAAAAATCCAACAAACCAGTTAAAAAGTGGACAAAGGACCTGAAGAGACACTTCTCCAAAGAGGACATACAGATGGCCAATAAACATATGAAAGGATGCTCAATATCACCAATCATCAGAGAAATACAAATTAAAACCACAATAGGATACCATCTCACACCTGTCAGAATGACCATCATCAATAAATTAACAAACAAGTGCTGGCAAGGATGTGGAGAAAGGGGAACCCTAACACACTGTTGGTGGGAATCCAGACTGCAGTTACGGTGGAAAACAGCAAGGAGATACCTCAAAAAATTAAAAGTGAATCTACCTTTTGACAAGGGACCCCACTTCTGGGAATAAATATGCAGGAACCAAAAACACTAATTTGAAAGATCATAAGTACCCCTATGTTCACTGCAGCATTATTTACAATCTCCAAGATATGGCAGCAGCCCAAGTGTCCATCAGTAGATGAAGGGATAAAACAACATTGGGATATTTGCACAATGTAATACTTGTTTGCTGTAAAAAAGGAAAATTTTACCTATTGTCACAGTATCGATGAACCTGAAGAAGAGTTTGCTAAGAGAAATAAGACAGTCAAATACCATATGATTTCACTCATATGTGGAATCTAATAAACAAACTGAACTTACAAGTAAAATGGGGACAGACTCATAGATGGAGAACAGGATGACAGCTAGTGAGGGTGGAAGGACTGAGCAAAAATGAAAAAGGACTCATGGACATGGACAACAGTTTGGTGATTGCTGGGGTGGGGGGAGAATAAGGAGACTAAGTGGTTAATGAAAAAAATAATACAAAAAAACAAAACAAAACTGGGCCTTAAAGCTTCCCCTACCACAATCAGAGGAGGAGGGAATTACTATGACGGAACTAGGTCACTCATGATTCCTCCTTTGAGGCTGATTCAAGGCTAACCACTCACTACCTGAACAAAATTACAGTCCTGTTAACAAGGAAGAAGCCAGGACACAAAACAATCATAAAATTGTGTAATCATGAAAACATTAAGCTAATGTGAAATAATTTTCCTAACCCTAAAGTGTAATGGAAGTGCTATTACTAATAAATGTTATTATTGATGATAATGATGTTATTATTAACACTTAACATGGAAATCTGCATTTACAACAAAAATTACACATTCGCTAATTCAACCTCTTTCCCAACCCAGTTCTTTCTTTCTCTCTCTCTTAGCATCTCTATCCAACCACTTAACAATTGAAGGCACTCTACCCATGTATACAGCATGTCTTCCATATTTCCAAGGCAGCCTAGAGAATGTTACTTGCCATAATTACTATTAATATATAGCAGATTCGCTTTCATAAATCATTACATTATAATCACGCTAATTTCATTAGGTCCTCATTCTGGAATTCTGAGCTCAGTTTATAGGACTCAGAAGTGGAACTAAATATATAAATTTAGAGGAACTAAACATATAAATTTAGAGGAACTAAATATATAAAATTCCATCAAAACTAAGTTACAGAAGAAACATTTTTCACCATCTACATAATAACAAAATAGTTTCCACCCATACTTTCCACTAAGTTTACAGACTTTGTGGCAAAATTTCTGTCATTGTTTTCTACTTATTTCCTACCCCCCATTATTAGTAAAAATATTTCTTTGATACTTACTTCTAAGACATCGTACTGAGCACCAAACATAGCCACCAACTATAAGTATTTATGATCAAAATTAGAAGAAAATAATTAAGGGAAGTGTTGAAATGATGGAAGCCTTGAAAAATAAGTTAAAAGAAATGCTTACAGTGAAAGGAAGATATAGAGCCCTGACTGGGTGGCTCAGTTGGTTGGAGTCTCATCCTATACACCAAAATGTTGAGTGTTCAATTCCTGGTCAGGGCACATACCTGGGTTGTGGGGTCAAACCCCAAATGGGATGCATACAGGAGGTAACCAACAGATGTTTCTCTCAGATGTTGATGTTTTTCATTCTTTCTGTCTCTACTTCTCTCTCTAAAATCAATAAAAGAATCACCCACTGACGACTGAAAAAGTGTTTTTAAAAAAGGAAGATATACACATGAAAATTAAAAATAGTTGACATTTTAACACAATCATGTCAAAGACTTTACTCCACAAGATTATTTCGGTAAGAGGTTTTACAAGGAGCTGGGAAAAATAATTCCTATGCTCAGGTGTTAAGAGCAAAAAAACTAATAAGTAAATGGGCTCAAAGTTGATAGAAGCATGTTTCATGTTCATGTAAGATCCAAAACTAGTGTCTCAATTCACAAGTGAGCTTCTTCAAGCAATGATTCAAGGACCCACTGATTCTCCTACCTTGTGTTTCTCTTATTGCCAAGATGTGGCTGCCAAAGTTGTCATCTCAGGTTCATCGTGTCACAGACAGACAATGATCTTGAAAGCACGAACATGAGAGGAATTTAATGGGCCATTTCTGGAAGTTATTCATATCATTCACTATCCCATTCCATTAGATAAATCTCAGAGGTAGGGCCATGCTTAACTGTAGGAAGAGGTTGGAAAATACAGTCTAGGAAGAAGAGGAATTAGTTACATAACCTACTAACCAGCCTTTACCATAAATATAATAAAAAATTTACATTAACCTTACTTTAAAAAAATTACAAACTAAAATTTAACATGTATATAATATAATGTTTTGTAGTATAATAATATTTATAATAAAAATGTTAACAGTAATAGCAGTAATAATGATGGCCCTTGATGAGTCATTACCATGTACCACACAGTGCTAAGAGTTGTATAAAGACATATCGTTTGAACTGCACAATATCCCCCTTAAAGTAGATACTATTATTATTGTTAGTATTATTTAGATGGGGGCAATAGAGGCATAGGAGAAGTGGCCCAAAATGGTGGGATGCAGTTTATAAATGATAGAACAAAAATCCATGGAAAGTTACCATTTCAATTCAACTAAAAAATGCTTTACTTAAAACTTTCTGAGGATGTTTCAAATTTCATTTTTATCTATATTTTACTTGTGTTCAAAATCTTCCTAAACAAATTCTTACTTAAGCATGTTTAAAGTAATGCACTTGTATTCAAGTTTACCTGCTTGAGAAGCTAATGTGATAGGAATAAAAACTTTTAATAAATCAAAGCTTCCTATCCTTCCTCTCTACCCAATACTACCACATTTTTCTTACCACCTACACATTGCCAACACAGCGTTTTCTTTTTAAAAAATATATTTGATTGATTATGCTATGACAGTTGTCCCATTTTTTTCTCCACTTTATTCCCCTCCACCCTGCACCACCCCTCCCACCAGCATTCCCCCACTTAGTTCATGTCCACGGGTCATACATATAAGTTCTTTGGCTTCTCCATTTCCTATACTACTCTTAACCTCCCCCTGTCTATTTTGTACCTGCCACTTATGCTTCTTATCCCCTGTGCCTTTTCACCGATTTTTCTCCCCTCCTCCTCCCCCTCCCCACTGATAACCCTCCATGTGATCTCCATTTCTGTTCCTGTTCTAGCAGTTTGCTTAGTTTGTTTTTGTTTTTGCTTTTTTAGGTTCAGTTGTTGATAGTTGTGAGTTTGTTGTCATTTTACTGTTCATATTTTTGATCATTTTTTTCTTAGATTAGTTCCTTTCACATTTCATTTAATAAGGGCTTGGTAACGATGAACTCCTTTAACTTTACTTTATCTGGGAAGCACTTTATCTGCCCTTCCGTTCTAAATGATAACTTTGTTGGATAGAGTAACCTTGGATGTAGACCCTTGTCTTTCCTGACTTTGAATACTTCTCTCCAGCCCCTTCTTGCCTGGAAGGTTTCTTCTGAGATATCAGCTGATAGTCTTATGGGAACTCCTTTGTAGGTAACTCTTTCCTTTTCCCTTGCTGCTTTTAAGATTCTTTCCTTATCTTTCATCTTGGGTAATGTAATGATGATGTGCCTTGGTGTGTGCTTCCTTGGGTCCAACTTCTTTGGGACTCTCTGAGCTTCCTGGACTTCTTGGAAGACTATTTCCTTTGCAAGATTGGGGAAGTTCTCTTTAGCTTTTTTTTTCAAGTAATTTTTCAATTTCTTGCTTTTCTTCTTCTCCTTCTGGTACTCCTATGATTCAGATGTTTGGGCTTTTAAAGTTGTCCCAGAGGTTCCTCAGCCCCTCCTCATTTTTTTGAATTCTTATTTCTTCATTCTGGTCTGGTGGAATGTTTATTTCTTCCTTCTGCCCCAAAACGTTGAGTCGGGCACCAGTTTCCTTCCCTTCACTGTTGGTTCCTTGTATATTTTGCTTTATTTCACTTGGCACAGCCTCACTTTTTCCTCCATTCTGGGACCATACTTAACCATTTCTGTGAGCATCCAGATTATCAGTGTTTTGAACTTTGCACCTGTTAGATGGCTATCTCTTCAGTGCTTAGTTCTGTTTTTGGAGCTTTGATCTATTCTTTCATTTGGGCCATATTTTTTTGTCTGTGCATGCATATTATGTTTTGAGAGGCAGAGCCTTAGTATTCATCAGGACGGGGCAATCCACATCACCGCGTTTTGGCGCTGTATGTGGGGGAGGCGTCCGAGAGGGAACAATGCTGCTTGCTTGGCTGTTGGCCAGCTCTCAGTCACTTCCCCTGCTATCCACAAGCAAATTGGGCTCTTCTGGAGCTGATTGCTGGGAGAGCGGGTTTGTGTATGTTCTAGGGTCCTGAGGGTCTCTCAAACAAACTGTCCTGTGAGACTGGCAGTTTCTTCTGCCACCACAAACCCCACAGGTTTTCACTGGTAGAGCTTTTGAGGCTTTCTTTTTCCACACTGGAACCCTGGGTTGCACAGCCTTTCTCAATCCCAGTTGCTCCTCTCAGTTTATCCACATGCAAATGTGGGGCTGCCCGATCTGCCAGCTGCCACCTTGCCACATGCCCTTGCCACCCGGGCTGCCCATCTTTGCTCCTCTTACCAGTCTGTATGAATGTTTCTTCTTTAACTCTTTGGCTGTCAGACTTCCATACAGTTCAATTTTCTGGCAGTTCTGGTTATCTTTTGTTTTTAAATTTGTTGTTGTTCTTCTTTTCACTGGCCAGGTCAAGAGGAATCAGCACTTACCAATACTATGTTCATCCTGTTCAACGATAATCAGTGGAGAGAAAAATAAAAAGGATACAGAAAATTCTCTCTCAGCAGAGAAAAAGAAATGGAGAACAAAAGTTGGGTGGGTTAGTAAGAAGAGAACATCTTAGTAAATATGGCAACTAGCAGAGTATTGGTGGAAAGATTTGAGAATAGACAAAAAAATTAGTAGCAGATTTGAGAGAGAGAAAAAAACAGGTGGAAGAATGAGAATATAAGAGGTTTTGGATGTAAATAACTGATTAAATCTTTTTTAATGGTATCCAAGAAAATTTTTTTTAATACAGCTACTTTTAACTTGTCTTGATATTTTGTGGTTTCTGTTTCTCTTATTGTGATCCTAAAATGACCATAAAAAGTCCCACAGTGCATTTAGGTTACATTGAGCTCATAGGAACACAGAATTAGAGTGGGAAGCAATTTTAAAGATATGCATTCAAGTACCTCTCCCAACATAAGGACTTATTCTTTTTATCTCAAAAAAAACCCTATTACGATTTCAATTAATTGTATAGTGAAATATATCCTGATGAGGCAGGCCATTTTGTTTCTAAATAAAAGTATCAATAAAAGCTTTATTATAGTAAATCAAAGTTTACTGCCCTTATATCCACCAATGTGCTATGGAGTCTGCTCTCTATAAAATCACCTTACTCTAATCCATTCTTCATATAATAGTTTATCATATATTTGAAGATATTTGTTATCTTTCTGAAAACTTTATTTTCTTTGATCTAATGCCAGAGTTATACTTGGACCTTATTAATCACCTGCCAGTCACCTTTGGATTAGGTTTACTTACAAACAAATTATTCCTGATTTCTCAGGAAAATCTTTCCAATTTTCTACTGCCCCATGTATCTGAAAACATAAAAATAGGAAACAGATGGGATACTCAAAATAAAAAAAGTTAAGAAAGGTTGATTTACAAAGGAAATTTTCAAAGGCATGTGTGTGGAATTTAACTGGAGCTACTATCATCCTGGTTTGTACCACCCCAGGCCTGAAGAAACAAGCAGAGAAACTGGTTCTCAGAATGTGGTAAGAGAGAATTGCACAGAATGAACCACTTGAAAGATGCAAATGTCTCCTGTGCAGGTACACTGCCCACTCAAGGTGACTCACAGAGAAGGAACCAGGAAGTCAGAAACCCATACCTAACCTTACTCTTTTCACTCCCACTATGCTCTTGATGGGGGTTCAGGTTGACTGACCCAACTAGAAAGTAAAAGATCAGCTTCCAAGAGCAGAGAGCAGATGCACAAGTATGGAAAGAGAGGGTCTACAGAAAGAAATGAAAGATATCTGTTATGTTCCATAATATTGCTATAGATATCCACCAGAATAAAATCTGCTGCTCTGCTGTGAGGTGATCAGAATCTTTCAAACAGTTCTGTTGCTCATTATGGTATATGCTTCCTGAGAAGCAACAAGCACATTTTTCCCTCCACTTCATAGAAATTCAGTCATCTAGGAAGACCCACCAAAAGTAATCATAATACAGAACCCACATATTCATTGTTATGATGTTTCTGACATTTATCATGCCTAAACTTTTTGGTTGTCCCATAATGAAATTTAGCCCTATGGTGAAAAGTGGCACTGCAGAAACTTAGCATGGTGGACTATTGCAGCCATCGATACTGACTATTACAACAAACAATACTAAAAAACTAAAAACTCCTAATATAAGAAGGTGGCTTTGTTCTTTCTACAAATGAAAGGGGGGAAATGGATGGGTTCCAAGAGAGGAAAAGAGAAACCAGCTGGGGAATTGATGGTAGAATTGGCTGCATGCCATTAGTCTTGTAGTTTCTCTTTAGTAAGCTTTTAAACCAGTATGGAGCACAATAGACCCCGTCACATACCTGATGCTATGCTGGATAACGGCCCAAGGCTTAAGAAATCTACACTGTACACATAAAAATATTGAAATATTTGTATTTACTAAAAAATATCTCTCTGAATAATGGTTTTAGTACATTCCAGGTCATTATTTATGAGTTCACTCATTTATAGGAAAATTTACTCCTGCCCATCCATTTGCCTTAAAAGAGCATAAATAAAGAAAAATGAAATAATCCAATGAACCTCATGTACCCATTAGAGTACTTTAAAAAGCAAAAAGAAGATATTCCATTATAGAAGATGAGATTGCTTTGCATGAAGCATCCAATTTACTTAAACAGAGTTTCAGAGATACGGCTGGAATAGTTGTCATCATTCCTGCTGTGACTTGATGATGGTACTTCCTTGTAAATTGCAAGCACTTCTCAACCTAAATAAATACTTCCATTGTAGTTCCACTCTGGTCAAGTCCAGGGCTCAGTAGCTCATAATGTTCCCTCAGATCAAGTATATCCTATTTTTTTCTTGTGCTTCTCTCCTGAGACTCATTTCAAACTTGTAGTGATCTTTTATGTTAACAAAGATGAAGGACCTCAGGACTGGTAGGCTTTAATGCTAAAGAGAAATTTGGCAGCTATTTCCATGATTGGCTTGGGAGTGGTATTCTCAGTTACCCTTCACAAGACCTTGCTCTCCTTCTGTTCAGATTCAAGTTACAACATAAAATAGGGAAAATGTCATCAAGTGTAAAAAGGAAGTTAAATAGCTTGATATCCAAAAATGCACTCTACTAGAAAACATAGCAGGTATTGGACACCAGTCACCAATTTTCATTCAAATCTGAAAATAAGTTATTTTTATGTTAAGCATTGCTGGAAAGGCATGGGAGACTGATGTGGACGTGTCAATGTAAAATCATGGTTGATAGACACAGACAAATGAGAGTATAAACTTCAGTTAACTCCTATCAGGAGAGGAACCCAACAGTACCTATAAGGACCTTAAAGTTAACAATAAAATTTCAAATTGAATCTTCATTTTCAATGTGAGCCAATCTGTTATAAAACAATGAATTGGCATGAACATACCAAGGCCAATGAGTTCAGTTAAGCAAGAGCCCGTCAGCATGCCAATACTTTATCACCCATGCAGAGAGTAACTCTCCATGACATTAAGGATGTTCAATTTGATGGAATGTCACAGTTAGTTGACACTGGCCTTCTCCTAGATCGTAGATTCTCTGTCACATCCTGCCCATTTAGGGCAGGACCAAATGATTATAGTGTTTTACCTTATAAGCCCTGATGGGAAACCAAAGCTGAGTCTGGCCATGTAAACTACAGCACAGCACCACAGATGCCATTTGAAAGAGACTGCTAGAGAAGAAGACCAGCCATAGGGAAGAACAGAAAGTGACAGGTATTGTACCCTGATCTCAAGTAGAAAAGCTTATAATCTCGTCAAGCCAAAGGAAAATAATTAAGAACTTCAAAGAACTTTGAGGCTGCAGATCATTTCGTCCTTTGGTGACTTGAATAAAACAGAAAATTCATGTCCTCAGTGGTCACAGGGCACGTAAGTGCCCACAAATATACAGAAGTTTGGACAGATCATGTTCAAGCACATAATTACATAAGTATTTATTGTCTATTATGTTTTAGACACAGGGAATCTAGAGAAAAACCTAGAGAAGAATAAGGCCAAACAAGCACAATTCATGAAGTTTATTCATAAAACAAATTTATTTTTGTGTCCTACTATCTGCTTAAATTTAACCAGTCGGTAAAATCTTCCCTGAATGAAAGCTCAGAAAGTTTCAAACGTTTCCTGATGGTGGTTAAACCATGCATACAATGTAATAATTTGAATCTCCATTCCTATATGATAGTCACATAACAATTGCTTTAAATTTGAAGCTTCTTCTTTAGTTTGTCCATGCCGCAGAAGGAAAGTCTGCAGCTGGGAAAGCCATTATAATCCACTTCATTCTTTCCCTGCCTTGAACTTTCTATTCCTCCTAAGCCATCTTGCTAACTTCAGATGCAGTGTAGCAGAACTGAAAGAAGAAGGAAAGGATGCAGGAATGTTCTCACTTGATGAATACTGTCATGATGACCCAGCATGAGTGCTCTCTGGGCTTGGCAGAGGATTAAAGTTGACCCTTCTTCTAATAAGTGTTTTTGTGAGTTCTTAACAGATTCCCCATTCAGTAGGCATCTTTCTTCTCAAGCTCATTTAATACGGTGAATGGAGTTCAGTTCCACTGGTTGCATTGGGCATCTTCTCCATATTGTTGGCATTCAGAGGCCTACCCCCAACTTTCTTGTACCAAAGCACCGTATGCCCTTTGGAGGGCCCAAGGCACCTCTGTCACGCAAAAGTCCTGTATCAGGTACACAGGAAAACTTCACACCTCCTTTGAACTGATGACATTTTGGAATATAGTTACTTCTCAAACCATAGGTTCCCTCTCCTAGACTCTTAACTTTTATTATACATTTATTTTTATTGTTTTTAATCTTCACCTGAGGATGTGCTTATTGATTTTGGAGAAAGGGGAAGGGAGGCAGAGAGAGAAGGAGAGAAACATGAATGTGAGAGAGAGAAAATCAGTAGGTTATCTCTTGCACGCACCCCTACTGGGGACTGAACCTGCAACCCAGGCATGTGCCCTGACCAGGAATCAAACCTGCAACCTTTCAGTTTAATGATGAAGCTCCAACCAACTGAGCCACACCAACCAGGGCTAGACTCTTAACTTTTAGATTTCTCAGTTGTGTTTCAGACATCAGTCTCCTGTGCCATCTAAGTAATGCAAATCTAAGTATAGGAGTCAGAAAATCCGCAGGACTGAACTGTCCCCTCAATGTTCTAACACAGTAGGTCTCAACCAGAATTAACTTTGTTCCACAGGGGACATCAGCAATGTCTGGAGACATTGTTAGTGGTCACAACTAGAGAGGAGATGCCATTGGCATCTAGTGGGTAGAGGTCAGGGAGGCTGCTCAATATTTTACAGTGTACAAATGGACCCAAACAACAAAGAACTGTCCAGCCTTAAATGTCAATAGTTCTGAGGTTGAAAATCCTATCCTAGAAAATATTTATTTTAAATTTCTTTTTTACTCTTAAGTAGAATAGAACTGTAAAGATAAAAATATAATATTCCTGACACTTCCTCAATTCCTTATGTTGATTAACTCAAGAACCATCTACATTAAGTGAGATGCAGCAGCTCTCATGGAGCTTACTTATTACTTACTAATAAGGGGAGGGAGATAGACAACATATAAGGAAACAAATACATTATCAGCTATTTTATACAATAATAGTTTTCTAAAGATGATAAAGCACAATGATGTGATAAGGAGAGGGTGTCATCACTTTGTATTAAAGTGGTCAAGGGAGGCCTCGTTGAAGAAGTGGCAACTGTGCCAACAGCCAGATGGAATGCAGCCATTCTGGGGAAAGGGCATTCTACATGTAAGACTAGCTAAGTCAAGGGCTGTAGGCAGGACCAAGCATATAATGTTGCAGGAAAATCAAGAAATTTGTGAGTGTTGATGAGTAGTGTATAAAATGGGGCAGAGAAGAATGCAATAGGGAGGTCTTTTGGAACAGTAAACAGTTTTTCTTAACCAAAAACTTTGGACGGACTTTGGTCCTGGGTGGTGAAGATATCTATGAATCCCTTTAAAAATTCACAAACTTTTATGCATATGTCTATGTATACACTTTGCACTGATCCTCAATAATGACCCTTGTTTAGGAACATACCCCTCCTGTGTCTCCCCTTTATGCACACACTCACAACATCTCTGACACCTGATTTATGATTTTCCACAAATTAAGCAATTTTTGGGGACATCAACTAGGTGTCCTATAATTTAATTCAATTCTGACACTAACCAAAGTTAGTTCAGACCTCACAGATTGTGAGCTCAACCCCACAAGACTCCACCTCACTTTAAACACTAATTGCAAGGTCCCCAGATTACAAATCAGAGGATCCCATGACCCTCCTTCTTGGAGTTGACCACTTGCTAGAATAGCTCACAGAACTCAGGGAAACACATTTATCAATTTATTATATGATAAAGGATGTGATAAAGGATTACAGATGAACATACAGATGAAGAGATGAAAGAATGAACTCCAGAAGTATCTTGAGTGCAGGGGCTTCTGTCCCAGTGGAATTGGGGTGTGCCACCCTCCTGGCAGGTGAATGTGTTCACTAACCCAGAAGCTCTGAGAACCCCATACTTTTGGGATTTTTTTATGGAGGCTTCACCACATAGGCATCTATGATCATCAACTTGATCTCCTTCTCTCACCTTCCTCAGAAAATGTGAGATGGATTTGAAAGTTACCAGCCTCTAATCAATTCTAGTGACTAGCCCCCATCCTGAAGCCATCCAGGATCCCACCCTGAGCTACCTTATTAGATCAAAAAACATTATCACCCAACACATTCCAAGAGACTTAGGAGCTCTGTGTCAGGGATCAGAGTCAAAGAGGAAATGTTAGAACAAAAGATCCCCTTATACCTCTATTTTCAAGGGGTTCCAGGAGCTCTAGGTAGAAACTGGGGGCAGAGGCATATGTGTATGCTTATTATTTTACAACCCTGAATGAAGATTGACATCTAATCATTAGAAACCTGTTACTTGCAGAGAGCAGGAAGAAATTCGTGTCCAGCGTAGGACTTTTACTGCTCCTCTCAATGTGCACCCCAAGTCCGTATGGAAGCGAGGCCTGTTTTAGGGCTTTTCTGAGATTTGGGTACATCCCACGTTGTGAAAGCAGCAGTTTATTGGATTTCAACCCCTCCCTGTCTTTTTGTGATTCTGAAAACAAAGTCAGAACACAATTTAACAACAAATTAGGGACCACAGTGCTACCCACAAGAGACCATCCAGGTGGCTAGTGAAATGTCTCTTCTAGCCCCTGAGAAATAGCAATGGAGTGTTACACTGGGGGTCCCAGAGTTATACAGAAAGAAAAGAGAAGTGCTTCCTTCTCCCCCTCTTTATGGCTAAACAGCCACACACTCTCTGACCGAAAATTCTCCGAAGAGTATATCACTTGTCTACCTACCACACAACCCTCTCTGGCTGAACAAAGAAGTATCACGGATAGCTTGAGTAGCAGTACCTAATGGCAAAGGAAATATTTTAAATTAAAGACACTAAATACCAGCAGTCTGAAACCTAGGGAGCAAGGAGGCACTTCACAGAAAACCTCGGGAGGGCAGTGGCCGGGTACAGGGACAGGGACAATGCCAGAAGGAGTGACAATACTCAGGGAGCACAGCCAGTTTACTTATGGCAGCTAAGCCATTTCAAACTACAAAAGGAATTTCAGGCTTCAAAACCCCAGCTCCCAAATAGTGTTATAATTAGTATTATTTTCAGATTAAAGAAAACACCACTTTTGTGTAACAAATTACCTCCATTTTAAAAGCAAAAATAATATATTTCACTTCATAAAAAAATGCCCAAATGGAAGCATTCTTACATTAATTATTTCACTCTATTCAAAGAGCATATCCCTGCTTGCTTTTTATTATGCCTTCCAGCCTCTACTTTGAAAAACATGTTAAGAAGCTGGAAGGTATTTTTTTAAATGAAAGGGAAAAAAGAAAAATAAACAATCTTTGAAGCAATTAGAGCCAAAATACAGAATACATAAATATACATGTACATATTTCTTTATTTGCCCCCTAGATGGAACTCCCATTTTCTTCTACCTCCCTCATTGGCACCAGAACATGAAGCATCTTTCTTTCCTTGAACGTCAACAGCAGCCAAATGTTGCCTCAGAACTGAATCAGATTCTGTTCTGTGGATTGATTGGCAAGAGTTTTCATAAAGGGGGTGGGGTCCCCAGAGGGCAAATACATAATTTTTCTAATGCATTTCACCTAAGTCTATTTCTGAACCATTTTGTCTGAGAGTAATAATTAGCAGCACATTGCAAAAGACAAAATGCCGTCCGTCATCATCACTCATGGGGTCTGTAGTTGCTCTTGTAAAATTACCAAGAAAATTATTTTACTGTGGGAACAAAGGACATATGTGAAGTAAATATTGTTACAGATTTTAGATTTGGGGGAAGAAATTTTTAAACCTGAATGTTGCATAAAACCATGAGAAAGAATTAAAAATTGATTCTCTCAGTGCTTCCCTTCACCCAGTTTATGGTGCCTGAGATAAATGTTGTCACTTTGTATGAGGAATCGCTGAACACAGGCCTTTTTAAACACAGAAAATTGAAAAACTGAAGCATTTGAGTTGAAAACATCTAAACAATTAAGATGTTCCCCTCAATTTAGCCTCAGTCTCTAGAAATTGATCTCCAAATGAAAAACAAATTATGCTCCCATCATTAGGAGACTTCAATAGTGAATTATTCAAATCATATTAATATTAAAAATTATCTTTGACCATTTCTAAGGGAAACCAGTAATAAGAAGGTGAAGTGAAAATAAATATGTGATGATATTATTTGTACTTGAATTGAAATATCGACAATACCCTGTACATGTCAGGAGAAGCTGGACTATTTTTACCAGCCCTGGAAGTGTGTGCTGCTCTTATCACAGTGTTCAGCCATGCACAAAGGCAAGATCAGTGCAGCAACATCTTGTTTTTCTGGAACCCAGGCTTCTGACAGTATCACCTATCCAAAAACATAGCTATGAACCAGAAAGCCTCAGCCCTATGCCTTAGCCAGTGGGTTCCACGGACTCTTGTTAGGTGCCGGGCAAATCTTCCTGATTCAGATTTTACTCCCAATCCTGACAGTGCCAGCAATCTGATTAATCATACCACAGCACATTAGTCAGTGCAAATTAGAAATGGGGGTGGGGATGCCCCAGAGGCAAGGACAAAGCTGCAGATATGAGAGACAGCAACAAGACAAAGCAGTAAAACTACTGTACAGTAATTGATGGTCATTAAGGTAAGCCCGAGTCATCAGGGAAACCTAAATTAGGCTCTTATACTTCACTTAAAAGAGAAGGATAATGTACAGAAGTCCCCAAACCTGGCTGAATATCAGATTGGCCTACAAAACTCTGGTTCAGTAGGTCTGGTGTGGGTGTGCCCAGGAACATGAATTTTAACATGTATCTGAGGGAATACAGATTTACCTGAAATACAGAATACTATTTGGGAGCTTCTAATGTCATAGATGAGGAATCTATGGTACATAGAGAACTTTTCCAAGGTCACCTAAATAGGAGTAAGTAAAAAAGCCAGCATTCTAACACAGGTCAACTCACAAATTCTTCCAGGGTGCTTCTGCATCTTTTAGCTCATCAGAACCTTAGGTTGGCTTGATTCTGGGTTTCTGAATGTACTAAACCAGTGGTTCTCAAAGTACATCACCTGGAAACTTGTTAAAAATTCAAATTCTCAGGAACCACCCTAATCTTAGGAATCAGAAACTCTTTGAGTGAAGCCCAGCGATCTTTTTATGCAAACTCTCTGAAAGATCCTGAAATCCACTACAGTAACTCATTTCAGATGTAATTTAAATAAAGTTAAGACAACAGGAAACATAAAGTGTCTTGCTTGCCAACTCTCAGAACTAACCAATCTTCCATGGTTACTAGAAGGAGCAGATGTGTTTCCAGAACGGTCTTTCTGTGCATTTGAACTCACAGGTTGAAGTCCCTTTCTCCAAGTTTGAGTCACCTATTGTTTTTATGTCTTTTTCTTTAGGTCACCTCTTGAAAACCCTTTCTCAGAAAATAATCTCTCAAGGAAAACTTACAAGTCAGGGTTCTTAATTTAAAAAAAACAACAACCCAAAAACCAACTCTGGAGTGACTTGTTCAGAAAAGAAGTTCATTGGAAGGACACCAGATAGCTCACAGAGTCAACAAGAGTGCTGAAAAAGAGGCCAGTAACTATAATGAAGGTACAAAGGGAACCTGATTAGCAAAGAATACATCTGAAATCACAGCCTGTGTCACTCCCACAGCCACTCACTCTGCAAGATCCCACATACACCGGGGAATACTACGTGGCCATGCCAAAGAAGGATATCTTACAGCATGAATGGGCCTGGAAATGAGTACACTAAGTGAAATAAACCAGTCAGAGAAAGACAAATGCCACATGATCTCACTTATATGTGGAACATAATGAACAAAATAAACTGATGAACAAAATAAAAGCAGAGGCATGGGTGCATGGAACAGACTGACAGCTGTCAGAGGGACAAGATGAAAGAAGGTGAAGGGATTAGCCAAAGTGTGTGTGTGTGTGTGTGTGTGTGTGTAAAACCCCATGGATACAGACAATAATGTTTGTGATGGTCAGAGGATAGGTATAGTGTGGACTGGGAGTAGGAGACAAAGTGAAGGAAACTGGGGACATCTGCAATAGGGTCAACGGTAAAATTTTTTTTTAATCCCATTCACAATCTAAGTAGCCATACATTTTGGCATCTCTTACTCAAGAGTCGATATTCCAAGAGAAAGTATTCAAGTGCCAGCAGGTGAAGAAGAGGCAGCCAGACATTCTATGTAGTAGAGTGGTCTACTACAGTCACCTAGTACCTGACATAGGTGCCCAAGATACAGTCCCAAAACCCATCTAGAACCAGAATTTTTGGTTTCTTAGTATTCTATTCCTGTTTTTTCTAGTGGAAGTGAATTAAAATAAAGAGGTTTCTGAAAACTTTGACATAGGGAACTGATAGTCCATATTTTTTCTTTTCAGTTATTTGCTAAGTTTCTAACCTTGTAATCTTTTAACAATGGAAAGGCAAAACTAATTCTCAGCTCTGCAAATCTATGCATGCCTTAGAATAAATTAAAGCCTATCTCAGTCACCTGTGTTTTAGAAAACCAAGATCATTCTTATCACAATTGATAACTCTAGTTAATTTTAAATCTTCTATATATGAATAATTTGAGCATGCCATCTTCTGCATATTTTCTATTTATTTATTCATTGAGCAAATGTTTACTGAGAGCCTATTTAGGACCAGAAATGGTACCAGATGGAGAGACTATAACAGTGCTTAAATATACCTTACCCTCAAGATGCTTTTAGTCTGTCTTAAGTGTTCTTAATCTGGGATCCATAAATGAATTTCAAGAGTTTTGTACCTATTGATAGATGAATAAATAAAAAAGATATGGTATAGACTCACTGTGGAATATTACACAGCCATAAAAAAGAATAAAATCTTTCCATTTGCAACAACATAGATGAACCTAGGGAACGTTGTGCTAAATGAAATAAGCCAGATAAAGAAGGACAAACACCATATGATTTCACTTGTGAAATATAAAGAAAAAATTAAACAAACAAAACAAACGAGAAACACAGTCATAGAAAACTGATGATTGCCATTGGGGAGGGGGTAAAAGGTGAAAGAGATAAAGAAGTACAAACTTCTAGTTATAAAATAAATAAGTCACAGGGATGTAATGTACAGCACAAGGAATATAGTCAACATTATCATAATAACTTTGTACAGTGACAAATGATTATTAGATTTATCACAATGATCACTTTGTTATAAGGCATGTAAATGCTGAATAACAATGTTGTATACCTGAAACTCATATACACATGATACTCTATGTCAACTGTACTTTAATTAAGAGACATATGCTCTCCATATAACTATAACCACTACTGAAATAAAATATCTAGCCTCTAAAATTATTTGCAAATACTGAGCAATACATATTTTCACCTATTTTTCTTTCAGTCAATATATGTTGGAATGGGAGGGGTGGGTAGAGATCTCCCACATTTCAATTAGTTACAGGAGTTGATCTTGGTTTCCTCTCTCTTTCGTACCCTGAGTTTCTACCTCTTTTCCCCTGCGTATGACAAGCAAGAAGTAAGAATTCATGCCCTCCCCCAAATAGCCATTAATCAATAATCATGGGAAGGAAGGTGTAGCCTACCTCCCTCTCACAACCTGTAAGACAGTTCTGAAGCCTTAGTTCTGCAGTGACCCCAGGAGTTCCCCACTGGAACTAAACTCCTTCACCCAGAGTGGTAATTGCTTGGTAAGGCCCCCTCTGCCTCTGCCTCTACTTACTTGTCTCTCTTCCTCACTCCCCCACACCATGTTTCCTAGGACCACCTCCCAGATAAACTACTCCCACTGGAATCCTGTCTCAGGTTCTGTTTCTGAGGAAACCCAAGCTAAGACAGAATCTAAAAGCCAATAAGATTTTTAAAAAATCACTAGTCTAGCCCTGGACAGTGTGGCTCAGTTGGTTGGAGCATCATCCCATAACCAAAAGGTTGAGGGTTCAATTCCAGTTAGGGCATATATCTAGGTTGGGGGTTCCATTCTGGGTCTGGGTGCATATGGGAGGCAAACAATCGATGCTTCTCTCTCACATTGATGTTTCTCTCTCCCCCTTCTCTCCCTCTCTCACTGAAAACAATGAAAAATTGTCCTCAAGTGATGATAAAAATTTTTTAAAATTAAAAATCACTAGTCTAGTGGCAGACTAAAAGCCAAAAACTTCAATTTAATGACAACTGGGGAAGGAAAGGGGATTTGTAAGGAAAGCAGAAGTGACATAAAATCAGTACCATATAAAGACTATAAGAACTTCACTAGATAAAACAAAGGAAAACACTTAATCCAAATATTTTTAACATTTTCAGTCTTTTAACATAATGTTATTTCCTAAAGTCAAAGCCTCAGCTCAGAAGACAAAATTTGCAAGCATTACTTCTGTTTGATGAGGGAGAAAGTGGCATCAGTCACCAATATCAAAGGCAGCGTCTCAGAGATGCTAGGGAGCTGTCCTGCCTGGCCGTGACAAGCCAGCCAGCAGAGCAGGAATCTGAACATTACAGATTTGCCCGTCTGCCTCCTCTGTGCTGAGTGGAGTCTAACGTGATAGGAGCTGTTTGTTATATTATTTACTGTGTGTCTCTAATCTAACCTTTTTATGTGTATGGGCTTCCTACTGAGTGAGGAGACAAATCTACTCCCAGAAGAGACGTTACAAGAATGTTAGCTGAAATGTTGAATAACGATAAATTCCTTTGAGCTCCTTGCATGTTCTAATCCACCATGATGAAACTTTCATGTTTTGTCAGCTATTGTAATTTTGCTTTCACAAATGCAATACAAATTCTTCCCATATAAGTGACTTTCACGTTTAGCAGTAACTTTCAGGGAAATTCTACTATTGTGATTTTAGATGGCATGTGTTTCAGGAGCTTTATAAAACACACATACACCTTAGAGGTTTGTATTTAAATTCCTTTCATTTTAGTCAGCTGTAGACAAGTTTTAGTCTACGTTTTTAAATAATTGACTCCATTATATTTGATAAAATATAGGTTAGCTCTGAAGGCAATAGCACTTACATAAGAGCTTTTTTAAAAACTCTTCCAAATGCTTGTAAACCTAAAATAGTTTTCATGCCCCTATAAGGCAAGTAAGAAGTTCCAGGATCTCCAGTTTTTATAAAATAAAACTGAGGCAGAGAACTGAATGGGATCATATTGAGGAACTAAAGGGGCAAATGTTCTTGGTTCAACTGAGCAAGTTGCTACATCTTGCACGCTTGTCATCAGCAGCTATTGACATAAGGAGAAATATCCAGGCTTGTAATAATTGCAAAGGTTAGAAGCTATAATTAAAACTACATAAAATTAATGGATGGACTTAGAAAGATTCATGTGCCTTGAAATAAAAGTACTTTCAACTAGTTGAGATTTATGTCTGTGACTTGTCCATTTTGTGTGTGGGTGTGTCCTTTTTAAAATGAGGTAAGTATGCAATTCTTCAAGTGTGCAAATGTTCCCAATTTCTCTGAGCTATTGGTTTGCACCAAAGAAGGACAAAAGAGGGCCATTTGGGCCACTAAACTGTAAGTCTATATAATGAGTCATGATCATTTTTAAATGACTATATCATACTATGGCAAATCACAGATGTTCTGCCAAATCAGTACCTTAACATTGTACAGATTGCTCTGCCATTTTCCAATACAAGAACCCATTACTTAATTTTCTTAAACTGATTTCTCTTAGTTTTAGAGACCTATCGAGAAGAGAAAATAAAAGTGACCACCTGGGTAGTATACTTAAAATAAAAGGTTTCCCCCCAAGACAAGGGTGCCATGAATGAAGGAGAGTATGAATACAGCACAGGGAAGGTAGATCTCATACCTCAAGTGGGAACTATGAGTGTTGGGCCCACAGAGAAAAGAAAGGAATAGTTCACATTTCTAGCAATAATAATTATTGCCCAATAATCTTCTAACCAGATATAATTTCTCCAGCTATTCTCTACCTTTGATCTCATTATTTTCTGATTTACCACTCTTATTAATTTTCTTAGCCCTTTGGAATCTTAGATAATATATAGTGGTTTCTTAAAAGGGTTTATAAAAGACTATCTTAAAGGATGGATCTGTCATATTATCCTAGCTTTTAAGTCTCTGAAATAATAAATAGGTGTTAAAATGTTAAACTTTTAAAAATATTCATTATCCCCTGTAGTTTTTATTGAGAAATCAAACACACATATGTAAATGTCTTTACTTGGATCACTTAACGGCAAACATTTTATGATGTTAAGTGTACGTGAATAGTAATGCTGTGGAAATAAAAAAAAATTTTTTTTCTTACCACCTCCCCCAGTTAAGAAAACACATTTTCCAGATGGAACCAGGTGGTTCAGAATCTGACTGGTATTTCCGGTGAGGCTGCCTTGGAATTGTGAGTGCAGGAGTAATCATGCCTTACTAAAAGAGGGAGCTAGCTTCACATCTCAATTTGCATAATTGATCCAGTATGAAATAGGCCCTGTAGCAGATGAGCACTCTGGGGATCCCAAGTTTGTCTCAGTACGTTCAGTGTCTGGTAGGCATTAGCCATCAAATAGATGTATACATGCATCACCCTTCCTCGTGCCTTTCCTGGGAGCTCAACAAACCTTCTTAAATTAATGACAAAATAATCCAAGACATAAAAATGTTTCTTTTGGACAAATTTGGTGTGTTATAATAGTGGAGTGTTTATGACTCAGTCACCCCCTTCCCTGCCACTGCTTTATTTAGAGAACGCAGGCAGTGTAGAGAAGCAGGCAGCTGCAAAAGTTTCCTACCAGGATGAAAGTCATGAAATTCTTACTAAACGCTGCTTGGCTATCAATGATTAAAAGCGTCTGGATTCTTGGGGCTGAGGCTCACAGAAGCACCATTGTCCCCATTTTTGGTCTGAATATTTTAAGGTCAGATTGCAATTCAGAAACAAGCAGGTGGAAATCTCAAAAGGTTACATTAACCTGACTGTCTTGTTGGGAAAACTCCATGATGGTGGTTAGTTTTCATTTTCTATAAAGCTATTTATGGTGCATATTTAGAAACCAGAATCTCGTAGAGCAATAGGATCAATCAGGCATACACAAATGTAAAAAAGAAAAAAAATTCTTTAGGAGTTTTCAGACAATGTGCCACCCACTTTGAAAAATATACACCTATAAATTTGTCTACCAGTAAACAAAGCAATTAAATTATTTAGAGTGTAGCTCTGGCCTGTTTGCTCAGTTGGTTGGAGCATCATCCCATAACTGAAAGGTTACAGATTCATACCTAGGGCTCATACCTAGGTTGTGGGTTCGATCTCTGGTAGGGAAGTAACCGATCTCTCTCTCTCTCTCTCTCTCTCTCTCTCTCTCTCTCTCTTTCCTCTCTCTCTCTCCCCCTTCCCTCCCTCTCTCCTTCCCTCCCTCTCCTCCTTCCTCTATCTCTAAAATCAATAAATATATCCTCAGGTGAGGATTTAAAAAATTATTGTGGCACATTCATAAAATATATTGAAAGTGACTTTGATGCACACAAAATTCAGGAACTCGTCTGAAGCCTGAGAAAATAACAGTTAAAGTGTAAGGAAAGTAAGCCAAGCATGGAAGGTGAATTAACCCTCTGCCTCAAACCAGAGAACAATAGTAGACTGTAGTTGAAGAGGAGCAAAGAGGAAAGAGGTTGGCTGGGGTGGTGTGTGCAGAGGCCAGACAATGGAGGGCATTGTTTGCCTATCAGAGAGCTTAAAATGTATCCCTTAGGTAATGGAAATACTATATTGCAGAAGTAAAAGAAACAAAAATAAGGTATCATCAGACTTGCTAGTTAGAAATAGTTCTGTATATGCAAGATAACTTTCTCAGAGGCATAATCAAAGAAAGGCAAACAAGTTAGGGAGATATTTCCAGCTGGAGTGGCTGGTTGGACAGCAATGTCATCGAAGGTCTTCAATAGGAAGAGGAGCAGGTTTCAGAGGAGAGTTGTTGTTCACATTGTACCTGGTGAGCTTGAAGTATTCTTGGAATATTCACATAGAGATGTTTGGCAATGGTAGACTGTACAAGTGAAAAAAATGTAAGGAAAGTATTTGAAATGTTAACTAAGGTGAGTTCATCAGCCCTGAGGTGATTGTGGTACATGTGAAGATGAGAATTAAATGACTACTATATGTACAATACCTAAAACAGTTCCAGGTACATAGTCTGCACTAAATAAATGTTTTCTCTTAATGATTACTGGAATTATGCTCTCTCACAGAGTTTCTTTCCTTGAAAGGACGTATTAGTTTTTGTGATTACATACTTATTTGTGTGCTTAATTGAATATCTTCCCCATTAGAGGGGAAACTCCATGGGTGCAGGGCCTACATCTGTTTTAGTTTGAGGAGTTTTTAATTTTTTTGAAATAATTTTACAGTTCCAGAAAAGTTGCAAAAATTACACAGAAAATTCTTGTATATTCTTTCCACAGTTTTATCTAATGTTAACATCTTACAGGACCATAGTCCAATAATCAAAACCAAAAGATAAATAATGATAAACAATACTCTTAACTGAACCATAAACCTTACTTGAATTTTGACAGTTTTTCCACATTTGCCCTTTTTCTCATTTAGGATCCATTCCAGGATCTTACACTGCTTCCAGTTGACATATCTCCTTAATCTTTTTCAGTCTCTGACAGTTCCTCAGTCATACCTTTTCTTTCAGGAGCTTGATTGAGATTTTTAAAGGGTACCAGTCTTGAATATTCCCTCTATTTGAAATTGGTGTTTTTTCATGATTATAGTTACATTTGGGGCAAGAATCCCACAGAAATGATGTCATAGCTTATCAGTGCATCCCATCAGAAGTGCATAATGTCCATATGTCTAATTACTGGTGATGTTAACTTTGATCACTTGGTTAAAGTGGTCTCCTTGATTTTTTTTTTTACTATAAAGTTAATATTCTGTTTTTTATCACCACTGTGTCTTCAACTCTTAGCAAGATGCTTGGCACATAATAGATTCTTAGTAAATATTTGTTTGTGAGTGAATGAGTGCTGGCTAATTAAATTTCTTTCCTCAAAGTCAAGCAGCTTGGTAATAATGCACTGCCTTTCTATTTTCCCAGGTCAGCACAGCCCCTATTATAGTAGAGATGGCTTTGTTAATGTCCCAAAGCTTTCTTAAAAAGAGCAAGTAGGTTCTCCATCCCTCTCCCCCCATGTGATATCTAGTCCGTAGTTACTAAATGCACAGATTTATCATTTTCATTTTATGGGGCTGGGGTTCCAACCCACTTTGTGTCAAGGATACTAGATGGGGGTAGCTGGGCTGGGAGGTCACATGTTGTGAAAGTCAGAATCAGAAGAACCAAAGATCAACATTTCTTTTTTTCTTTGAAACATTTTTTCTTTCCATAAGGATAAGTGCAGGAATTTTGTGATGACAAAAACTTTACAGGCAGGAGCTCCAGTAAGATCTGTCAGGCTTTCGCACTGAGCCTTTAGAGGTTATTATAAATGTTACACATTTCTCCATTTTCACAGTTGAAGGGGAAAAAAATCTACAATGTTCTTGCCCCAAATCCTAATTTACTCAGTAATTAATCTGAAGTGAAAGCTAATTTCTTTGCTTACTTTGACAAATATTTTAGAACAAAGGGGTTACTTTAATTTTTTAACTGACATGCTAATCTATTTTTGATGACACTAATCTTTTTTGGCTGGAGGCAGTGGCTGAGTGGCCTCCACATCACCATAGCTCAACCTAGACTCCCTGGAGCCAGAGGTTCAAATCCCAGCCGGGTCACCTCAGAGAAAGGCTGATAAATTGAGTGCCTTGTGATGCAGTCCTGACAGGGTGGTGATCTTTCAGCAGAACCCTTGAAAGCTTAAGTTTTCTCTAGACACTAATGATCCCAAATAAAATAGACTATAGTATCCAAAGCATATTTCTCATTAGTCCTCTAACCCCAAGTGCATGAGAGAATGTTTATGGTAGAGAGGGAGGTTAAACACGTTGAGAAAGATAAACGGTGCCAAACTCTAGAAGATCCCAAACAGGTGTAACGGGAGACAAATCCGCTGGAGCTGTGACAGCATACACATCCACACTTCTCACAGCATTTGTGGAACCCGAGCTTTTCAATGTTAAATATTCTGAAGCAGATGGTAAAATATGCTTAGGAAGGGGAATAAACAAGTGTGTTGTGGAAATGTAGCCCCTTATATTCCCTCTTAATTCTATGTCTCTTCTGATCTCCACTTTGACCACCACACAGGCTCACCAGGCAAGCACAAGAGCTAATGTGTGAGCAAGAGATGTAAAAATGCTACAGTAAGAAAAAAGTCAACCTAGCTCACTGGAGACCTGGGGTGAGAAATAAAGTTGGTTTTGCTTCTCAAATTCCACCAATGAAAGCAGTGCAGTTTGCATTGTTCTTTCTTTGATTGTCTCTCAAGTCACACACAGGTCTTAATATTAAACAGGCGAAATGTAAATACATATACAGACAGATGGAGCACATGCACATACACAAGTACAGTCTGTTGATAATCTGTTTAGGTTTATGTTTTCCTACCTGAAATGATTAATAAAGTAATTTCTCATAATCAAAAGTCTAACTAATATAGCCATGTTATTTATGGGATTTGAATGTAGTTATTCAATTATTAACTGAATTTAACTATTCTCCCTAGGGTTCAACTCGTTCATTTATTTTTCATTCAACAAATGCTAATATATACTTATTGCATTCAGTATAGCATTCTATTCATTTTGCCTTTGATCAAGTTATGCCATTTGTGTGCCTAAGTTTGTACACAATGACATTTCATCTAGACATTAACCTTCCAAAGGGCAAGAATAATAACTAGGAAAGAACAAATTATTGGTAGATTAGTGGATACAACTCCAAGGAAAACTATAAAAGAATTAGATTTCAATATTCCAATGATGGTCAAATAGAACATTATTCATTAAACTATGAAAAAATAGAAATGTATCATATGACCTCCCTTCCACATTTGTTCTAGAGTCAATCCAAAATGGAGTAAATTTTATTTACAATAGAAAGTGTTTATTAAGGCATTAGGAAGAATTTTTCGGTTATACATGTTGTGAAACTCAGAACACTGTCTTCCCTTTTCAAAGAGTAGGTTCTTACAATTTAAGAACTGAGGAAATCTATAGAGATTATCTAATCCATTGCCTATTACTTTTTTAGGATTAATATATCCCCTTAGTATCTAATTAACACTGTAGACTTTCTTCCTTAGAAAATAATTCACATACAAAGAGTGGTATAATATTTCACAGGGTTTATAAAGGCCCTCTCTAACCCCAACTAAAAATTTTTATTTTCTTTAATATTTCCATTGTATAGATTAATAAACCAGAGCCCAGAGGTTAGATAATATTATGGGTTTATTTATGTTCCCCCACCCCAAAATTCACATGTTGAAGTCCCAACCTCAAGACCTCAAAATGTGAATATATTTAGAGGTAGCATCTTTTAAGAAGTAATTAAGTTAAAATTAAGTCACTAGTGTAATCCTAATCCAATATGACTGGTATCCTTATAGGGAAAGGAGATTTGGACACAAACATGTACAGAAGGAAGATTATATGAAGACACAAGGAGAAGGAGGCCACCTATAAGCCAAGGAGATAGGCCTCAGAAGAAATCAATTCTACTGATACCTTGATCTTGGACTTCTAGCCTACAGACTGTAAGAAAACAAGTATCTGTTTAAACTACCCAACCTGTGATACTTTGTTACAACAGGCCTAACAAACCAATACAACTAATAAGACCAAGATACTTAACTAACAGTAGAGCCCAGAATGGGCTCCCTTTCCTCAGACTTTTCCCTAATCCAGTTCTCTTTCCAGTTTTGTATACTGTTGAACAGAAAGTAGTGAAACAGACCTACTGACCTTCCAGGGTTACTTTTCTTCTACTGACTCCGATTTTATTCACTTAAAAAGTTTAAAATGCCTTTGTCAAATCATTTAAACACTCATAAATATAGAGAACTAAATGCTATACTCTGGTTCATCAGGAATGATGTAAATATAGTTGTTTTCTATGGAAAAAACTTTAATTTTTTTATAATTGGTGCATCTTCCTATCCCAACTTCTGAAAAAATACCTGCAATACTAAGATGCTTCAGAAAGAATACTTTTCCATCATAAATCAGAATAAGCCACTATAATTACAGTAATTAAAGTCACAACTGAGTATAGAAACCCATCTAGAATAGCCTTATCATATTATAGATGATGTGATGCTGCAGGTGTGGTTTAGCCGGACTTCAATATAAAAATATCTGGATTGTATCCCTGCTCCTTGAATAGAGTAATGGCCTCTGGTAATTTTCTAAGCCTCTCTAAACCTCAACTACTGCATCAATAGTGTAGAGATAATAGTAACATCTATTATATAGGGTAATTGTAAGGATGAAATAAAGTTAATATACATTATATGCTTAACACAGAATGGGCCCAAAGTAAACATTAACATACAGAATTGTTTTAAAAACTATAAATATATAAATTTATAAATGAAAATATATTAAAATATGCAAAATTTATATTTAAATATATAAAAATGTACATATAAGATATAGAAAAATATATCAAAATTAATTCAAAATTTATCATTGGCATAAGAAAACCTAAAATTATAAAACTTTTTTAAAATAAGAGTAAATCTGTGTGACTTAGGGTTATACAAATTTTTAGATCATGCACATAAAGCTTAAACCATAAAAGAAAAATATTTGATAACTTGGACTTCCTCAAATTTAAAAACTTCTGCCTTTCAAAAAACACTATTTAAAAAATAAAAAGACAGTTATAGACTGGGAAAAAATAGCAAAATGCATATATGATAAGGGACTTATCCAGAATATATAAGAAATTCTTATAATTCAATCAATAAGATGACAAATAATTGAGTTTTTAAAAAGGAAAAAAAGACTTATGAGAGTCAAATAAGAAAATGAAAAAGTATTTAATCTTATTAGTCATCAGGGAAATTAAAATGAAAACCACAATAAGAATTCATTTCACACCCAATAACATGGCTAAAGTGAAAAAGACTGACAACACCAAGTACCGGAAAGGATGTGGAACAACTGAAACTCTCATACTTCACTGATGGGAAGTAGAGATGATTAGTCACCTTAAATTTAGCTCTTAATTCTCTGTGCCTTAGTTTGTTGATTAGTATTATAAGAATATAGTAGAATCTACCCCCAAAACTTATTTTGAGAATTCAAATGGGTACTTGGAAAAGCATTTAGTCTATAGTATTAGAATTAATTAATACAAAAATTAAGCTAAACTGAGATGATGCAAGGGATTTGGAGTGAATTAACTCTGGATCTCTTGAAGATCAAACAGTCCAAGAGGCCCCTATTAACTGAATCTTTGAGAAGTACAATAAATCAATAAAATAAATTAGTCAAAGTTGTAATTTTTTGCTGAGAAGTGTAACTGGGTTAGGAATTACATGCCCAAAATTTAGATTGGGATTATTATTTTAAGTCAGAGCATATGGCCTAATAAATAAGAATGACATTAAATATTTCCTTGAGTCAGGGCAGGATTAAATTCACCTGTAATAAATTTTTTTAAAAAATAAAAGGAATCCAAGGTGGCAACAGAGTAGGTGGAAGCTACACCGCTATCCTCCTCCCATGACCAAACTGGAATTACAACTAAATTATAGAAAAATTATCCTGATTAACCAACTGAACACTAGCTGAAGAGAAGCCTTATAACCAAGGACCTACAGAACAAACATCACCACCACATCGAGACCTGTAGGAATTATGGAGGCAGAGGGGTCTGGCTGGGCTCCCACCAGTGTTAGCTAAAGTTTGGGAGGGATATTTCAGCAGCTGCGGTGGCTCCCCTGAGAAGTGTGGGACCTAAACGCCAAGCCAGTCTCCCCAGCTTAGGGCATCAGAACCGGTAAAGGTGCCCACATAACATCTGGCTTTAAAAAGCAGCAGGGTTGCTGTCTGCCTGAGAGAAAGAGCTAGAACTGCAGAGAACCTCTTAATGGACCAACAAACAAAATTGCATTTGTAGCCTGGGCTCTAGCAGAGGGTGTGCAGACCAGGCTAGAGTGCACAAGGAGAGTATGGGGTTGCTGGGTCTCCAGAGAGAGCTGAAGGGTTAGCCACCAGGATCCTGTGCTTAGTCATTCTGAAGAAGCCATCTTTCTACAGCAGAGCACTCCTCTGCATGAGGCATCAGCCTGGGGTTAAGAAATAGCCCCACCCACAGGAATCCCTATCACCCCACCCTATGGAACTTAAGCCCCGCTGAGGAGTACAGCCACAGGCTCTTTCTAACAGATAGCTTGCAGGCAGAGAAAGATCTCTGGGTGCTTTGGGAGTTTAACTGACTCTCCCCCAAATAAGTGGAAGTATATACCATGTTCATGGATAGGGAAAATTGATATCATTAAAAAGTCTTTACTACCAAACTACAGATTCAATGCAACTTCTATCAAGATAACAATGATGTATTTCACAGAACTAGAACAGATATTCCAAAAATTTATATGAAACGACAAAAGGTCCCAAATAGCAATAGCGATCTTGAGAAAGAAGAACAAAGTTGGAGGAATCATGCTACCTAATATCAAACTATACTATAAGGCCATAGTAATCAAAATGGCATGGCACTGGCAAAAACAAACAAACAAAAAAAAAACAGACACATAGATCAATGGAACAGAATAATCATCCCACGAATAAATCCACACCTTTATAGTAAATCAATATTTGAACAGAGGATCAAAAACATACAATGAGCTAAAGATAGTTTATTCAGTAAATGGCATTGGGAAAATTGAAATATATGTGCAGAAAAATAAAACTAGATCACCTTCTTATGTCACACACTAGGACAAATTCTAAATGGCTTAAATACTTAAATGTTAAACTCAAAACCATAAAAATACTAGAAGAAAACATTGGCAGTAAAATCTCAGATATTGCTCATAACAATATTTTTTCTGATATATCTCCTCAGGCAAAGGAAACAAAAGAAAAAGTAAACAAATAGGACTACATCAAACTAAAAAGGTATTGCAAGGCAAAGGAACCCATCAACAAAATGGAAAGACATCCACTGAATGGGAAAAAATATTCACCAATAATAAATCTGATAAGGGTTTAATATCTAAAATTTATAAAACTCAACACCAAAAAAAAAATCCAATTAAAAAATGGCAAAAAGCCTGGATACTTCTCCAAAGTGGACATATGGATGGCCCACAGACATGTGAAAATATGCTCAATGTCACTAAACATCAAAGAGATTCAAATTAAAACTATAATGAGATATCGCCTCACATCTATCAGAATAGCTGTCATCAATAATTGAGCAAACAAGTGCTGATGAGGATGTGGAGAAAGGGGATCCCTCATGCACTGTTAGCAGGAATGCAGATTGGTCCACCTGTAACAGGGGGACACACACACACCCAGAAATGGAGGAGGGGATTGAGCTGCACATTTGTGACTACAGACTTTGCCCCTTTGCTGAGCATGATGGCCAGAAGAAGGGCAAAGGCAAATAGGGCCAATGCTGGCCCTTATCGGTTAGAGGGCTGGACACTGTCATCTGCTTTTGGAGAAAATGGGATTCTGGGAGAGGACTTTAGAAACAGAGTGTGCTAGAAAGCAAAAAGGCAGCTGGTTCTTCCACTCCCCCAGGCAAGGGGCATGTCAACATTCACCAGTGAGCCTGCCAACAGTGGGCAGTGCAAACCTGTAAGCAGAGGTCTGAGGGCTCAGATTCCAAAAGATGCCTGGAACTGGTCAGCAACTGGAGACCAGTTAAGCCACCTACATTTATGATACTTTTGGGTGCAAAAAGGGGTTCCTGGGACAACCATGAACTGAGTTGGCAGAGGGTTGACAGAGTGATTTTTCATTAGGTGTCTTAAAGGGAACAGGCTTTGAGGCAGAAATTTGCCATTATTTCCAAAGACCTGGGTGATAATAGTCAGCACTGTGAACAAATTTTTGTTCTTGTGCTATTTTCTATTCTTCAACCTATGTAGTAGTTGTAATGAAACTATTTTTGATGTCATACTCTGACTTTTAATTTCTCCTTACTTTTGTTATCCAGATATTTTAGGAAGAAACTTGCCATTAAATAAAAGATTCCTTTCTTTTCTACCAAACTGCATCTCTGGAGATTTGCCTGGTGGGTGGTGAGCGGTAGGAACCCCGCCTCCTGCCCCACTGGTTGGGTTCCATAACACAACCACTATGGAAAGCAGTATGGAGTTACCTCAAAAAATTGAAAATGAAATTTTCTTATGACCCCGTGATTCCACTTCTGGGAATTTATCCAAAGAAACCCAAAATACTATATTGAAAGAATATATGCATCCCTGTGTTCATTGCAGTGTTATTTACAATAACCAAGATTTTGAGGCATCCCAAGTGTCCATCAGTAGATGAGTGGATAAAGAGCTATGATGCTTTTATGAGATAGAATATTACTTGTGCTTGAAAAGGAAAAAAATTTCCCCTTTGCAACAGTGTGAATGGACATGGAAAACATAATGCTAAGTGAAATAAGCCAGTCAGAGAAAGACAAGTACCATATTATTGCACTCATATGTGGGATCTAATGAAACATTGAACTAACATGCTAAACAGAGACAGACTCATAGAAAGCAGGATGACAGCTCTGGAGGATGGGAGTTAGGGAGTGGAGGGATCAAGTGAAAAAGAAAAAGAATTCATGGATACAGACAACAATGTGAGGATTGCAGGGGGAAACAAGGTGGGTAGAGGTATAAGAGAGTACAGGGGAGATAAACAATAATGGGAAAAATACAATAAAAATGAGTTATTAAAATAAAAAAACAAATAAAACGGGGGTGGGGAGGAGTTCTATATCTGTGTCAGTCATAGCTTAAATGCTTTCTCTTCAACTGTTGGCAAATTTCCTATACTGAAAAGCCTTTCCTTGGCTTACTTTTCATGGCATTACTACACCCTGATATAATTAAGAATAAAACAATACACAGCAGTCTCTAAACAAGAGATCACTTCTTCAATTCAGCCATTACTGAAATGAATCTCTTTATTAAGAAAAAAGTCAGGGGACTAAATGGTAATGGAAAAAAATATATAATAAAGAAATAAAATAAAATATAAAATAAAATAAAATAAAATAAAATAAAATAAAATAAAATAAAGTAAAATAAAATAAAGCCATTGCATTATAGTACAAGTGGCTTTGAATTCCAAGAAAATCTCCTGGCCTTTCCTCAAGTACCAATGGATCATATCTATTATATAATCTTGGTTCCTCTAAAGAAGGCTGGGATCTTGAGATGTCTGAAAGAGTAGGGCCCAGATCAAACCAATGATAGTTATATTTTCCAATTATGGAATCAAAATTAAGCTAGCCTAAAAACTTTATTTTGACTATTCCAAAATGATACTCTCCTTCTACCCACCATACCCCCTACCCACCTCGACAACAAGAAAGTTCCCAGCACAACTTTTGGGCTTTGGCTTCCTGATTGGTGGTGGTATGGAACTGGAAAAATTTTTCCTGAACCTCCCATGGAATTGATATTAACTGGAATTATGTTTTCTGGTATATAAGATTGTGATGATATCTGAAAATGAACATATTTTAATTAAAAGGATTTTGAATGTCAAATTAACAAAGTGAATTCTCCTATCTTCATGGCAGTTAGTGCAAAGTTCAGAAAACAAAACATATAAATTGCAATAGGTGTCAACTTGAATAGCAAATAGGAATTTGAGTACAACACAGGCTTAAGTGTCTTTGGTTTTACTCTCAGTATAAATATACAAGTGCTACATAAGTTGTAAGATGCTGCATAATCTGGCTCTTCTTTCTCATACCTTCCTATCACCTCCATCTGTAATCTAGTCACAGTGACCTTCCTTTTCCCTCCTTTAATATATCATCGTCCCATTCAGAACCATGATTTTAAATACCATTTATATACCAAAGACTCTCACATTATTGTCATTAGCCATGAGCTCTCCCTGACCTCCAGACTCATACTCAACTGCCTGCTTGACATCTTCACTTTGATAGCAAGTAGGAATCTTAGATCTAAACTGCTTGTCCTAGGTTTGCTTTCCGGAAGTAGACAAACTCAGACAAACTGTTTACATATGAACTTTTTAGGAGGTGATGCCAGGGAGCATTAGGAGGGAAGTGTGAAGAAAGACAGGGAAAGGGCAGAAGCCAATTAAAAATACATATTTTGAGCAGGTCTCTATGTGCAAAACAACATTCAGTCCTGCTGGGATACCCCTTATAATTACCTGGGGGCTGAGGAAGCTGGAGTATTCATCCCACAAAGCCCCCTTCATAAGTTGTGGGAAGCTGTGAAGGCTGGAGCTCCCTGGCACTCCCAGGGTCCCGGCACCACAGGCTTGAGAGAAAGCCCTCATGTGGAGAGTTACATGTGCTTGCTGTTGCACACAGCTGGCACACATGGGTTCAGTGAATGCCAAGGGTGGATGGTGGGACCTCACCAGCATGTCCCACACTGCCTGAAACAGAACTGTTCAGGTCACTATGCTAAAGCCACGTGGGCCATCGGGCTGCTTTTTGAACAAATTCATCCCCTTCTTCCTCCAAAGGCCTTACATTCACAGCTTTATTGATTTTTACATGGATGTCGTCTTGCCATTATTCATCTCTCTGTTTCAAAAGCACCTCCTCAGAAGACCCTTTCTAAATTTTCTACCTAAAACTGCCCTTCTACAAAGTTCTACCTTATTTTCCTTACAGCATTTTTTTAGCTGAAATTATGACATTTACTCCCTTTTTTCAATTTGTTTTGCTGCCTCCACTTATTTCATCCAATGTTGTATTCACAGAGCCTCGGGTCCGGCACATAGTAAATACTCAATACTTCTATAAATAAACTGATAAATAACAGAGAGCCAAAGAAAGAATGCTCCCTTCCACTCTGTGGCCTTGGCAAATGTTTTTTCCTTTGATAATAATCTATTCTCCCATCCTATCTCCTGTTCTTTTCTTCTGTTTCTTCTACTTATTCTTCACATAGTAACTTAAACATTTCCTCCAAGAGGTCTTCCCTACCTTGCCCCGCATTCTCCAAATTAGGTCAGTAACTCTCTTGATTATACATTCCCTCAGAGTTGTCTGTACCATTCCTTCATTCCAGCACTTCCCATTGCTTATACTTGTAATTTATTCAAGTGGAGATTTAATTAAAATTTGCCTCTTCTCTTAAATAGTAAAGGCAATTCTTAAAAAGTGCCTTTCCCATGATGGGTATTCAGAGCACCTTAAAAAAAATCATAAGATATAACATTAAAAAATGTTGAATATTAATTGGACTTAAAAAAGTTTATTAAACAATATAGGTTTTGATATTGGGCTTCAAAGAATGAAGGAGATAGATATACTAAGCAATATATTCAAAATGAATTCACACAGAAACACAAAGAAGCTCTAGTAAGACCCAACATAAATACACATCTAATCGAAGCACACTTTCACATATTGTTCCCTAGTGAACATTTTTATATGTTGAAAATTGTTACGTGATATAAGAACAGTCTTTCAAGCCATATTAAGTTTTTCATCATTAAAATTCATTGACTACATGAAGAGAAAACACACAAATCTCCTTGGGCACTAAGCTTTGACTCCAGGGCTCAGAATCCACATTGGTCTGAAGGTTTCTCTGTGAGACATAAGGCTCCAAAAATCATGTAATGATTTCTGTCATGTAATTCCCATTAGGCAACATTGCCTCATTCCACTGAATTAATCTGCAAAGGTTGAAAAACAGAGTCTAGTAGGAAGACTGAAACTAAGTTGGAAGAAGGAACTAGAAGAATGAAACAAAATACAGAAGTTTGAGAAGAATTAGAAGAAAAATAAAGGGGAGTTTTTATAAATGTATATGTTTATACACTAGAACACCAAATCACAAAGTTCTAAACATAGCCTTTCTCTAATTAAGAAATTATATGGGAAATAATGAAGATGTCCTTAAATGAATATATTTAATCCATGATATGGCACAGCAAGAGGCATTAACAAAAACTTTCTAAAAAGCTCTTTGATAATATTTGTTATAAACCTTAAAAATATTTCTGCCTTATATCAAAATCTCTTTTTTAAAAACTATTCTGAGGACATTTCAGAAATATGGACAAATATTTTTACTAAGAAATATTTCTTGCAGAAACTTAAAATGGTTGAAGATTGGAAACAAACTAAATATCTTGCAATAGTTTAATAGTTGCATAATTCATGACATGCCAGGCAGTAGTTGTCATGCAACCATTAAAAATTGTAATTTCAAAGAATACTTAATACAATACAAGTTTCCCTCAATATAACTTTAATAAAGTAATATTTTAAATGCTTTTTTAAAAGTATAATCACAATTTTGAAAATATATTTTTAATATGCCCAAGTTAAAACTCTTAACATCGTAATTAAGTATTGGCTTTAAACAACCAGTACAACCATACTTGTCATCACAACTGAATATCTGCCCTGAATAAACCTATAAAATAAAAAAAAATCATCTTTCTTTATGTTCTTATTTGCTTGCAAAAAGGCTACGTAACAACACCTAGGAACAAGATTAAAATAAACTTTGACAGCAAAATTGATGGAGCCATTGATCTAGGAGCTTTTTCTCTCATTTCATTTTTCTCTTATTCCAAATGCTTTGGCTCCTTAGTCTCTCTCCCTTTAGACCAAGTTCTCCCCCTCCTTCAAACTACATGGCACAAAATAGGGATGTACACAGCTCCAACTTTTACCTATTTGAATTTGAGGCACTAACAAACATATACTTTTCTTTTGGTCATAAGTTTGAGTTCTGTTTTGGAACTCCAACCTATCTTCTGTTTTAAAAAAATAGCCCCAGAGATTATTCAATATTAACCAGGTATCCAGGTCTTCAACATGTGGTTTAACAATTTAAAAGACATGCAATTAAATAGGCCTATTGGGCATGAATGTGCTTTGCATTTGCAATATTGGGTGTACCAAAGCATCGCTCTTATAACCAGGTATTCTTTAAATACCTTGTACTTGAAAAATTTAACAAAATAAGACAAACTGTACATCAGCCTGCATCAGTCCAGGTAGTTTGGATTTCTCAATATGCCACTGTTATTCGGGTCACACTCTGATTATGGAATCCCAATGAGAATACTCAGGAATGTTCCTGTACCTCCTGGATTATTTATCTCTCATCTTCAAGGTTAATTCACATGAAACAGTTCCTCTGTTAAATGCCAATTTTGCCCTAAGGTATGAATGTTTAATCCTCACAAAGGTAGTGGGAGTTACAAGTGAGCAGTGGGTACAGTCCCTTAACTAATTAGTGGTGAGAGGATATTAATACAAGAGTGATTTTACATAATACTGAGGAACAAATACAGGAAAATCTAATTTATACCAACTGGTAGAAAAATAAGAATTACAGAATATTTTAAAATAAATTATACATCATATCTTCCCAACAAATTTGGCAGCTCAAAGTACTTCTCATGATTTAATAGAGCAGAGGGCATAAAATGTTGCCAAGTAGAGACACTCTTTTGGAAACTTTATTAAATGAATAGACAATAGTGATTGTGATTATTATCATGTAACATTTTTAATATTAATAAATATATTTTTAATATTTTATTTTTATTTTTAGAGAGAGGGGAAAGGAGGGAGAGAGGGAGAGAAATATCAATGTGTGATTGCCTCTCATGTGCCCCCTACTGAGGAGACGGCCCACAACCCAGGCATGTATCCTGACAGGGAATCAAACCAGCGACCTGTTGCTTCTCAGGTCAGCACTCAATCCACTGAGCCACACCAGCCAGGGCTAATATTAATAAATATTTTTAAGTTTGAAACTTTTTTCCTGAATCTATTGTAGTCCTGAACATTTTAATTACATTAACTATTGCTGAAAATACCATTCACAGACTTTTAATGAGGAAGCTGGTCCTCTAAAATCTGGGGACACAAAAAGGCAAACAAGTAGCTCCTAGTTTTGCCTGGGCTCACAAACTAGCTGGTGAAATAAGACAAAAATATGTTAAGAGCCCTCCAAATGTTAGTTATTCCCAACTCTTTATATGACATATACTATACAGTGTTCACTATATTTGAGGCACTCTTCCATGCACTGGATGCAAGAAATGGGCTTTATAGGCCAGGTGAGTGTCTGGATGTGATTGAAGTACTGTGGGTAGGTATTAGTCCATTTTAATTAACAAAACCTCATTTGGGTTTCTGCACATGAGGTGGGTGGTATAAGGGTAGGCTGGACTAAAGTTTCCTAGGGTTGAGTTAATCATATTTCCCAGAATATCACACACTGTCATCATAGCCCTGTGTGAGTCCCTTTTTTTCATTTACATACTAATGTTCTTCTTTATTCACAGAACACACTCGTATCCTGCCTTCCACCACAGATAATCATTTTAATAAACTCAATGCCTTTCTTTTTATTGACATGTACTCATATAAGTATGCACTGTTCATTCTGTTTTTTTAATTGATAAATGATAACCATCTGACAGATGTGAGATGATATTTCATTGAGGTTTTAATTTGCATTTCTCTGATGATTAGTGATGTCAAGCATCTTTTCATATGTCTATTGGCCATCTATATGTCCTCCTAGGAGAAGTGTCTATTCAGGTCCTTTGCCCATTTTTTAATTGGGTTGTTTGCTTTTTTGGTTATGAATTTTGTAAGTACTTTATAAATTTTGGATATTAACCCCTTATCAGATGTAGTGGCAAATATATTCTCGCATTCTATGGGTTGTCTTTTTATTTTGTTGATGATTTACTTTGCTGTGCAAAAACTTTTTAGTTTGATGAAGTCCCATTTTTTTTCTTTTGTTTCCCTTGCTTGAGGAGATATATCTGATAAAAAGTTGCTACAAGCAATGTCTGAGATTTTGCTGTCTATGCTATTTCTACAATTTTTATGAGATCGGGCCTAAAATTTAAGTCTTTCATCCATTTTCAATTTATTCTTTTGTGTGGTATAAGAAGGTAGTCTAGTTTAATTTTTATGCATGTCTCTGTGCAATTTTCCCAACACCATTTATTGAATAAACTATATTTAGGCTTTTGTATGTGCTTGTTTCCTCTGCCAAATATTAATTGACTATAAAAATGTGAGTTTATTTCTGGGTTCTCTATTCTGTTCCATTGATCTATGTGTCTGTTTTTATGCCAGTATCAGTCTGTTTTGATTACTATGGTCTTATAGAGCAGTTTGATATTAGTTAGTGTGATTCCTCCAACTTCGTTCTTCTTTCTTAGGATCACTGTTGCTATGCAGGACCATTTGTGGTTCCACACAAATTGTTGAAATATTTGTTCTAGTTCTATGAACTACATCATTGGAATCTCAATAGGAATTGTGTTGAATCCATAGATAGTTTTGGGTAGTATGGACATTTTAATTATGTGATTTCTTTCTATCCATGAACACAATATGTGCTTCCAACCTATTTGTATCTTCTTCAGTTTCTTTCTAGAGAGTCTTAAAATTTTCCAAGTACAGGTTTTTACACCTTTGGTTAGGTTTATTCCTAGATATTTTATTATTTTTGAAGCAATTGTGAATGGAACTGTTTTCCTAATTTCCCTTTCTGTTATTATTGATATATAAATATGCAACTGATTTCTGAATATTAATTTTGTACCCTGCTACTTTGCTGAATTCATTTATCAGTTCTAGTAATTTATTGGCAGAATCATTTGGGTTCTCTATGTACAGTATCATGTCATCTGCAAATAAAGAGAGTTTTATTTCTTCCTTTCTAATTTGGATGCCTTTTATTTCTTCCTCTTGTCTGATTGCTGTGGCTAGGACTTCCGGTACTATTAAATAAGAGAAGTAAAAATGGACATCCCTGCTTTGTTCCTGATCTAGAAATTATTCATTATTATATTTTGGTTGCTTAATTTTTTATGTTTATTGAGTTCCTAAAACTAAAAATCCTGTTGAAATTTTGACTAGCATTTCACTGATTTTTAAAGATTAAATTTGGAAAAACTGTCTATTCATTTATTTTGTTCTTTTTTATTTTTAAATGGAGTTTTAAACTTTTCTATAAAGGCATCTAGATAACTTTTATTAACTCTTAGTTGGTATAATTCTGTAGGAATTTAACATATTTTATTTACTGATTACATAAGTAGCAACCCTGCTGAACTTCTTACTAGTTTTTATGCTTTATCTTTTGGAAGCTGTTGGATTTATTATATTGATCTGCACTGACCATTTAGATAGTTACTAGCTACATGGGGCTCCTGAGTACTTGAAATGTAGCTAGTGTCACATGTTCTAATAAAATTATTTTGGGAGTTTGGATTAAATACTATTAAATATTATATATTAAAGATTATACTATTAAAATTAATTTAACCCATTCCTTTTTACTTTTCTTAATTTTAGAAGTTTAAAATTACATATGTATCTCACATTGCATTTCTCTTGAACAGCAAGAATATAGATCATCATCATGTCTGTGTATAATCATAGCATTATCTCTTTCTTTCAACATTTTGTTTTATACATTTAGCTGCTCCTATGTTGGGTGCACAAATATTTTGAGAGTTATATCCCCTTGTGGATTTATCCCTTTATAATTATGTAATGTCCTTATAAGCCTCTTATTGTAGTCTTTGTTTTAAAGTCTATTTTGTCTGATTTAAGTTGCTACCTCAGTTTATTTCATTTCTATTTGCATAAAATATATGTTTCCTTTCCTGTACTTTTGGTTTCTGTATTTCTTTGTTCTGAGGTAGGTCTCTTATAGACAGTTTATGTATGGGTCTTGTTTTCTTATCCACTCAGCTACCTAACGTATTTTAATTAGACCATTTAAGCCATTTACATTTAATGTGATCATTGAAAGGTATGTATTTGTTGTCCTTTTGTTCTTTATAACTGTTTCTTTTTAAAAATTATTTATTCTTCTTTAAAAAGTCCCTTTAACATTTTCTGTAATACTGGTTTGGTGGTAACAAAATCCTTTAACATTTTCTTGTCTGGGAAGCTCTTTACTTTGCCTTCAATTTTAAATGACAGCCTTGTTGTGTAGAGTAGTCTTGGCTGTAGGTCCTTGCTTTTCATCACTTCGAATATTTTGTGCCAATAAGTGAAGATAACCCACTGTCTCCTTACACGACTGTAGTCCAGTCCACTCTCCCTCCACCAGAGCCCAGGGTGAGTGACTGTGAAGGAGATTTTGCTCACTTGAGCTTTTAGAGGGGCCTGGGTTCCTAGCAGACTCCTATCTCTCTCTGGTAAACAAATTCTCTGCCAAGTTTCACTGCCAGATGTTATGCGGGCCTGGGCCTCTCCTCTTGGCTCTGGTTCTCTGAACTGGGGAGCTTTGTATGAGATTGAGACCTCTCATTCCTTAGGGAGAAACTCTGCAGCTGAGATATCCCTCTGGATTTTCAGCTGCTGCATGTTGGTGCAGGACCAGCTCTTTTTGTGTCTCCACCTTTCGTACCAGCCATGATGTGGCTTCTCCAGTAAATCTTTGGTTATAAGATGTCTACTCAGATAGTCTTCAGCTGGTTATTCATTTTGATTATTCTATATATTTTTTGTAACTTCAGTTTGGCTCTGGGAGGAGGGTAGTGTAACTTCTACCCACTCCACTGCCATCTTGGATTTCCACAAATTATCTTTCTTGCAGTCATCACATATATTTATTTTCTTACATAAAGTTCTGTTTTCCTTATATGAAGTTCTGAATGACACTATAGTGCATATTAAACAGTAGTAGTGGTAAATATCCTTCTTTTAGTCCCAATTCTGAAGGATATGTGGCTAAATTTTTACCATTATGTATACTTTCAAAAGATTTTTGGTATAAAGAAAATTTTCTTTAATTCCTAGTTTACTAAGAATCTATAAGTGGTAGCTAATGTTTTTCTGCATCTGTCAACATAATCATATAGTTTTTCTCCTTCAAGCTGTTAAAGCCATTAATTGCAAAGCTGGATTCTTTGATGGTGAACCAGCCTTGTATTATAGGGATAAATTCTATTTTATTATGCCAGAATTTCAGTCCACTTGGCTACCCTAATCTGATTTTTATTTTGAAGAGATGACTTTGACTGCTCAGTGGAGACTGAGTTGGAGGAGGGCTGTGAAATCTGGCATGTCTGTGTGTGTTTATATTACATTTTTTCAATATAGTCTTTCTATTGTATTGATCATTATAAACTGTCCCACTTTATCTTCAATAATACTTCCTATTTCAATATATATTTATCTGATATTAATATAGCCTTTCTTGGGTTCTTATGCTTACTATTTATAATGTATGTCTTTTTCTCCAATTTACTTTCAATTTATTCGTGTCTTTTTTATTTAAAGTGTATCTCTTGTAGACAGCAGAAAATTGGTTCTTTTGTTAATCCAGTCTAATAATCTTTGCCTTTTTACAAGGGTTTAGTCCATTTATATTAAGATAATTATTGATATGGTTGTAGCACATCTAACGTTTTGTAGTTTTGTTTTTTATTTGTGTGTTTTACTTGTTACTTGACTTCATTTGAGTTAAGATTTTTTTATACTCCATTTTAGGTTGTTCTATTGGCTTCTTAGTTATATCACTTTGAAAAATGTTAGTGGTTGCTATAGAGATTACAATCTGCCTCTTAAATTTATCCCAATTAACTTAGAGCTAACATATAATTATTTAAAGTAGAATATGACAATGGTTTTAATTTCCATTTACATCTTCTGGTAGACATAAGTCTAAGACAGACTCCAAAATTACTGTCCACTAGTGTGAATGCCCTACATTATCCCCTCTCCTTGATTAAGGGCAGAACCTCTGAATATGACAGAATTAAGTTATTAATCAACTGAATTTTAGGTCATCAAAAAAGGAAATCACTTTGGTGAGGTTAACATAATCAGATGAACCCTTAAAAGGGAGTGGGACCTTTACGAAGTCAGAGAGATTCAAATATGAAAAGACCTACAGGGGACACATGGCAAAGATATGAGTGGGGGAAAAAAAACCAATTATCTTCTGGCAATCAGACCCCTCATAGTACAGGCTTCCCTTGCTCAGTGACTATTCTAGGAACCCATCTGTATCAGTGGGCCAGATGGCATTGTTGTGAGAGTATGTGTTCGGTTTTTCTGTGTTTCGCTGGATAAAGTCCTCAAAGGCAAAACGTTTTGCCAATGTGGAAGAGGTAAAACAAAAAATGGCAGAAGCACTAAAAGGCTCTAAATCAATGAGTTCAAAAACTGTTTTGAGCAGTGAAAAAAAAGTCTCGATAGGTGCATTGCATCAAATGGAAAGTACTTTGAAGGTTATCGAAGTTTAAACATGTAAGAATAAAGACACAATTTCTTATAAATAAATTCTGGGTTTTTGGGTCCTCTCTTGTATGTGAGGCAACTAGGCTCTGGGATGGCCTCTGGCCAACTCCCGTGGGAGAACAGGTGTCTGAGTCCTATAGCTGCAAGGAATGCCAACAATGATGTGAGATTTAAAAAAAAGATCCTGAGCTCTAGAAAGTAACAACACACCTGATGCTTTGATTTCAACTTTGAAAATGTAAACAGAAACCCCAGTTCAGACTTAGAACCTATGGGAGTGTAAGTTAATAAATGCATGTTGTTTTAAGTCACTAAATTGTTAGGGTTTGTTATGCAGCCATCAATTTTGCAGCTGTTGTTATCATATATTACATTATAATTGTTATCCCATAAATACAATGTTATCCTTTTTGGTTTAAAGGGGTATACGTATTTTAAATAGATTAACAAAAGAAAAAAAAAACAATCTTTTATATACAGGGGCTGGCAAAAGTAGGTTTACACTTGTGAGTACATGAAACAAAGTTTATTCTTATACTATTATTTATTAATTTTTGTATTATTTTCCATACATAAAACTATAAACCTACTTTTGTGATCACTTGTATGCTAAAATATTTATCATCTCCAGAGTTCTTTATTCAGATAAGTAAAGATATAGATATAGATGATACAGATATAAGATAGATATAGTGAATATATATATAAAATTTCCCTTCAGATTTAAGAACTTCCATTATCATTGCTTATATTGCCAGTCTAATGGTGATGAATACTTGCAGGTTTTTATTTTCTCAAATGTCTTTACTTTGCCTTCATTTTTGAAGGATACCATTGCAGGATATATAATTCCGGTTGACAGTTTATTTTTTATTCAGCACTATGAATATGTCATTCCAATCCCTTCTGACTTCTATAGTTTCTGATGAGAAGCTATCCATTTTGATTACTGTTGTTCTCTGTTTGTAAGCTATCATTTTTCCAAATGCTTTCAATATTTTCTCTTTAATTTAGGCTTTCTGCTACTTACCTATTATGTATATAGGAATTATTTTCTTTAATCTGATTGTACCCCTTGAACCTGTAAATTAGTCTTTCTCAAAATAATTGTGCTGTTTTAAACCATTATTTCTTCAGATATTTTTCTACTTTTTTATTTCTTTTTCTCCTGAGATTCTAAAAACATATATGGAAATATATATAGTCATGTATTGTATATCTAATATATTATAAATATTCTAATTATATATATATTAGGAATTAGGGGGAAATCTTTAGAAAAAAGAAACTACAGAGAGGGTGATCATTATTTCTATTAAACTCACTGTAGTCACATTTTACATACACAGGGTAAGAGACTAAAAAAGCCAGAAGGAAGTCATAAAATGAGCATAATATATATTATATATATGGGACTATATATAACATATACATGTAAGATCACATTATATACTCCTATATATTTTTAAGGTTCTGATCATATTTTTCTGCAACTTTTTTTCTTTTCTTCAAATTTGGTCATTTCTATTGCTTTATCTCAAGTTTATGAAATATTTCTTTTGCTGCGGTCTAAATCATCCAGCACATTTTTATTATACCTATTGTACTGTTCAGCTCTAGTACTTTTATTTATTTTATTGTTTCTATGTATATGTTTAGATTCCCTATCTATTAGTATTCACTAATATCGTATTTTCAAATCTTTTGAAGTGTTTTCATTATTACTGGATAATTATAGAGTTGCTTTAGCTTTTGAAATTGATAGTTAATTTAAAGTTTTTGTCTAGCTAATACAACATCTGGGCCCTGATAATTTCCCTGAGTGTGACTCGTACTTTCCCATGTTTTTAATGTCTGGTAAATTTTGGTTAAAAGCTGGACATTGTCTACAATATATGGTAACAGCTCTCCTGTTCTTTTGAGAATTATTAAGTCTTGTTTGATTATTGTAGGAGGCATTAAATTGTGCCTGGATTCAAACTGCCAGCTTTGACACACAATAGATAGACAGTTGTTAATATCCATTTGATGGCTTTTTTTTTTTTGCATTGTTTTTAGTCTGTTCCCTGTACCTGCAAAATGTGACTACAACCAAGGTAGTAAAAATAAAGACTGCTTTCTCTGTAGTTCTCTGTTTCTAAGGATTGCTTTCTAATTGCCAGTTGTTCAGTTGCTCCAGACTCTGTCTCTACTCTGATATCTCAAGTCCACCCATTTTGACTTTCTACCATTTGGGCTTCAAATGGTTATAGGACACACCCAGTTAAAAAAGTGCCAGACTCCCAGATCTTAATCCATATGGTTCTATCTTTTAAGTCTATATTTCTTTCTGGTCTCTGTCCCAGTACTTTAGATTGTTTAGGCTCTTATTTGGGATATATTAGGCTCTTGCAATTGTCATATTTCCCTCCTAAATTTCCAGCCCCTTTCTTAGGTCATCTGGTTGCTGATTCCTTTAGCCAGTGGGCTAGAGTTTTCTCCCACCATTGTCCTCAACCTTAACCACAAGAGTAAAGCAAAATTGTTAAACCAGAAAACCAAAAATTCAGATTCTTATCTTTTGCAGTTTCAATATTTGAAATTAAATTGTCCTCTGGTTTCTGTCTACTTTGACATTCTTAGTGCATTTAAATAGTTTTAAAATTATTTTATATTATAGTTTTAGCCTGAGGAGTTGAGCATAAACATTTCACGTTTCCACCATTAATCAGAAGCTGACATTCAATTATATTAAAAAAATTTTTTAAAGCTCCTCAATTAAGATTCTGTGTGTCTAAAATATTATTTTGGCTTAATTTTAAGTATATTTTTGCTGGATCTAGAATTCTAGCTTAGCAAGTTCATTTTCCTTTTGACTTTTTAAAAAATTTTTTCTTAGCTATCTGATTTGCAACATTTCTAATGAGAAATCAGAAGTTTTTATCATTGTTCACCTATATATGTATTTTTTTCTCTAACATCTCTCAAGATTTTTCTCTTTATAATTTGATTTCAGCAACTTGATTATGATGTACTGAGGTGTTGTTTTCTTCTTTTCTGCTCCTTAGAATTATCAAGCATTTTGGATAGGTAAGTCAACAGTATTCATCAAATTGAGGAAGCTGGACCAGTATTGCTTTAAAATATTTTTCTTCCCCAACCTATTTCTGGGAGTCCAATTACATGTATATTAGTCAGTTGGATATTGTTCCACAGTTTCCTTATGTTTTGGTATAGCCTTTTTTTTTCTTTTGTTTTGTTTTGTTTTATTTTACCTTTTACACCCCTGTGTACTTTAGTTTGTAGGGATTCTATTATTATGTCTTTGCATTCATTGATCCTTTTTCTCTCTATAGCAGCTAATCTGTTAAGTTCATCAGTTAATATTTTATTTCAGGTATTGTAGCTTCATTTCTACAGACTGAGTTTTTTTCATAATTTCTGTTTTTTCACTGAGATCCTTCTTGTTTCTCCTTTATGCCTCTTCTTCTTCTTTTAAATCCTTGAAATATTTATAGTAGTTGTTTTAAATCCTTGTCTGAAAATTTCATCATTTCAATAATTTCTAGATCAGTTTTAAATGGCTGATTTTCTCTTCATTATGGTTAACATTTTTCTATCCATTTATATGTCTAGTAATTATTTATACTGAACATTACGGAGGTCATTTTGTTAAGTTTATAGATATTTAGTGTTTGGCCAATGGCTCCCAGGGATTCCTAACCAGTTCTTAAGGGCCTTTTCTTTGGGAGGGGGCACTCCTTTTTGTCAGGAATGCTGTCCCCATATATTTCAGTCACCTGAGGAGCCTCAAACTCTAACCTTTATCTTCTCAGTTCAGCAAGATTGTCATACTCTGTTTAGGTTTCTCCACACTACACTGCATTTTGCAAAGAGTGGTTATGGGTCTCAGTCCTGTGTTGCTTTTTTTCCCAACACCCATAAATAGTATTACATATATTTTACGCAGTTTTAGACAGAGGTTGGGTTAGTCCAATATAGTTATTTGGTCATTATCATAAACACAAATCTAAAGTCTTCTAATATGTAATCCATAGGAAGAAAACAGCTAATCTCAGAGCCTATTGTGGGACTAAAGCTATTAGGATAATTAAATTACTTCAGCTTGGGGGAGAAGAGTATTGTGCAGTTATAAAATCAGGCTTTCCCTGGAAAGAAAAACACTTGGATTAGATAAACTCTAAGGGTCTTCTCAAATTCTATATTCCATATGTCTGCACTTAATATAAGTTTAGATTGTTTATGTTGCAAATAATAGAAAACACAAGTCAAACTGAATTAAACTACAAGTAAATTAGTTGGTGGTATTGTAGGCGTCAGAGCTGATTTGAACAAGAGACTCCACAATATTCATCTTCCCATCTTCCAAGTCAATACAGAATTTGAAGCTAGCAGTTTAATCTAAATCTGATTCTCCTCCTTGTTATATGATAACTATTAATGCCTCCTGGCTACATGTTTGTTTATTTAAGTCTAGAGGGAAAGCATTTCTTTTTCAGACATTCATATCTGCCCTTTAACTGGACTAGCTTGGATCATATATTCACTCATGAGCCAACTAATTAGCAAAGGAAATGGAAAAGCTTTGATTAATGCATTTCTCTAACCTAATCATGTGACTAGGTGAATGAAATAACTTTTATTGGTTTAAAAAAATTAGAGTTTATTCTTGGAGGTAGGCCTAGGGTTAGAAGCATTCAAACCACCTAGTTGCAACTTAATGGAGGGATGGTTAATCCACAGTGGATATTGGGATGATAGCTGTAATGCCCATTTTAGTTACATTAAAAATTTTGGAAATATACAAGTTTCTGTTGATAGCATACATGCTAAAATGTTTTGTATAGTACATATCACTTTCTAATTCTTAGATGCATGTATCAAGATGATAAAGGGCCTCTTAAAATATATTTATTAAAAACAGCATTTAAGATATTTTATAACAAAGGATTGGTTGGAAATCCATATACTGAAATGTGTTAGTGGTTATAGCTGAATCAAAAAATTTTGATGGTTTTTTCTAGGGGTTCATTTTGTGTGATTTAGTAGTTGTAGAGAATAAATAAATCCTCTAAGATGATGTTTGTGGAGTTGCAAGAGGAAACCATTCATTACTAAGTGAAGTAATCAGTGTTATCGTTAAGAGTGTGAATGGTGAGCTCAGCTAATCTAGGCTCATGGCCTGGCTTCACCACATACTACCTGTCTAAAATGGAACTAACAACATGGTAGTTGTTACTAATTCAACTAATTGAATGTATCAGGCATGTTAACAATCCCATTCATAAATAATATAAATTTAAACCTTATATTAGCGGAAGATAGGAATGCTTTTCCAACTTTCACAAATGACAGAACTTAGGCTCTCAAATATTATGTAACTAGCCAATTCAACACAGCCGGTAAGAGGAAACCACATCTACCCAACTGTAAATCCCTTTCTCTTCGTGTCTACTCATGTGAGTCTGAAACTCCAGGGCACAGCAGGGTCACCGGGAGCACTTGTTTAAACACAGCTTTTGGGGGCCCAACCTCCATGATTATGAATTCAGTAGGTCTGGGTGTGACCTGTGAATATGCATTTCTAACAAGATCTCTGGTGGTGCTCATGCTGCTGGTCTGAGGACCACATGGTGAGGTCCACTTTGCTACACCACATTTTTGGTGATTGGGTACACTCAACTATGCAATTTTAGCATACTTTCTCAAATGTGTAAGCATTAGCTATTCCTCATTTTGGTGTTTGTTTCCTAATCCTTTACCTTTGTGATTTTTGTATTCTAGTAAAGTACCCAGGTTTATAAAGAAGCTTGAGAAATTCTCCCCAGAGTCATTATTCCCAGCACTTTCTCCAGTCCAGTGCCTTAAATGGTTTTCTCGTGGTCTAAAAGAGTTCAATGTCCTTCCCACTTCATAATTTAATTCTAAGGAGTAAATAAACCACAAAACAAAATTTGTTATCATACCAATCCATTTACCAGGGTTTTGAAAGCATTAAAGTAATGTATCACAAAAATCATGTCACATCAATAAAAAGCTCCCTGTAAGTTCTTGGTTTCATTTTACACTTGATTTTTCTTCTTTCTCTGTAGCTGTATGGCTGCTTTGGAAATAAATTTGCCTTTAGGGGTTTTATTACCTTAAGGACAGCTTTCTTCTTTGATTATTGTATTGAGTTTTTCTACTAGCCTCAAGCTTTGGTCAGGAAGATCACATGCAGCCTGAGCCAGAGATTATGTATGCATTGTACTGAATAGCAAAATGTGTTATTACTTTCTGTATGTTTCATTTCTCAGATAAGTTACGATGTGATCAGTTTAGAAGGACTAATGTGATCATCTCAGCAGGGTTCAAGTCACATTCTAGTTATTTAACATCAAATCACCCTCTAGTTAATATATGTCTGACAAGAAAGTAAGATTCTTCTTCCTAAAATTATTCCTCAGAATAAGAGGCAATCTCCTTATATATCTTGTATTATAGTGAACTTCCACTTACTATACATTGAATTAGATAGTAGTTAAAGCAAATGTCTTCATATTATGCAAGTAGATACTTGTGATTAGGAGTTGACTTATGTTTACATGTGTATGGGACTTCTATCATTTTCATTTCTAGAATACTTCAGATCTAAGAAACTGAAATAGATTAGTGATTAAGATCCTTTGATTACAGGAACAGGAACCCACTCAAGTTTCACTGCCTTTACCAATAAGCAGGATTGTTTTAAGAATGCAAGATATCTTCATGAATTCCCAGGACAGAAGACGCTGAGCTTCTTGAAAGAACTACAATAAGGAACTGAATACCCATCAAGGACCCAGGCAGCATTCTCTTTTTTTCTTATGTTGACTTTCTTGTTCTGCTTGAATCTCTTCTTCCTGCATGTAAACTTTCTCAAGTTCCTTTGCATGTGGGGGAAGGATGACTCCACAGTTCATGAGAATACATTCTCCATTCAGCTGGCTAGCCTAGGTGCTTCACTGCCTCTCAGCCCTATTCCAAATTCTGACATAAAGAAGCTAATGGGCTCATTGTATCCCAAATATCTAAGAGTATATAATAGAAATATGATTGCCAGGGACATACTTTAGGGAAGTAAGAAAGTTTTCTGATAAATTTTGTCATTAAGAGTCAAAAGAAAGATACAAATAGCCTACATTTTGAACAATTTTTCACAAACAGCATAGTTTCAGTAATCTCATATGTGGTGTCAAGTACACCTTTAGTGGCAGTATGACAGTAAGAGTGGAGGAAGTGGTCGTGTTTGTCTTTTGCTGCCTCACATCACTGCTCCCACTCCTTTTAGTACCATCTTACTTTTCTATTAGGTTATAACCATTTTAAATTTTCTCTAGTGATGGTAATACTGTAAATATCATGACTCTTCCCTGTGCCACAGTGTCACTGAAGCACATGTAACCTATGCTGACAAGAGAAACATGTCACCCAAGCGTGATTGGTTCAGGGATAAGCATATCATCAACTCAATCAGGTTCTTCCTGAAATTTAGTATATGACATAAAGGAGAGGGATGTTTCCTTTTTGAATCATAAGCCATAAGGATGTGACCTTGGGGTTGTCATCATTCCTGCCCAAGGCACAAGAATATTCTTGACAATAAAGCAAACAATCCTAAAGAAGGAGCACCAAAAAAATGTCATTTGGTCCCCTGGGGCCCACCATACCTGAAGTGTGCTTCAAGTTATAAAGGTCAATCAACCAATCAAATTACTTCATTGTTTTTGTTATATTTAAGGTAATTTGGGTTGGGTCTCCAGTATTTGCAGCTGAAAGTATAATGAAAGTGGTTATATTATGTGTCTCAGAATTAACTATAAGATATCAACAAGAAGTACAGGTCCACAATCTTTATCCATACCCTTTGGGAAAAATATATTGAGACTTCAGAAAGGTAGAAAGATGTATATCCCACATATCATGTAACGAAACCCCCAGAATCTGAGGTTCTCAGCAGCACACCATAACAAAACATGTTAATATTTTCTCGGCAAAATGTAAGAATAGCCACAACATGTAAGATAAATGAAACTGACTAATCACCTTATGATAACTCATGTCCAGTTATATGTTTGCCTCCAATGGAGGTTAAGAAAATAATTTTATTTTCAGAGAGCTGCATTTTGGAATTGTGGATAAGAGATTGTGGATATATTGGTCACTTTAACGCTTCAACCAGCTATAGTCGCTGCTGATCCCTGACTGAACCTCTGCTAAGCCACACTCGGGAGCTCTACTGAGTGGAACCTACTAACCTCTGGCTGATACCAGTTAAAATCATATGAACTCAGTCATAATGGAGCCACAGAAAAGCTCAGCAGTGCCAGATATCTTGTTGGAATATGCAGTTCCAATATATGCTTGCTCTATGACCTGGGAGTCCTGTGGTATGGATTAATAAAATAGCATATGCCCAGCACCTATTAGGCACTGAAGAAATATTTGATCTATTCTCTTTGTTTCCTTTCCCTTCAGTGACCTAGACAAATTACCCTTCAGTTAAGTCTTCCAGCTGTTTTTGCTCAGGTGTGACTGTTCTCTGCTTCACACTCCTGGGAATACTCCTGTATCATTTGGTTCATGCAAGAGACTCACTGGGTTGAAATGCTACACCAGGTTCACCCCAAGGAAGTAATAAGAAAATATCTCTGAGCTTACTTCTTCTGGATTCCTCCTACCATTGGCCAGTTGTCAAAATAATTGTGATAGGCTAAATAATGACTCCCCAAAGATATCCATGTCCTAATCCCTGGAACCCATAAATATGGGTTTCCTTATGTAGTAAAAGAGATTTTTCAGGTGCTATTAAGATACAGATCTTGAGACAATGAGATTATTCAGTATTATCCTGTGGTCGCAATGTGATTATAACGTCCTTACAAGGGGGAGCCAGGGGGATCAGGTAGGAGTGGTACACTTAGAAGACCGAAGAAGTGTCAACTGAACAAGGAATGTAGGCACCTTCTAGAAGAGAAAAAATGCAAGGAAATAGATTTTCTCCTAGAGTTTCCAGAAAGAACCAGTCCTACCAATACCTTGACTTTAAGCCTAGTGAGACTGATTTTGGACTCTTCACATAACCTGATAAATCTGTGTTGTTTTAAGCCACTAAGCCTGTGGTAATTTTTTACAGAAGGAAAACAAAAATAATACCATCCCCAATGGCAGTCTTCGAAAGAAAAAGGAAAGAACATGCCTGAGTGGAGTGTTAAATAGAAGGGGTAATGTTCATAGCAGCATCATTCAGAATAGCAAATGTTCATCAAGAAAGAAATAGATAAAATGTGGTATATCCACACAGCAGAATGTTATTTGGCCATAAAGAGGAATGAAATTCTGATACATGCTACAACATAGATGAACCATTGAAACACACTAAATGAAGTACAACAGACATAAAAAGGCATTTAATATTGATACCACCCTTATGTAGTACCTAGAACAGGCAAATTTTCAGATACACAGTAGAATAGAGAGTACCAGGGCTGGAGGGATGTGGAAATAGGAAGTTATTGCTTGATGGGAACAGAGTTACTATTTGGGATGATAAAAAGTCTGGAACTGGAGGAAAACATTGTAAATTACTTGATGCTACTAAATTGTACACTTAAAAATGGTTAAAATAGTAAATTTTGAGTTGTGTCTATTTCATCACAATAAAAATAATAAAGAAAGAAGGGGGTGAGGTGTCTTATTCACTTTTCTTTGATTGCACATGGAATGGTGAAATAGAGTAAGCTGATTGCTTTAATCTGTGCATATATGTGTATGCATGTATGGTACTTTGCTTTCTTTTTAAACACAAATAAATAGAGTTTTGTCTTTTCTCTCTAAAATCCCTGAGTTGCTTTCTAACTGTCTGGTCCTTGCAGAGCAACAACCCTACCCCACCTTCAATAATGACTGGTAAAATAGAACCATCAGAGTACATTTGACTTGACTATAAATGCAGTCTTGCTAAGACAGTCACCAGAGAAAATTAGTTCTTCCCCATGGAAATATAGAATATTAAATCAATCCAGCATTTGCCAAACTTTAGTCTTTTGCAAGCCATGGTCAAAATTTTTGTTATACTTGCACAATTTCCTATACTATTTTTGTGGGCAAATGATAACTATTGCCCATAAGAAGTCTGTACATTTTTGCCCACCAAATCTTGGTATCAGAGTGAGCAAGGAAAACACAAAACATTAAGCACTAGATGGAATAATGAGAAAAGGCAAAACAAGAACAGCTTTAGTCATGGGTGTTGGTCCTTCATGGTCAGCAAGAACTCCCAGGTAATCAACACGGGGCAACTGACCTGCAAGTTACCCCTCTCCTGTCACAGGACAAATGTAACCAAAACACCAGTGGGGTCTCACCACTTGCCACTAATAGGCAAAAACTTTGGAGGCAGAGCTCTGTAGAAGGGAAAAGGAATCTTTCATTCAAAGTCTATACAGTTTGAAACAATGGTAGGTTTCTACCTCAAAGCCTGTTTTCTCTAAGACACCCAAGGAAAATCACCCTGCCACCCTCTACCAGCTCCATTTAAGGCTGTGCCAGGAACCAGTTCTCCCACCCAAAAGTACCATCCTTTAAGAAAAGCAGGTGGCTTGACTAGTTTCCAGTTACTGTTTGGCTTTAGGCATCTTTCAGAGTTTGTGCACCTGGATGTCCTACTCATAGCACACTGCCCTCTTCCTCTGACCACTGTCCTCTGATGTGTCTGTGTTCCTGTCCAGGCAGGACCCATGCAATGCACCTCCAGTGACTAGTGCTGCCATGGCTTACCAAGCCTGGAGAAGTGCATGGCTCTTTGCCTGGCCACATGGCTTCCAGGGCCCACCAGCCAAGGCTTCCTCCCCTTCTGCCCTATCAGCCCACTGCCTGCTGTGCTCCTGGCTAGACAGGTCCATGGAGTGCTCAGAGAGGGGTACCAGGAACATTCCCACACTGTGCAGTCTCTAGGGCCCGCCGGTCCAGGAACTTGAACCCTCAGCAGCCAGTAAAGAGGGCAGAACAAAGAGAGTGGTACTTCTACACTCTCCATTTTATATAGTCTGGCCCCAAATTCTCTGTGCAGCAGAAGCATATAGGAGGATATTTCCCTCTGTCTCTCTAACTGCCCAGTTCCTGGGACAAATGATCATACACAGTCCTTGGTGCTTCCCAACTTCTCCCCCATCTCCAGGGGATGGGATGAAACTTCTTGCCCTGCTCCTGGGGTTCCTGCTCCTCTATACCCAGTGATCTGGCCAGTACCCGCCATTATAATTCCCCTTTTTAACACCTTTGAATTTTATAATCTTACAGACACATGGGCAGAGGCTTCATTCTTCCATAGATACTTTCTGCGGGCTAAGGACATAGTCCTAACTACTTCCTGGTAGAGATCCCTAACAAAAGGGGATCTGGAATGAAAGGGAGCCTTTATGCAAGGGAAAAGGATCTTACCTAATCCAGGTCAGTTGGTTGTCCCTGAAAAGTGGCATGCATGATGTACAAAGGATGGCATTGCTGGACAAGTTGACAACCTTGTTGTATTCTAGAGGTGAAAAATTTGGCAAAAAGTTTAGAAGGCACAATCAGAAACATAATGACAAACGTAGGGACTAAATGACAAAGATAAGGACTAATCCTACAGTGTTCTTGATTAAGAAATAGTTACTTCCTTAGAAGAAGATGTGCAAGACATGTCACACCTGTCCAAAGCCCTATTGCCCACTACATGTAATTCAAATTAGGCTGAGGGAAATATTTTGAAATTCCCCCTTTAACATTCCTGGATCTTTTCTGTGAAAACCATTACAGCAGAAAATAAAGTAGTTTTAAAGCAAAGCCCAGAGGCCACCCCATATTTCACCAACTCAGCCATCTAGTTCTGCCAAATTGTTGAGTCTCAGAAGGCGGCAATGCAGATAGATTTCTTAAGTGAGGTCTATAGTGTGTCACCAAACACACCAGTAAATGAGGTCATAGCACACGCTCTGAAAACAGAAGGAAGAGCACACACGTTAATTCACACAACAAATTACAAATCTGTCTCTGAGAAGATGTCGTTTGAGATGTCCAGTTGCAAGGCCATTACTGGAATTATATCAAGCAGTGACAATTTGACAAATCTTTCATACCTGTAAATTAAACCTCTCTGGCGATGTCTTCAGGTTCTGAGGTAAACCAGTTAGATTTCCAAGTGAAAACAGAATCTTGAAGACAGCTACACAAGAGCTCTATATATACAAATGTGCATTGTGATTTTTTCCTTGAATTCCAATTCCTCTCTTTAACATAACCCTCATTGTCATCAAAGAGACTGCCAGTTTTTAATTTTGTGTCATCATTAGCATGAGCATCACAAGAGCAAAAATTGATCTCATAGGCTTTCAAAATCTGCCCTGCTCAAACTTCCACAAGGAACCTTTAGATTGAGCCTTAGTCAGCCCTTCACGGCACAGAGCCAAACTACACACCTGCCATATGGCTTTGCCTTCAGTATCTATACTCCTCAAGTCCTTGAGGTTCCCATAATGTCTTAAGGTTCTCCTTGCTCTCTTTCTGGAAAGCAACCTTTGGTCCTTCCCTGGATAGACTACCATGAAACACATGACCAAACAATGTACCAGGTCATTTTTCCAGTGGGCTTTATTAAGCTTCAAAAGTCAATCTCAGTCCCTCTAGGCTTTCTAATAACAACCAAAGCCCAGCTTCCCTCCTTTAGGCATGACATTCCAGTCAAAGTATTGGCTATTCAAACCACAATTTGAAACCAGTCTTATTGGTTTCATGCAAAGAAATTTTGTGTCGTTACTTATTAAGAATGCCATATTCTAGATCGATAAGGTAGGGAGAAAAATACAAAACAAAAAGGAAAACCCTTTGGCGGAAATATCCACCAAAATAGCATTTCCATGTCTTATGCTTCTCATTGTTGTATTTCCAACTTAATGTGAAGTTTTAACTCTCAAAAACCCCAATTTCCTCTCAGAACAGAAAGAAAGACAACATTTCAGAGAAAAAAGAAGGAAAGGGGAGACTAAAACTTGTTTTAGAATCTTGTCCCAGACCAACTCGTCCCACCAACCAGTCCACTGATGATCTCCCCTAGGTCCAAATGACCCAGAGCCCCGATGGTAGAGACATTATCTTGTCTCCCAGAGTGTAAACTGGTCTCACAGCAGAGACATGACCTCTCATCCCAGCTGGTATGCCCATTTGCATCAAGTGACCTTTCCTGCGTCCAAGTGAGCCAAAACCCCCATAGTAAAGACATTCTCTCACCTCTCAGTGTGCCAACTCATCTTACAGCAGAGATAGGAGGATTCCTGGTGTAAAAAAAATAATGAAGTTCCCCCTAGTTCCCACAAGATCAGAAAACAGGCATAGAACTGAGAGCTGAGGTTTCTTTCCTTTTCAGTTAAAACTCTCTCAACCTCCTATACTCATTCAGATTTAACTATAACTCACTTTTGATCCCTGTCCTTTTCAACACTGGGAAAGACTATAACCTATCAATCAAGCAATTCAAAACCTCTAGATTTGAAAACATATAAGCAAAGTAAAACAAACATTGCCACTTTTAATTGGAATCCACTGTCTTCTTCTAAAAGAAAAATTTCAAATCTCATTCCAGAGTGCAGATTCAGCTTTCCTTTATAGCATCAACCACAGCAGCAGAGTTCAAGTCCTCCTCAGGTGGTGTCCATTTTATCTGTGTGTGATGGATCCAAGGCTAGATTCCTGTGAGATTCAGGGAAGAGAGTATTGTCAGGAGGACATCATAGGCACCAGTCCCTTGCTCAGTTAGCTGCTGTTCAGGGACATGAGTCTTCCATGTTTTTAGTAAGACTCCATCCCCCAGATGGAATGGGTGTAAGGGTTCATCAGATGGGTAGGTAGACCTGTAATGAACAAACTTGTGCAAAATAGTTAGTGTTGGCCCTAAATGTTGCACATATTGCTCACATGTTGCACATATTTGTGCTCCAAATCTGTGGGAGGGGGGGCTATCTAAAAACTGAGATTTGGAAGGGTCTCCCATAAACTATTTCAAAAGGACTTAAGGCCTCTTCTGGGTGCTATCCTAATCCAGAGAAAGAAAATGGGGAGTGCCCCATCCCATTTCAAATGTTTTTCTAGCATGTTTTTTTCAAGGGTCTTCTTTATTGTGTGATTCATTTTTTGTCTTTCTTATAGATTGAGGTCTGCAAGATGCATGTAATTTCCATTGTATTTGCAGTGCCTGTCCAAATTTCTGGGAGATCTCTGAAGTGAACAATGGTCCCTTGTCACTCTGAATGCTGTAAGTCAAAATCTAGAAATTATTTCTTCAAGTAAAACTTTTGTAACCTCAGTCACCTTATCACTTCCAGTGCGGTATGCCTCCAACCACCCAGAAAAAGTCTGAACAAAAACTAATAAAAAATATGAAATTCACTCTGGTTTTAGACATTTGTGTAGTCTACTTGCCATTCCTCAAATGGACATAACTCTTTATATGGTAGTCCATTTTCTTCTGTGGCATGTTCTGTCTTAGATTGCTTTGGGCACATATCTGGCAGGCTTGGGTTATCCTCTGAAGAGTTCTTTGCAAATGTTAGCCCTTCAAATGTGACCTAATGAGGTCCATCAAAGCATCCCTTCTATAATGGGTCCCTTCCTGTAGGTGTTTTAGGGTGAGATACACTAGAGCCTCAGGGAGAAAGATTATACCATGGGTGTTGTTTTTCTATATGGAATTGGGATCGATGTTAGAGAATCTCCATTCACGAGCCCATTCCTCTTCTTATCTGTATAATTGGATTTAAATTTTGACAAACCCCTATGCTTGACAAGCAAGGGATAAAAGCCCCTAGAGCTTCTAGGTTGGTGAACACATGGAGATGTTAGGATTCGAGCAAAGCAAGAAGGGATGAAGTGGCTGAGAAAAGCCGGTACCACTGCACCTGTACAAGAATATACAAGATGTGGCGGACAAAGTGACTCTCAGTAAGTCAGCTAGAGGGAAGAATCCACCAAAGTATGACCCAACAACAACCAAAACCCAATTACAACCACATAAAAGGCATGAAAGGCAGCACAAGTGTCAAGCATGCATGATCAAGGAGATTGCACTATTGAGTCCCACAAGACTCCTACTACAGAAGACCACACCATGAAGACAAGGAGTCAAAGCAGATAAGTCTAAAGAAAAAAACAAGAATAGTCACCTAAAACATAGAGACAATGAATCAATCCCCAATGGAAAGGAAAGGAGGAATACCCAGAAAGACTGCTAAATGAAACTGAGGCAACTAAACTCTCAGATATCTAGTTCAAAATAATGGTTATAAGGACGCTCAAGGAGCTTAGTGAGAATGTCAAAGAACTCCAGGGAAGCTTCAAGGAATTTACTGCAAACTACACCAGCATGCGAAAGGACATAGAAACTATCAAAAAGGGACAGAAAGAAATGAAAAGTACAATATCTGAAATGAAGAACACAGCAGAAGGAATTAAAAGCAGGTTAGGTGAAGTAGCAGATTGAATCAGCAAGCTGGAGGAGAAGGTAGAAAAAAATTCCCAGGCAGAGTAAAAAGGTGAAAAAAGACTCAAAGAGAATGAAGAGGTATTAAGGGAGCTGCAGGACAATATGAAACATAATAATGTCCGTGTAATAGGGATACCAGAAGGAGAAGAGGAGCAAGAGATAGAAGACCTGTTTGAAAAAGTAATGATGGAAAACTTCCATGCAAGTCCAGGAAGCACAGATGATCCCAATTAAGATGAACTCGAAGAGACCCACTCCAAGACACATCAGAATTAAAAGGCATAATTCAAAGACAAAGAGAATCTTAAGGGCAGCAAAGGGGAAACACATAGTAACATACGGGGGAGCTCTAATAAGGCTATCAGCTAATTTCTCAACAAAACACTATAAGCCAGAAGGGGATGGCAAGAAATATTCCAAGTAATGAAAAGCAAAGATCGGCAACCAGGACTGCTCTGCACAGCAAAGTTCTTGTTTAAAATGGAAGGTAAAATAAGGAGTTTCCCAGACAAAAAAAAAAAAAAAAAAAGGACTAAAAGAATACATCTTCAGCAAACCAGCATTGCAAGATATGCTAAAGTGACTAGTTTAAGAAGATGAAGAAAAGGAGTGAGAGAGAGAGGAACACAGGTACAAAGGGGGAAAATAGCAATAAATAAATACCTATCGACGAAAACCTTAAAAGTAAATGGATTAAATGTTCCAATCAAAAGACACAGGGTACCTGAATGGATAAGAAAACATGACCAGCACAAGATACCCACCTTAGAACAAAAGACCTACACAGGTTGAAAGTGAAGGGTTAGAAAAAATGTTCCAAATGAATGAACAGGAAAGAAAAGCTGGGATAGCAATACTTATATCAGACAAAATAGGTTTCAAAACAAAGGCCATAAAAAGGGACAGAGAAGGCCACTTCATAATACTGAAGGGAAGAATTCATCAAAAAGGCATAACCACTGTACAAATACATATATCCAATATAGGAGTAAAAATATATATTAAAAAAATCTTGAAGGACTTCAAGATAGCTATAGACAGCAACACACTTATAGTGAGGAATTTTAACAACCCACTGTCAGCAATGGGCAGATCTTCCAAACAAAGAATCAGCAATGATATCGTGGCAATGAACAACACTCTAAGTCAACTGGGCTTAATTGACATATACAGAATTTTTCTCCCCAAAGAGGAAAAATATACTTTCTTTTCAAATACAAAAGGAAAATTCACAAATATAGACCATATGGTAGGACAAGACGAGCCTCAACCATTCAAGAAAATTGAAATCATATCAAACATTTTCTCAGATCACAAGGCTTTAAACTAAAAACCAACCTCAAGGAAAAAACTCAAAAACATTCAAATTGAATAACAAGAATGTTAAACAATGAATAGGTTAACAATGAGAGCAAGGAAGAAAGCAAAAAGTTTCTGGAAACCAATGTAAATGAACACACAACAACCCAAAATCTATGGGGTATAGTGAAGGAAGTCCTGAAAGGGAAGTTTAAAGCTATACAAGCCTACCTAAAAAGAACAGAAAGTACTCAAATAAACAACCTGACACTATAACTACAAAAACTGGAGGAGCAATAACAATCAAAGCCCAAAGCAAATAGAAGGAAGGAAATAATCAAGATCAGACAAGAATTAAAAGGCATAAGACTAAAAGAACAATTCAAAGGATAAATAAATCCCGGAGCTTGTTCTTTAAATAGGTAAATAAAGTTGACAAGCCTTTAACCAGGCTCATCAAGAAAGTAAGAGAGGAGCCAAATAAATAAAATCAGAAATGAAGGAAGAGAAATTACAACCAATACCACAGATGCAAAAAGGAACATAAGAAATTACTATGAGCAGCTATATGCCAGGAAATTTGAAAACTTGGGTGAAATGAACAAGTTTCTAGAAACACACAATCTTCCAAAATTGATTCAGGAAGAAGCAGAAAGCCTGAATAGACAAATAACAGCTACTGAAATTGAAAAAGTAATCAAAAAACCCCTGGCACAAAAAAGCCCTGGACTGGACAGTTTCACTTAAGAATTTTACAAAACATTTAGGGAAGAGCTAACCTCTATCAAGCTCAACCAATTCCAAAAAATCCATTAAGAGAGAAAGCTCCCAAACTCTTTATTAGGCCATCATCATCCTATTCCAAAACCAGATAAAGATACAACAAAGAAATAAAACTACAGGTCAATATCACTTATGAACATAGATGCTAAAATCTTCAACCAAACACTGGCAAACCACATCCAGCAATACTGTAAAAACATCATACACCATGATCAAGTGTGATTCACCCCTGGGATGCAAGGATGGTACAATATTCACAAATCAATAAACACAATACATCACATAAAAAATCGAAAAACAAAAATTACATGATCATATCAATGGATGCTGAAAGAGCATTTGATAATGTACAGCATTCATTTATGATAAAAAAACACTTAGTAAAGTGGGAGCAGAGATAGATACTGAACATCATAAAGACAGTATACGAGAAACATACAGCCAACATCATACTCAATGGGCAAAATAATAAAAGCTTTCCCACTAATATCAAGAACAAGACAAAGGTGCCTGCTTTCACCACTTCTTTAACATAGTATTGAAAGTTCTAACCACACTGATCAGACAAGAAAAAAAAAGGCATCCAAATTGGAAAGGAGTAAGCTGTCATTGTTTACAGATGACATGATAGTGTACATACAAGACCCTACAGGCTCCAACAAAAACTACTCGACTAATAAGTGAATTTGGGAAAGCAGTGGGATACAAAGTCAATATTCAGAAATCAAAGGCATTTTTGTACACCAACAATAAAATATCAGAAATGGCAATTAGGAAAAAAAATCCCATTTACTATAGCAACAAGAAAAATAAAGTACCTAGGAATCAACTTAACCAAGGAGGCAAAAGACCTGTACTCAGAAAAGTACACAACACTGAAGAAATTAAGAAAGACACAGATAAGTGGGAGCATATAATGTGTTCATGGATTGGAAGGATTGACATCATTAAAATGGCCACACTACCAAAGCAATTTATACATTCAACACAATACCTGTTAAAATACCAATGATATATATCACAGATACAGAACAAATATTTCAAAAATTTATATGGAACCATAATCAACTCCAAATAGCCTCAGCAATTTTGAGAAAGAAGAAGAAAGCAGGAGGCATCACAATACCTGCTATCTAACTATACTACAAGGCCACCGTACTCAAAAGAGTCTGGTATGGGCATCAGAACAGACACATAGATCAATGGAACAGAATAGAGAGCCCAGAAATAAACCCAAGACTCTAAGGTCAATTAATATTTGACAAAGGGGGTAGAAGCACAAAAAAGAGTAAAAATAGCCTCTTCAACAAATGGTGTTGGGAGATCTGCACAAGAACATACAAAAAAAAATGAAATTAGACCACAAATTTACACAATACACAAAAATCAACTCAAAAGGGATAAAAGGCTTAATTATCAGTCGTGACACCATAAAAACCCTAGAGGAGAACATAGGTAGTAAAATTTCAGATATCTCCCACAGTGATATTTTCACTGGTATATCTACCAGGGCAAAGGTTATAAAGGAAAGAATAAACAAATGGGACTATATCAATTAAAAATCTTCTGCATGGCTAAAGGAAACATCAGAAAAATAAAAAGGGAACCAACCATATGAGAAAACATATTTGCCAATGATTCCTTGAACAAGTTTGATCTCCAAAATATTTTAAGAACCTACATGACTCCACTTTAGGAAGACAAACAATCCAATTTTTTAAAAATGGGCAAAGGATCTGAACAGACACTTCTCCAAGGAGGACATGCAGAGGGCCCAGAGACATATGAAAGAATGCTCAACATCACTAGCCATCAGAGAGATGAAAATTAAAACCACATTGAGATACCACTTCACACCAATCAGAATAGCCATCATTCATAAATCAACAAACAAGTGCTGGTGAGGTTGTGGAGAGAAGGAAACTCTAATACATGGTTGGTGGGAATGCAGACTGGTGCAGTCACTGTGGAAAACAGTATGGAATTTCCTCAAAATCTAAAATGGCACTGCCTTTTGATCCAGTGATTTCACTGCTAGGATTATACCCTAAGAATCCTGAAACACCTACTTAAAAGAATCTGTGCATCCCTATGTTCACAGTAGTGTTATTTACAATAACCAAGTGCTGGAAGCAGCCTAAGTGCTCATCAGAAAATGAGCATATCAAAAACTGTGATACACATTTACACAATGGAATGCTATGCAGCAGAAAGGAAGAAGGATCTCCTACCCTTTGCAACACCATGGATAGAACTGAAGAGTATTATGCTAAGTGAAATAAGCCAGGGAGTGAAAGACAAATACCATATGATCTCACCTGTAAGTGGAACTTAATCAATAGAACAAAGAAACAAGCAACATATAACCAGAGACATGGAAATAAAGAACAAACTGACAGAGACCTGAGGGGAGGGTTTAGGCAGGTAGTAGGGGTAAGAAGTGCAACATGTAGAAAGTACCATGGACAAAGACAATGGGGAGGGGTTTGTCTTTGGCATCAGGGGTGGGGAGGGGAATTGGGACTATAACTGAACAACAATTCAAAAAGTAAAATAAAATAAAAACAAATGGCAGTAATAAAAAGGAACCTAACGGTGGTGGCCCTTCAGCTGCTTGTCACATCACTTTATCAGCAATTTGGTTTCCCTGGCTCATTTGGGAACCATCCCTTTGGTGTCCCTTATGGCATTATGGCAATCTGATCCATCAGATTTGCAGCTTCTAGGAATTGTAAAATCTCTTCTACATGTTTTACATCCTTGTTGCCCCTATGTTAAGAGCACTCCCTCCTTCCATATTGCTCCATGGACATGGACTACCATGAAGGCATATTTGGAGTCCATGTAGAGGTTACCCTTCTTTCCCTGGGTCAGTACTAAGGTTCTCATGAGGGCTATCAACTCTGCCTTTTGTGCTGAGGTTCCCGGGGCAAAGTTTGGGCTTATAATAACGCAGTCCCCCACCTTTTTGGCACCAGGGACCAGTTTCATGGAAGACAATTTTTCCATGGACTGGGGTCGGGGAGATGGTTTTGGGATGATTCGAAAGCATTACATTCAGCTCATCTTCTGCTGTGTGGCCTGGTTCCTAACAGGCACAGGCCAGTACCCGTCTGTGTTCCAGATGATGGTGACACTTGTCTGACATTACCTCATCTGTGGTGACTACCTTGTACCTGGCTCATTGTTGGCCATTATCCATAAAGCTGTTCCTGTCTATATATAGCTCCCAGTCTGGTGCTTCCAGCAGCTGGTCCAGTAGATACAACCTGCTAGAATAAACTTAGTCGATAATTTCCAAGCAGCCACCCTGGAGAGCTGAGTTTCCCTCTGTGTCTGGAGGCAGGGTGGTCAGGTGTGGTAGTCCTTAAAGTAACACTTTTGTTGTCCAACAGAATGGCCTGGTGTTTTCCCATGGTACCTGCTGTCAGCCAATACTTTCCTTTCTGTTCCAATAAAATTAGGACCTCATGTGGTACCAATACCATAGTAGGCTGCCCCAAATCAAACTTCTCAGCTTCTTGTAAGATGTCACAAGTAGGTTTGACTGTTCAAAGACATGGTGGTCATCCCTTTGTCATGTGATCCAACTTCTTTGAGAGATAGGTTATGGGTCTGGGAACGTTTCCTAGAGACTGAGGAAGTAAACCCAGTCCAACCCCTGCCTTTCATGACCATACAATTTCAAAGGTTTCTGTAAAAAGAGCAACCTTAGCGCAACAGCCAAAACTAGCTTTTCCTTCAAGGTGTCAAATGCCACCTGACAATCTCTTGTCTATTTGAAAGGTTAAGAGTCCAGACCTTTTAAGGAATTGTACAGTGGTTTTGCACTAAGTCCAAAGTTTGGAATCCAAATTCAGAGGAACTCAGTAATTCCTAAGACCCCGCGAAGCTGCCTTCAGTTCTCTGCTTACTATCCACCATCAAGCGTTTAGTGCCCTGTTTCAGTTGGAATCCTAGGTGTGCCACCTCCTGTTTGCATATCTGGGTCTTGTGAGGTGCTGTCTTATATCCCCCTCTTGCCAAATGATTTAGAGCTGTGATGGTGTTAAGCAAACAGTCCTCGCAGTTATGGCTAGCTATCAATATGTCATCTATGTATTGCAAAAGAACTCATGATTTCAACTGAATATCCCTTAAGTCCTTTGCTGATACTTCCCTAAATATAGTTGGGGAGTTCTTAAATCTTTGTGGCAGCACTGTCCAGCAGTATTACAGTGTGGCTTTAGTTTCTGAGTCCTGTCATTCAAAGGTGAACAGTAGTTGCACCTATTCATCTTTTGGGATGCAGAAAAAGACATCCTTCAAGTGTAGGACTGAAAACCATTTGCTCTCTCCAGGCACCACGGTCAACAGAGTTGGGCACTGTAGAATGAATGTGCTAAGTAATGTCATTTATGGCTCTAAGATCCTGTGAAAATTGATATTCATCAGAATGAGGCTTTTTGGCTGGCAAAACGGGAGTGTTATAGGGAGGTTGGCATGAGTAAATTAGTCCTGATTTTAAGAATTTTTGTAGTATTGGGTGAATCTTCTCTAAAACCTCCTTTTTAATGGGGTAGTCTTTCTTCTGTGCTGTCCATGCTGTTTCTTTTAGGTTGACTTTTATAGCGCAGATATTAACCACTTAATTTGAGGTTCCATCCACCCAAATAGTTTGATCCACCTGTTCATATATCTCTGGGAAGATTTCATCTCCAGGGCCTTCTGGGAAAGTCAGGATTGCCTGGAGCTGGAAAGCATGTTCCAGTAGGACTCGTACACATAATTGCTACTTTTCAGGAGAAAAGGTTATTTGTGCGTGCAATTTGCAAAGTAAATCTCAGCCTAGTGGTGGAATAGGGCAGTCTGCCATGTGGAGAAAACAATACGTTAAGTAAGCTTTTGGTCCCCAAGCTTACGTTCTAGAGTTTGATAGAATGCCTGTTTTCGTAACTGTTCTGTCACTCAAGTAATCATTACTGCATCTGAAATTATCTTGGTTAATTTTGTATTCAGTACTGAGTACATATCTTCAAGGAAATCAACAAGTTTGTTCCCCACAGTTAATTGTACCCAGGGCAGATAATAATAATAGGTTGGGAGATGTCCAAAGGAGCCCCTGGGCCTCCTCATTCACCCTCAGACTCCCCTCTTTTTAGTATTTCTCAGTGAGTGTTTTCATCTCTATTTTCCCTTTTGAGTTTAGGGCACTCTGTTCTCCAGTGGCACGTCTCACAATAGGCACATTGATTGACACCTAATGGGCCTCTCCTTTTCCCTTTATGATCCTACCTCTTCTTCCGGTCTTGCCACCCTGTTTCTAAGAACACCATGGCCTGTTTTCTCTTCCTTCTTCCTGGGCATTGTATACTTTAAAGGTTATGTTCACCAGTTGAGAGGGATTCATTTTCAATGCCCCATCTAAACTCTGGAGTTTCTTTTTGATATCCAAGGCACTTTGCCCAATAAAAGTCATATTCACTGTCTTCTGGTTCCTGCAAGCCAGCATCAGTGTACTTTCTATCAACCTCATAAATCCTTTCTTAAAATTCAGAAGGGTCTTCATTTGGTGTTTGTTGAACAGCCTGCATCACATTCAGGCCCTTTTGCTTAGATACTCCTCTTAAGTCTTTCCAATACATACCTTCTGTCACTTTCCAGGAAGGCTAGGTCCCCACTATTTGGGTCCCAGTCAGGCTCTGTCAAGGGAATTGCCCCACCTGGGTTGGGGTCCCTTTGGGCTTTTCTTGGTGGAGGAATTGAGCCTCTTCATAGCCCTATTTATAATCAGCCATCTCTCATCTACAGTTAACAAGATGTTAAGTAGAGCCTGTACATCTGCCCAGTTTGAATGATAAGTGGCAAAAATGGAGGTTATATCTGCCATTTGCTGAGTATCCTCCCTATTTGAGGGTTGGAATTCTTCCAATTCAGTAAGTCTGAAGTGGAAAATGGAGTATAGGCCCAATAGTAACCAGCAAGCTGGACTTCCTATGGGATATTGCCTCAAAGGAAACTGTCTTATTCCAGACTAGGGGGTTCCCTGGTCATATTGGGTGTCCTGACAGGTCTTTGTTTGGGGGGGACCCATCTTACATCATTCAGGGGTGAGGCCATAGGTTCTCTGGGCCCTATTTCAGGTATAGCTAGCAGTGGGGGTTGTAGAAGAAGTCCTCCTGCTACTAACCCTGTGTTCCCTGGGTTCAGGGCCTTAACATAGTTTATTTCCTCATTCTCCTTTTATTTCTGTATCTTACTGTCACAAAGAGGTTTTGAGGCCCCTTCCCTTCTCTGCATCATCAAGTAGACTGTTGTCTCTGATGAAACCCTATTATGTAACAACATAAACACATTTTCATAATGGATTTCATCCTATTTGTGTAACTGTTGGCAATACTGCTCATATTGCATAATGGCACAACAATCTAGGCAACCACATGTGGCCCATCTTTCCCTGTAATCTAAAATATACGTAGGCCACACAGAGTGACAGTAATAAACCAATACCACCTTAGACATTGGATAGTAGCTGTACACACTCAATTCTAGCCGGTGGGCTCCCTCCAGGAACCAACAAGGAACAGCTCCTGTTGGTCTGAATGTATAGCAGGTCCAACCCTATGACTAGAAGAATCCAGGGAACCCGGGAACATATAAACAAAACTGGTTTCCATGACTCAATTATTCCAACAAGTGCTCACACCAAGTTTTCTGCCAGCCAGTCTCACAAACAGTGACCCCAGCAATGGCCTCTCCAAAACTCAGCCATTCCTCCCCGTGGCCCCAAGTCAGGGCCCCAAAACTTGGAAGATCCTCCAGCGTACTTAGAGCCTGTTTCCTTCCCAGGCCTGTTTCCTTTCTATCTGCCAGGTGTGTTTAAGCAACCAGCATAGCTAGCGGGTTTGCAGAGCAATTCTCAGCAACTGGGAAGCTCCACAGTCCCTCCTTGGGGTGTCAACTTGTCATGAGCAGCTAGAGTGTCACGTTGAACACCATTATTGCAACCAAACTACCAGCAGGGGCCTACCACTCACCTCCACAGGGAAAACTCTGGAGGCAGAGTTCAGTAGAAAGGGAAAGAAATCTTTTATTCAAACCCTATACAACTTGAAATAATGGTAGGTTTTTTGCCTCAATACCCATTTCCTCTAAGACACCTAAGGTAAATCACCCTGCCACCTTCTGCCAGCTCAGTTTAAGGCTGAACCAAGGACCTCTTCTCCCACCCAAATGTACTGTCCTTTAAGAAACTCAGGTGGCTTAGTAGGTTTCCAGTTGCTCTCTGGCTTCAGGCATCTTTCAGAGTCTGTGTATCTGGGTGTCCTACCCATAGCACACTGCCCTCTTCCTCCAATCACTTCCCCATGTGGGGAAGGGGTACAGGACTTGTCACCTGGCCACATGGCTTCCAAGGCCCACCAACCCAAGCTTCCTACTCTTCTGCTCTACCAGCCCAGTGTCTGCTATGTTACTAACTAGATAGGTCCATACAGCACTCAGAGACGGGCACTGGGAATATTTCCAGACCCTATGGTCTCCAGGGCCTGGTGGCCCAGGAACTCAAACCAGCAAGCCGAGAATGAAGGGAGAACAAAAAGAGCTGCATTTCTGCATTCTCTGCTTTATACAGTTGGGCCTAAAATCCTCTGTGCAGCAGAAACACATAGGAGGGTATTTCCCTTCATGGCTCTGTGCTACCCAGTTGCCAGGGCCACTGCTCATGCACTGTCCTTGGTGTTTCCCAAACTCTCCCCCATCTCCAGGGGTTGGATTGTAAATTCTCATGCTGCTCCTGGGGCCCTCACTACCCCCTTCCCAGCGATCTGACCAGACCCACCCCACCTGTTACAAGGGGACTCTAGCATCCCTCCTTACAGGGGACTGATCGGGTAGTGGTGCTGGCAAGGGGCCATACGACATATACACATAGACAGAACAAAGAGTACACATTGAGTCTAGAACAGTTAAAGATATTCCCACACAAGGTGGTAAATCCAGCATAGGCTGTGAGGACTCTTCAGATATTTTGGTTAAGGAGTGTTCCGGGCCCAAGGCCCTTACTTATATGGGTGAGTGGGAATCTAAGACTGCACACGCAAACTGCCTTTCTCAACAATTGTTATCTAAATATAGCTTGAAAAAGAAAAACTTATAGCCTTATTGTAATATAAAACTAGTGTCAATTGCCATAAATAGAAGCTAATCTTAAAATTAAATATGATAAAAAAATAAATATGGTACTACGTTGTTATCATTGCCTGTCAAATGATGAAGCCTTATTTTTCCTCTCAAATAACAAGGAGTTAAGTCATTCTAGTATGAAAGAAAGATTTTCTTTTTGATTTAACAATAAGGTTTGGATGAGATTTATGATGGGAACATCATTCATATTGAGATTCAAGTTTATTCATCCTTGGGTTCTGTGACATTGCTTTGACTTCAATGTCAGTGGTTTCTATCCTTTTCCTTTATTCTTTGGTAAGCATTAATCCTGTATAGCCCACTTATCTTAATGGTAGGGTAACAAACATGTGACAAGGGAAGTGCTTTTTCCAGTTGCACCACTGGCAATATCTAACTTGTATTAAGTGTGCGCAGCAGTGCCAGACACTGTGTACCTCCCATGCACTGCTTCTTTCAACACTCATCATGGCTCTGTAGCAGAGTATCATCATTCAACAGCAGCTGAGAGACATTCAGCTTTTGGCCTAAGCTCATAAAGCTTATAAGGGACCTGAGTGTCCAACATAGACAGCCAGCCTCTTTCTACTTGGTATCAATGGACTTCGTTTTTCATGTTCCTAGGTCTGACTAGAAGTAAACACAGAATCCTGCTTTTCTTTCCAATTATAGGACTTTTTATTGGTTTTCCTGTTCAGTAATAATTTTTGTGCTTTTATCCACTGTTAGAGAGGAAAAAAATTTTTTTAAAAACCACTGAATCCTATGCAGAAACATAGCTGATAAACTTTTAATATATGGTATAGACCACATTATTTTTTGATTAATATAAACATGTATTAAACCTAATTATATTGTGTTATTATTTTTATTTGGTTTATGTATTTTGACCCTTTTCTTTAAAAATGGGAATCTATTAATAAACCTGGTCTAAGATTATACCAAGTAAATCTTTTACAAGTATAATCTTTCTAAAATAGCAATGAGTGGAAAAGCATGCTAGACCAGATAAATAAAAGCCATCTTTCTTCTAAGCAGAGAAACTTGCTTTTCTTTCCACTCAGCTGCTTACTTCTGTGTAGTAACAGACTGAAGAAGATCATGTTGCAAAATTTGGCATTTACAGAGTTTATATTTTTCAGAATATTTAATGAAAGGCCACCAAATGTTAAAATAATTACCCGCTTCCTGTATGAGAGCAAGTTTCTTCCATTGCTAAAATTTTTTAATTAAAAATTAATTAAATAGTTTCTTCTAATTAAGAAGTGACTATAGACCTTGCACTCATGCACAATGAAAAATTTCATTTCCTTCATGTTTGTCTTAATCATCCTTCTAAGGAGGTAGTTCTGGTGGACTCAGGAAGACCTTTCTTTCTTTATTGCTTCCATTAACTCATATGCCCAGTCCTTTAGCTTTCTCATCCATATATTTAACCCATTTGATTTCTTTAACAATGGAATCATCTTAATATATTAATATAGTATTTTATCATATAGACTGTTAACCTACTTAAATTTATATGGTTTTGTTTCATAAAGAGAGGAAGGGCCCCAAGAGTGAAACAAAGTATGAAAGAGAAAACTAACAATTTTTTAAATGTCACTAATTTGCTTACCATCCACTCAATATGCTTCCACCCTAGCATGAATATTAGATGAGAAATATGAATCTGTTGTTCCATTCGCAGGTTTCAGTTCTTATGTGCTTTTTATAGGATAATCATCTCCCCACAATAAGTGTAATTTAGTGTTTTATTACTTATATTTTTAACAATTGTGCCATATACATTGATTTTAATTTCTACTTTTTCTGTAACATACAGTTCTGTATGAAGTCAAAAGACTTTTTTTAAATTTTTTAAATTATTATTCAAGTCCATTTTCCCCCCACCACTGTCCCCTCCCCCTACCCTTGACCCCACCCCTTTGACTTTGTCCATGAGTCCCCAATACATGTTCCGTGACCACCCTTCCCGTTTCCCCCGTCTTCCCCTCCCCCTCTCCTCTGTTCACTGTCAGTTTGTTCTTTACTTCAATGTCTCCGATTACATTTAACTTGCTTATTTATCCTGTTGATTAGTCGCCACTTAAAGGTGAAATCATATGGTATTTGTCTTTTACCGCCTGGCTTATTGCACTTAGCATAATGCTCTCCAGGTCCATCCATGCTGTGATGAATGGTAGGAGCTCCTTCTTCCTTTCTGCTGCATAGTATTCCATTGTGTAAATGTACCACAGTTCTTTGATTCACTCATTCACCGATGGGCACCTAGATTGCTTCCAACACTTGGCTATTGTACATTTTGCTGCTATGACCTTGTGGTACATAGTTTCTTTTGAATTGGTGTTTCTGGATTTTTAGGATATAATCCCAGCAGTGGAACTGGTAGATCAAAAGGCAGTTCCATTTTTAGTTTTCTGAGGAAATTCCACACTGTTTTCCACACCTGACTGCACCAGTCTGCATTCCCACCAATGGTGCACTGGGTTTCCCTTTCCTCCACGACCTCACCAGCACTTATTTGTTGATTTGGTTAAGATGGCCTTTTAAGGTAGGTAGCTCTCTGTATGTGGGCCTTTCCTATGTCTCCTTAGCATAACATTGAGTGTTTTCTTCAATCTTAATTCTCCCATTCAGCTCTGTAGGACAAATCCATTGTCCAGATGCTCTTTTTTTCTCTTTCCTTAAACCCTATCTGCCTCATCAATGGCAGCTGGCCCTTTATCATGTTTCCAGGGACTTTTATGAGTTGCCTCAAGTAACAATATGTGTTTCTGGTTTTCCTCATTAAGCAGAGGTTAAATTATGCACCTTCTTAAAACACAAGGATAACGTTAATTCATTCTCCAGCAATGTGATTGGCACCACCCAAGTTCCCCTTGTTACTATTTCAGGATAAGAACAGTCCCTGTGACACCTTTCACCTTCAGTTATTGGAGAACTCCTTCATGTATATGATAAGGACTGATCATGAGCCTCTCAAAGGTAAATACTACCCTTCCGGTGGCCCACCAATGAGTTTCGCTAATTAAATGTGAAGGAATCACTTTTCAGGTTAGGAATATTCACATCTCCATTCTATACTTGGTGTTTTAAACAAAAACCAGCTTTTTAATAATTGTAATTTTTACAGGTTTGTTTTTTGTTTGTTTTCTTTTGTTTGCTTCTATAAAGCAAAGCTGATTTTTTAAAAACCTGGATTCAACTTTAAAAAAACCCCAAAGATAATGTGAATTCAATAATAGCACTGAGATTCTTAAAAGTATAGTTAGTGTAAGTATCTCTCAAATTGGCTGTGGAGAAGAATGTAGTTTAACATTGTGGAACAATGCATTTGTAAAATATAATAAATATCAAATAGAAAACTTTAAGAAATAATTGGAGATAATTTTTTTAAATTATGACTTTCTATAGTCATGGTCTTATTGCTACGATGGTTTCTACATACATGCTCTCAATTTCTGTGTTTATATCTTGTGTGCTTGTCAGGGACTACACTCTGAGTAGCACTAGACTATGGAACTGAAAGTTTTTATTGTATTTTATTTATAATATAAATGTCATTATAATTATAGGCATACTTTTCTTTTATATCATTTAATATATTTGATTAGAAAAATTATATAATCTCCTTTCATGTCCTGATGTTAATGTTTGTGTGCGATCTTATCAAAATGTTGTTAGGTCCTTGGTTTCTTTAAAGTATAGTAATATATGAGCCCAACGTTCCCAGTGTGCTTTTGGCATTATTTATGAAAAACAGTGTTTAATTACCAAGCTTAGCACATTATCCTTGGTGAAGACTCAAATCTCTTTTCCAACTTTAAACTGAGCAAAAGCTTTCATCTGGCAAGGTATTGAAGCCCACTATGAAAATTTTGTGCATAGAATTATCACCAAGAGCTATTTGGCAGCTTCTCCATCTCAGTGAAAAGCACTCTGTATTTTAACTTCACACAAATAACTCTCACCACCATATAAATTATTTTCTCAATTATCTTTCAACCTTTTAGCAATAAGGTTTCCTGAATAAGAACTGGAAATATCTACATCACATTCCATGTCACATTTCTTGATCCAAATTATTTTAATTAGTTACTTAGCCCAAATCTATTTCAAGCACAACAATTTCCTGTGTATCTGGAAGAGTGGTGGGAAATTGTTACCTCATCAAACCCAATCATGGACCATAACCCCATATTAATCTGGAAGACAGCCAGTGCTTTTCTCTGGAGTGGTGTTACTTCTCATTTAGCCTGAAAGATATTTTTGTGTTGGAAGTAAAATTTCGTAATTGTGAAAGAGATTTCCAACACACGTATTCCAGTTGATCCCAAGTGAAGTGTAAGGCATCAGGGTATCTTAAGGCATCCCATCCAATCAGGGTATTGCCTCATACCTTTCAAAGCACAGATTTTATGTTATGGTCTTTGTAGAGAGAGAAGGGAAGTGCTGGATCAGCACGCTCAATTCCAAAGGAACATATATTGTATTATCTTGCCCTCTGAATTTCAGAGAACAATGGGTTGCCATCAGTTTATAGTGTGGTTTAAATTGTTAAGCTATTTTCAAATCAATCACACTCTTGTATCAATTTCTCTTCTCACTTTCTTGGTAGTGTGCATTCTCTGTGATGCATTTGAAAACTTACAGTTCTGAATGACCCCCTGGACCCATGGATAATCACTCAGATTTGGACAGTCTCATGAGACATTATTGTTGACTATGGCCTGGAGTGTTGGTGCCTAAGTTCTCCTGAAAAAGGCCCATTGTGGAGCTTTATTGGATAGAGAGAGATTCTTCCTTAATAGTCTCAGAAATAGCTACAAAAGGGACCATTTCTAATGTACTACATGTGCATTTAAATGAAAGGCTTGAAACACCGTTATCTTAAAATCTAATGAAACATTTGACTCTATCTAAAAGAAGCACATGTTAATTGCTTATCAAACTATCAATTTTCAGTTCACAAAATGACTGATATCTCTGTAAGTCTGTGAGGAAAAAGCATTATACTTCAAGGGCAAATTTTTTTTACCACCAGTAAATAGGCAGGGTGGATATAAACAGAATCCACTGTCATTAATTCAGTGCTATTTTTCTCAGGTAAAGTGTCATATTGTTTATATGCAAAACATTTTCATTTTGGCAATAAATGATCTCCGTTTGCAAAATCTGCTCTTTGTTTTCATGAGAAACAAAGACTTATTGATGGTCTTCAAAAAAAAAATTCTGCTAAATGTGATTTCAAAACAAACTAGTACTACTGATGTGTCTCAAGTGACCCCCTGGGAAAAAAAAGTGTGCCTTGGATTAACCCAAGCCAGCTTCAAATTTCTAGGAGTCCATGATCTGTTCTTCCCAAAGGTAACTTTGGGAGGGGATTGAAAAATTCAACAAAAACACACCTAATACTTTTAGTGTGGTTAACAAAAACTCAAAAGGGAGAGAGAAATAGTAGCCTAAGGTGAAAACAGAAGAGGAAAACACTGCAATTGCTAAACTGGACCTTTTTCACTCTTTGTCTCTTTTTCTTGCCCATTTAAGCACAAATGGCTACATCTGTGTCAAGGACCAGTTTCCATACCCCCAATGTGAATGGATAGCTACATCACCAAATTTTTAGGGAAAGAGGAGCTGATAGGCAGCCGAGCAAACATCCTGGCCATGGCAAGGCAGGTAGACACACATTTAGAGATGCTAAAATAATTCTATCCATTATTAGTCCTTTCCCGTTTTAAAAGCAGCCATAAAAATGCAACAAAGACTTTCTTCCTCAGGCAGTAGCTTTCTGTGTTTCTTTTGTTTTTCTGGGTTTTCTGACCAATACTGTTGTAAATCAACATCCCCTGTTTCAACTGTTCTACTTGAACAGTTGGGCTATTTTTTGCACCCTGTCCTGCTTTAACCCCTTTAATCCTCCTTTCTGCAGGAGGCCTCCATCAAAAGTCTTCTTCACATTCTCATTCACAGGCCTTCCTATTAGACCCGCCCCCCTCTTTTCCCCACCTCTTATCAGGACTCTACTGGCTCAGAGCCATCACTATGAGCTCCCTCATTCCACATTCCCCTGCTGCTAGTTCCTTTCTCCTCATCTGCTTCCTACAAGCAGGGCAGGCCCTGCTCCACAATTTCATCAGGTGGCCTGGGGGTGAGGGTGAGCAAGCTGTCACTCAAACTCAGCCAGCCTGAAATGGAAAGTGTGATAAATGGAACCGTACAAGGTTCAATTTCATCTGGAAATTTCAAACTTATGATGTTCAAATAGGTTCATAAATTCCCCCATAACACTGCCCTGCTCTCCCTAATATCCAATTGCAGGTTTCAACCAAGTGGACCTCTCTACCTCTTTTTACAGCCCAAGACATTCAGATCTTAACCTGCGTCTAGTGTCTTTGTTTTGGTATGTTTTTAATCTAGTGCTCAGTTTGAGGATGCAGCCACCGCATGCATGTTTGCCCATTCCTTTCCAGAGGAAGAATGTCAACAGTGGTCAGCACAGGTACTCTTCAAAGGAATTTCATCCAACTTCTTGTTTTTTCCTGTTTCTAAAAGCCAAAACTGGTTTTGTTGTTGGCAAACATGTCTCTACATGTCCTGTCCTGGGGAAGAATTGTCAAATGGAGAATCTTCCAAATGCTCTTCTGTTCTTTTACTGAAAGAAAGGCTTTTCTTCTCAATTTCTCCCTCATTTCTCTCCCTGGTCTTTAGGAAATAGTCCTCAAAATGATAAGAGTATACATGTTCAAAAGGTAAGCAAAAAGTTATCAGTTATGCCCTTTATAGGTAGCAAAGACCAGTAACCTGAGTTGGGTTTTTTTGAAAAATTTGAGATATGGTACAGTTAAATGCATAAAAGGTTGCAGAGAAATATAAATAATGTTTTTAATTTTTTTCATTAATAAATAATTACCCAAGCAATACAAGAAATGATTGTTGCATCTTCCTTATTATTTTTTTTCAAATTCAGGTACCCTCACCACATATAACTACTATTTTTTCATACTGTATTTAGTTGCTGCATTTAGATCATACATGTCTATAGAAAGATATAAGTTTTGTGTTTTTAAATCAAATAGGACTGTTTTGAATACTCTGTTGAACAATTTATTTTTATCTGCTCAAAATATATCTGATAACTATATCACCAGATATAGTTATGTCTTTTTTTAACTACTCTGTACTTTCATGTTTTAAGTGTTTCACTAGTAAAGAACATTTAACTAGTATATAATTTTTCTGTTTTTCACTATTAAAAAATTATCTCAATGAATATTTCTGAATACGTACCATGACACATATTCAGAAATATCACAATATTCAGAAAACCACATAAGTGATATTTTTTCTCTAGAGTAGATACCAAAAAATGGAATTACTTCACCACAGAGAATATCTACTTTTAATTTTCATAAATATTGCCAACCATCTCTCCAAATCAGCTTTGTCATTTTGGTATCTTGTCTTGTGGATCAGGTTTTTGATCATGTCATCTATAACCCCTTCTAAATCAAAAGAGCCAGCCACCTTAAACCAGAAACAGATGAAAGAGAATTTTTTAGGTTTAACACTTTCTTCCCACTGTGTGCTGGGACATAATGTAAGCTTTTCTGCCTATCCTGCACCATGCCCCAATGCTCATAGGACTAATGAAATATGTTTTCTTAATATGAATGTTAAATTTAGAATAAAATAGAAAAATACCAAAAAACTGACCAAGAATATATTCATACCCTAAGTTGTTGATGCAAGAGAAATTTCAAAGGACACAGAAATCTTTTTTATATTAGAAATATTTTATTTCAAAAACATCTAACTTGAAAGTAAAAGCTAACATTAGTATATGTTCTGTTAATCACATTAACTTAAAGTACAGCCCCTAAAGTAGATGACATGCACACCAGACATTGTGTAATGAGAGTGACTTTTAAATTTTAAAAAAACAACATGTTGAAAAATTAAGCTGAGTTAAATGTATATAAATTTCAAATCTTGCTTTTCCCAAATTATTGACCACATTCAACATTTTGTTTTATGCATAATCAATCTTGGGGTTTTAATCCAGTCCTTCAATAGGTCCATTTGTGGTTTTTTAAAATATATTCTTTTAACAGTAGTTATACAACTCTTAACTTTTATAAACTATGCTCATGGTAAAACAAGTTTGGGAAATGCTATACCCTACATCCACCCCAGTCTTAGATATCCACAAGCATAGTAGAATATCAAAGTCTGCAGAAGTCCTATAATCACAAAACCTGTTCGACTTAGTTCCCAAACCCCATTTGTCTATGGTAATCTACTTTTCACATAACGTTTTAGCCCCTGAAATTGCTATTGCAAGCAATAAACTTCAGAAACCCTATGTAAGTACAAATTGCCAGGAGAGTGAAAGATAAGAAACCAATGAGCCTCAAAGGAAAAGAAAGCGAGCTATATTAAACTAAACGGAAAGAGATTTTAGATCCTGAGGAAGGAAGCTGATGACAAAGGCATAATATAGATTCCAGAAAGCCTCAGAGACATGACATAACTTCATTCAACAAATATTTATTGAGGGCCTATTTATACTAGGCCCTGTTCTAAGTGCTGGAGATTACAAAGGGGTGGGGGGAGAAAGAGACTCAGGGACATGGACAACAGTGTGCTGACTGTGAGGTGGGAAGGGCAGGAAGTGGACGGGGATATGGGGGGTACATAGCAATGGGAAAATACAATCAAACGTAATGTTTAAAAAGCAGTTATTAAAACAAAAAAAACCTTAAACTTGTTAAAACATTTCAAAATGTTATTTAATTGAGATAAGTTCTCAAAGTCAATAAATAGACACATTAAATTAAACGTTTCTAACTATCAAAAGAGACCATGAAAAAGAGTTTTTAAGACATACACTGGGAGAATATAAACAATTCCCACATATCAATAAAAAAGTAACAAATAACCCAATAGAAAAATTGTCAACATGTGTTCATGGAGGAAAAAACCAAAATAGACAATAAATATGTATGATTCTCAACCTCATAGGTAATAAGTTAAATGTAAAATTATACCACAAATAGATCTTACATTACAGATAAGTGGCAAAAATGAGAATTTAACAATATCATGTATTAGCAAGAATATGAGGGAATTCATAAACATTACTATTGGGGATGAAATTGGTATGACCACTTTGGTGATCATTTGGGCCAGCCTTCCCAATAAAAATAGAATGTGAGCCACAATTGCAAGTCACACTTTCCAGTAGCCATGTTTTAAGAAGGAAAAAGGAACATAAGGTTAATTTTAATAATATATTTTATTTAACCCTATATATATATATTCAAAATATTATTATTTCAACATGTAATCAATTTAAAAATTATGGAGCTGTTACATTCTTTATTTCATTTTGCCCCTGAAATACAATGTGTGCTTTATACTTACAGGACATCCCAATTCAAAATAGCCACCTTTCAATGGCTCAGTACTGCATGTGCACCACAGTTAACATCCTAATGAAGCTAATATTGTACCCAAGAAGAGCTCTACGAATTTGCACTAGGGGTTCAAAGAATATTCATTGTAACTTTATCACAAAAAATTTAATGAAAGCAGTTTATGAATGTGATATATTCATATCAACACAACATAACCATGAAAATAAATGAACCAGGACCATATTTAACATTAAAGTGCATTGTGTGGCAAAAACCCATTGTCGAAGAATACATAAAGTATGATAACCACTGAGGTAAAGTTCAAACACCTCAAAAACAATATTGTTTATTCCTTCTGCATTGAAACACATGCCAGCTTAAAGGCATACAAAAATGATACACAACAATTTTGAGTGATAGCATTTATCAATGAGGGAAGAAGGAATGATCTAGGAAACAGACACTGAGGATTTCAACTATATCAATGACTTTGCCTAACCCAGGTAGTATATGTACTTGTCATATTACTCTTTATACTTATTGCATATTTAAAGCAACGTTAACCATTTAACAACGCAGGCGTTGGAAGCGGCAACCCCCCTTCACAGTTGAAAATCCTTATATGACTTTTGACCCTGAAAACTTAACTACAAACAGGTTACTCTGATCAGAAGACTTACTGATGATATAAACAGTCAATTAACATATACTTTGCATGTTATATGGATTATATGCTGTACTCTTACAATAAAGTAAACTAGAGAAAAGAAAATTATAAGGAAAATTCATTCACAGTATTTATTGAAAACAATCATATATAAGTGAACCCACACAGTTCAAACCCATGTTGTTCAAGTTCAAAGCTGTAACTAAGAATGTTTGCTGAAAGTCAGTAGTGGATAGTACACTCCAAAGTGTCCAATTTTCTAGTCAATGAAAATAAGACATACTCATGAATGTGGAGTGCATTTTTTTTCCTGTTTTCTTTTCATAGTGAATAGACATCTAAATTGTTTCTAGAAGAAAAATTTAATCTGTCTCCACATTTCCTGTACTGCCCCTTTTGTAGTCAAGTTTGGTCCCTGTATGTCTTAGGAAAGTTGTAATTCTTAGTAGCAACAACACATAACCCAAGGCAAGAGGTGAGGAAAAGGACAGAGCATCCAAACTGGGAGGTGCCATGAGTGAAGAGGCCAGTATCTGCTTTGCTTGGGTACGTATGTACACAGGGTTTGTGGTGAACTCAGGTGAGCATCTCATGACGTCTTGCCTCAGCCAAGTCTTAGCAAGTGATTTTCTGACTTGGATTCTGTTAGGATTTCTAGCTTGGATAAAGTGGCAAACATATACACAAAGCTCACATGCCTCATCAATGTAAATGCAATGTCACAGCTACCAGAGTGAAAGTCGTCAAAAAGCAAAGTTAGGTGGATGCTTTCTCAGTAGTCAGCATTTTAAGAAACATACACCAAAGTAAAACAAAACTATGTCAAACTGGCAAATCAGGCACTACTCTGGGAAACTTGTATAGCTTCAAAGTAACTCCTACCAAAAGCCAGCTAAAAGGAAATTATTATTTTTTTAAAATTATATAGGAATTTTCTCTATGGTAGTATAGTATTGTATAATATAAGGTATCATTGTCTTTGGTGAGTAATAAAGTATAATCTATTATGCCATATCCTTACTACAATTATTATGCTCTGATGTAACAGGCCACATGTATATTCTACCAGAGAATTGTTTTGCAAGTTTGCCTAATTATAAAAATCACCTGGGGCTATTGTGAAAACTTCTCTTCCCAGCCCCTCTCAGTGCCTGCAGAGTTAGAACCTCATGGGTAGGGCTTCATCTTTTATGACAGTGGGTCCCTTAAGTGTGGTACCCAGGCCAGTAGCATCAGTATCACCTGGGAACTGTTCAAAATGCAAATTACCTCATTCCATTCCAGATTTGTTGACGCAGAAACAGGGGCATGGGTCTCAGCAATATTTGTTGTAATGAGCCCTCCAGGTTTTTCTGAAGTCACTAAAGTTTGAGAACCAATGGCCTTGAGCCTGGTTATTCAGTGTATGCTAGAAAGGCCCCAGCATTAGCATCACCTGGGAGCTCATTAGAAATACCAAAACTCTGGTCCCACCCTACACCTACTGAAGTAGAGTTAGCAATTTAACAGCATCCTCAAGGGGTTCATTTGATCATTGAAATCAGAGAACCACTCTTCTATGAACAAGGAATTTGTATCACCTTGCCTGTGTCTAAAGCACAGCTGTACTTCTTATTGGACTTGTGACTTTAGGCAAGGTGTTTGATGACCTCTTCCCACCACGTGACCGTGAGGGTAATGCCTTTCATAATCCTCGAAGGATCATTCTGAAGCAATGAGACAGTGCACATGCAGTGCTTAGCACATAACAGACAGTCAGTAGTAGCTATGGTTATTTCCCAATCGGCTTTTAGAAAGTACTCACTTATTGAACATTGAGAAGACAGCTACAAGGGAAAATAAGGTTTTCAAGATATAATTACATAATTTACACCACAAATATATGAATCTGATCTATTGATGTACTTGATATTTGAAGTTCTCAGAATAAATATTCTGAGAAGCCTAAAACATGATTAGACATGGCTGCAAAAAAAAAAATCTTGGAGCACAGCACTCTCATGAGCAGGTTTCCCCCATCAATCAAGAGCCTCTGAAGCCTTGGTCAGGTAGAAGGAAGGCAGATGGTCATCAAGTACATAGATTAATTTTGGTCTCAACTTACTTTTTTAATGGGAAAATAAAGTGAAGTTCTAGGTTTTTTTCCCCCTTTATGTTACCCTGACCAGGGTGTGAAAATTAGTTGTTTCCCATGTGTACACTCAGTCCTTTTATGTTAGGCTTGAAGCTTTTACAGATACAAAAACAATGAAAAGGATATACAGAATACCAATTATTACGTTAATATGCTTCCTTACCAATGTGAATAGTTAGAAAAACTGGTTTTTATACATTTTTAAAAAATTGATCTGATATTTCAGGGGCATCCATATTCTTCTTTAGCTGTGAAATGGCCCTGCTCTATTACCAATATCTTCTGCTTTCTGCATTATTTGCAAGAAATGAGATTAGAATGACTTCGTGTTTAAGGGGAACATGAAGTCTGATTAATGACACATCCTGCCCTTGCAGCAGCTGGAGCTCCCAGCACTGGCAGGTCCCTCCAGGAATGGGATTTATGAATTAACTGCTGCTGAAAAGCCAACAGAGGGAGCACAAGCCATTGTTTTTTTGTGACACATTAAAAAATAGCTATTAAAAAAAAACAACTTTCCTCATGGCATGGCACAAGATTTTTTAAATAGCCATGTATATAGATTTTGAAAGGCATTTATTGGGCAATAACTATTAAAATGAGTCATATTTTCTCATTTAAAATTCTGTCAGAAACAGAGTAATAATCGAGGAGAAATGTTTTTATTATGGGTGAAGTGAGTTGGCCTGATGATTTTTCTCAGCTTATCTCCTTGTATTTATGAAGTTCCAGCAAAGATTTTTAAAATTACCCTTGCTCATCCTGTTGCCTTTTCTTGATCAGTCTCCCCGTTCTATTAGTAATTGATTGCGATCCACTTCTCTCACGTGGGGGGAAAGCAAGGTCTAGACCTTCTCAGTGTTTCTGCCTAGGGACTTTTTATATTATTTGTCTTCTCAAACGAGAACTTCAAAATTAATTTTCTTGTATTTAAAGTAGATTGTTATAAGGCTTCTGGCTTACCATTTCTTAATTTTACAGGGAAAACTTTGATATTCAAGTCCATACATATGTCTGTACATACTATCAACACTTTGACAATTTTTAGATATTGGTTATTTAAAATAGAAACAATTCACCCCATACCTCTCTTCCCACAGTTTTTCTACAGTTATCAATCAATTATGATTTTCCCCTTGTAAAACACATTTATGTCTTTCTATGAAAATTTTCAGGGCTCAATACTTTTAAGTTTTCACTAAATACTGAAAATGATATTTGTGTTCATTAAATATTTATTTATGAATAGTTTCCTATGTCTTTGATAGTTTGTGAAGAGTACAGAATTTTGCTACTGCAGAGAAGAGGGAAAGGGGTTAACAGCCAGGCTTTATTACTTTGTTACAATTTTGATAGTATCAAGATTACTGGCTATTCAAATATTTCATAAACCAAACTGCCGACTGCTGTATAGGAGCTTTCGTCACACAAAAGGCCTTGTACATGAGCAGCTGTGCCTTATAAAGCTAGTTGTTGCCTTTCCTCCACCACTTCTTTATTTTATCTGCAAGCTCTGGTTGGTTGTTTTCCACCATCAAATCCATACCTGGCCACTTTGGAGTTTTATTTGTTGGAGTAACTTCTGGATGAGATTTTATGTATGTCCTGATCTCAGACATGAACTCCAGCGGTTTCCCTCCTGCCTCATTTGGGGGCATGGAGGGCAGTGCAGATTATAAACTTGGTGAATGGCGCTGTAAGAAGTTCCTTATGAGGAATGCAATCATTTGAACTAGGTTGCTGTTCTGAGCTAACAAAGATAACCTTTTAAACTGATTTGTAGGATACTGTGTCTTATTATTTTCCCATCTTCAATACAATCTTGTTTTTGACCCCCATGATATCGGCATTACATCTACCCCCATACATATGGCCACCAGAATGTAGCAAAGGGAAATGGGTAAGTGATTAAATTCTTTACCACTGAAAGCTTTCAACTCATTGATGTTCAAAAATAAGTTGAAGACTCTAGCACAGACTGCTCAGGGACTAACAAATTTATGTGCCATTCACCAAGGAAACACCCTGGCCGATTTTCAGCTACACCCTCTTCAGATATTCATGGAGGATCCAGTTTTAAGAGAAAATGGACCCAAGTTCTTCTCTTTATGGTCTTCAGGCTGCCATTCAATTAATGAAAAAAGTGACAACAAAAGCTAATAACTATTCCTGATCATTGAAGCAATGTGCAAAGGTGGCTTGGATGCAAAAGAACTGGGAGAAATTGAACCTGATGGGTGGAGCTATATAAATATCCTCTGTGCTTCTTAACTATCCCCTTTCCACAAGGCAGTACTATGGCATCTGCTCCCAAACTGTTCCCATCCTGTTCAAAAACTGACCTGCATATATATTGAGCTTAATGACCAAATGTTTAAAAATTCATTGCATAAGAACAGCTGAAAGCAGTTGATTGGTTTGAACTTTATTGTATGCACCTTGCTTCCCAGACTGCAGTAAAGGGGAAGGTCAGATGGTAAACATTTGGGCATTTAAAAATAAGAGGCCCCAGTTTCCCCAATACCCTGTCTGTTTTCTTTACCCACAGCATTAGGCCTACTAAGTTCTCTGCGCCGAGCTGTGCTCTGTGAGATTTGTCTGCCCATCCTGATACACAGCAGTCAAACAGACCTGGAGAAGCAGTTGCCTGCTCACTCCCGTCAGACCTCTGTCCTGAGACTGTTTTTCTGGAAGCATTGTGCTCATTGACTGGGGAGCCATGTCAGTTGCAAGAAATCAGGTAATTTTGTTTCTTCCTCAAGTACTGTTTATAAATAACTGCCATGCCTAGAAATAGCAACTGTCTCCAGGAAAGGTCAAATTGTAGGACAATATTCTAGAAAGACTGATTACTGGATTGAACTTCACACTTTAGCCCTACATGTAGACAGGCAAGCCTCAGGTACTGGAAACTTCATAGTGTCATCAATAAAGTCACATTCTCAAATCATGGCATTCATGTGGAATATTATAGGGAAAGAGATAATTTGTTAAAACAATGACTGCTTAGCATGAGAAAACAGTCTGATTAATTCAAATTTCAGATCACAGTGGGTTTCTTTCCTAAGTAAGTAAAGTGTACCCTAATTCTAGAAAAGCAAGTGCAATTTTTAAGCCCCATTTTTTGGTAGCAACAACTTTTTACTCCATGCCTCCTCTTCTTGCCTGTCTGCTATGCGGAGGTTTATTCCTTTACCTCTGCGAAGGTTTCGTCAATCTGACTCTAGTCGTCATTGACATGAGCAAACCACATACAAAATAAGGCTTTGGGGCAACTGTTAATAGGAAATGGTGGACAAAGGCATTTGGTTGGGATGAAGAAGGAATGAGAACCAGAGGAAGAGATGCTACACTCTTGTTTCCTGCAGTTTTGAGCTATTCCCTCCTGTGATCTAATGGTGTATGTCACTGTTTCCAAGCCTGCCACCACTTCTATTATAACTATCAAGTCATTTTTGCTTTATTTAGCGGCCTTTGGGCATATGAGTATATGTGTGTTTTAAACTCACTCTCTTCTTTAACTGATTTATTCCTTTCTTCTTTATAATTCTTCCTTTCTCAGTGTGTATCTCTTTGTCATTAGAATGATAATCACACTAATATCAGGAATGTAATTTCCCACAATGCTAACAGTAGCTGTGCAGGCACGTACGGGCGCGCGCGCGCACACACACACACACACACACACACACACACAGGTTATTCTTAGTTCCATTTAAGCTCTGACTTCTTCGTCTTGCATTTAAATGCAGCAGGTGTTTATCCCCATCAGGAAATGTTTGTTGAGCCCCCCAGGGAGCATGGGGCTGGCCTTAGGTGCCACTGACTTACACAGGGTAGATTCAAAGATGTAGAAATACACCCCCCACCCTTAAGATCCAGGCATATAAATTTTATTTCATGTCTTCAGATGTTTTAAGTGGCATAACACTTACTTCTGCTTACTTGAACTCCTCTCAGCTGTGTTTGTAAAGACAGACAAACCAAAGTGTATTAACTTGAGTCATTGAATGGTGTCCTGTTTGGAAAGTGGTGCTCTGTGTCGTAAGTTCACTTACAGGGATTCTCTTTGTACAGACCTTAGATGGAAAGAAGAGATGGTGATTATGTAAGTACTCTGGGATTTTTTTCTGAAGCTCTTCAGTAGCCTAAGAATGCAACATTGCTCTTCACAGTGCCCTTGTGATAAAGGTGGAATTCAGTGGTAAAAGCAAGTTAAGCAAATTTCTCAAAATGGAGTATATGTATAGTAATAATCACACCTTATTTTTTAAACTATACTTTTGAGTTTAAAAATGCTTTCTATCCTCCTTATTTTTTAGAAACATAGTCTGAAGTGTTTAGGATAAAAGAGGAATAAAGCATGCAATTTATTTAGAAGAATTCATCCAAAATAACATAATATAAATATACAAAGTATAAACAATTGTGAAATCTCTCAAAGAAAACAACAGAAGTACCTCCTTATAGTTCATCTTGTTGGGACTTCATAAAAACCCAATGAAATTGTTACAATGAAAAGTGATCCCTATTTTACTGATGAGGCTAATGTGATGAAGAAATGTGAATTGCTCAAGGTCACATGCTTAATAGCTGATTCAGCTCAGACCAGAATTCAGGTTTTCTAATTCCAAAATTTGTGCCCTTTTTTTTCTTTCTTAACCATAGCAGTTTACTCCCTGACAATTACTGTTAGATTCTCAACTGACTATTTGAGCTGTGGACTAACCTTCTGATATCTGGACTGATAAAATTTTTAATTCAAATAGACTATCTGGACTAATCAGATTAATTACCCAAGGTAAAACTTGGGATATGTCCAAATTACCCAACAAAACTTTAAGCATGTTTATTTTTCTATCTATTAAATATCTTAAATTTGGAAGGTTAACGTAGTATTAAGAGGTGAGTTTTTGGAATCAATTAGATCAGCAACGTAACCCTGGGAAAGTTGTTCATCTTCTCATGACCTCAACAGCTCATCACCACAATGTAGGTGATGGAACCCTCCACCTAATAGGCTCATTGTAAGTATTAAATGACATACTGTATATAAAGTGTTCAACTCAGTGCCTGTGTTATGGAGTAAAAGCTCAATAAGTATTATTACTTAAACACACAGTTATTAATGGGGAGCCTAATATTTTCCATTAAATTAAACCTCAGCCAGTGCACCTGTAAAATTTGCAGTGGCTGTAAAATTAAAGATCTCTACTTAAAAAGGAAAATACTATAGTCCATATGAGAAGTGGTTAAAACAGGTGTGCCTTGGTCATTGTAACCTGGGTGTGTTCACTAGGACACCAGATACCAGGATTTAAAAAAAAGAGAGAGTCTGGAGTCATGCTGTTCATCTTACCTGGAGTTAAGAGCAGTGGAGATAAAACATCATGATAACTACGGATAATGTGACTTAAGTTAATAGGTACTAAAAAATTATGGTTTCAAAAAAACTGAGTGGAAAATTTAAGAACAAATTTGAATGATCAGCAACCATGAAAATTTGCTCATGGTCAGGTCATGAGTATTCACAGTGTAAGTGGAGGTAACAATGGGACACTATCTAATAGATCAAGAAGAAAATTATTTAAAGTGATAATAACAATTGCTTGTAGGGATGCACAGAAAAAAATCTTGTATATTTTAAGTTGAAATGCAATTCTAATAATGCCCATGAAAAATAAATTGTGTAAATGGTTCAAACCAACAAACACATTTTGGGAATCTATCTCATGGATATAAAAACACCAGTATGCAGCTCTGTAAGTGTAAAGACATACAATGCAGTGTTGTTTATAGCAGCAAGAAGCTGGAACCAATGAATAGCTAATATTTATGGCACATCCACACCATGTAATGTGTCCATTAAAAAGAATGGATTAGTGCTCCTCTTGCAGTTGACTTACTTGGGAGGGTTTCCAAGAACATTATGAGCCAAAAGAGTAAGATGCAAAGACAGGTGTACCATATGGTCACATTTTAGTAAAGCTAACAATATACATGGGTGCGTGTGTGTATGTTTCATATTTGGATAGTCGAGCATTGAGGAAAGTAAAGAAAAATGTAAATGAGAGTGTTAAGAAGACTATGGCATGCAAGGGGCAAGCAAAAATAAATTAAGTACACCAGAAAGAAAATATACCCTAATATACACACACCAATAAATATGATATATCCCATTTATTTAAAACTGTGGCATATGTGTGCTATATATATATGTTTTATATATGTAGGAAGAAATTAGAGGGGGACATTCTATATGAATTTATTAGCTTGTTGGAATTTAATAGGGTATATAATAAAGAAATTGCTGTGTAATTTGTATGGCATGATGCTATGTTTTTTAACAGCAAATGAATAGATAAAACCCATGTGTGTGTATGCACATGTGTGTGTTTTATATATTCAATCACAAAGCAGCAAACTTTAGGCTAAATTGAGTTGGTTGCCTGTTTTGGTAAAAAGGGTTTTTGGGACAGCCACATCTATTTATGTGTTGTCTATATCTACTTTCTCAATACAAGGGCATAGTTGAGAAGTTGTACCAGAGACCATATTACCAGCAAAGTCTAAAATATTTGCTATCTAGGCCTTTATAGAAAAAGTTTGTTGGCCCATGATACACATGAATGTATATATTCACATAAGCAACAAGAGAGGTAAGTATGTACATCACCCTGTTACTATTGGTTATGTGAGGAGCAGGACTGAATGGGCATGAGGGAATAATCACTTGCTTTTGTTACATTTCTTACCACATGCAAATTATTATCATAAGTTGAAAACCAGTAAAGAGCACTTAATATTTAACAATTCAAGCAACTGATCTCTGAGGAATTGGGGAAATGCTTCACAAAGAATGTAATTTTGGAACTGTGTCTCAAAGACAAGTCTATGTTGGTCAGGTCCAGAAGGGAATTGCTCCTGCAGAACTGAACAGTTCAACGAAAGTCATGAAAGAGAACTCATAGCTCATTCACAGAGGAAGAAGAATTTGGGCAAGGCTCAAGAATAAGGTTGCAAAGAATGTAGGAAGATGGGGGTGGGTAAGTCCAGTAGCCAAAGATATGTGTGAAATTTATTTTAAGTTGTCCTGCCCTTCAGAAGATGACATTGGTGCTTTGAACTTTGTAACACCAGCAACAAGGAGGCACCTCAGGGTTTTAAAAGAAATGAATATCCTGAGATCTGTGTTTCAGAAAGCTGTCTCTAGCCTGTATGTGATGATTTATTAAGTACTAAAATGGGTAGAAGAACAGACAAGCTATATGTAACTTTTTCATGTACACAAAGCATTTCAATAAAAATGAAGAAAGAAATGATAGCAGCAAACAATTACAATTATATATTAGTCACTCTTTTAAGTACTCTAACTATATTAACTCATTAATTCCTCACATTAATTACATACGCACACATTTTACAGATGAGAAAACTGAGAAATAGAAAGGTTGAGCAACTTGGGCCAAAGTCACAGAATTAGTTATGTGCAGAGCTGGAATTTGAACCCTGACAGTTTGGCACCTGTCTGTACTCCCAAGTATTATATTCTTCCAAGTGAAGGGAGTTAACTAATCATTTCTTGAACAAACATTTATTTAGTTCCTGCCATGTACCAGGTAGTGTGCAAGGAGCTAGGGATACAGAACTTGCTCTGTAAGAGCTCAATCCTAGTCTACTGCTAGGCCTGCAGGTGGATTGAGTTGATAGGGTGATGCTGTGTCCCATTGTCATGAGGGAGCATTCCATGGTCAGTAATATATGCCTGTCATGGCTGAGTAACAGGGCATGGGCAACCCCAGATTGCTCACCTTGTAATGGCAATGGCTAAGGTGCATTCCATGAGGGGCACAGCAATCAAAGTCAGCAGAGCTTGTCCTGTAAGGAATGGCTGCCCGAGGGGATTTGGTTGGCATGTCTGTATTTCTGTGTGAACTTTCATCAGATTCTGCCCCTCCCCACAGTACCCCCACCCACTGTACTCATCCAATTGTCCTGCTGGTTCATTAAGTCAGTTCCCCAGGACTCTAGGTCACTGCTTAGAAATGCAGACTCCAGGATTTATTATTGCTGTCTCCCAGCAAATACATGAAATTCACTTTAGTTCAAACCACCCAAGCATGACAACTCTAATAATGATGTTTTAATAGTGTCTACTGTGTTAAAGTTTTTTGAAATCTGATATCTGACATGAGCTAATATAAGCAATATCACAAGCCCCCATTTTTTAATAAAACAGTTTCTTAAATGAGGAACTCAGTTATACTGTACTGATAAAACCTAATGATTTCTAAAATGACGTTTCACTGCAATATTTATAATTTCATTGTTAACCAAGACTGTATTGTGGTATTTCAGAATATAAGCAATAATATTCCTCAGTCTAAGTACATTGAATTCACCTCAGAAAATTTAGGTAACTAATTATCTGAAACTACTCAGGCGGCGACTGTTTGCTTCCTATATGATTACACTGTAATGTAAGATTTCTCTGTAATGAAACAAAAATAATCCAGATTCTTTACTCAGTACTCTAACTGGCTACTTTAAAAATTGCTGTTAGGTTACTTGCAAATTTTTGTGTAATGAGTATTCAGGTTAGGCTTAAAAAGGTTGACATTGTTTGGGGTAACAGATGTATGCTTACATAGTTTTAAGTGAAACCAAGCCTCAAAGAGGCTCAATAAACAAATGACAATGTTTAGAAAAGAAAGGAGCTTGTTCTCTTTGATAGGGTGCACAGAATTTAACCATCCTATGTTTATAATTACTGTCTGGTTTAGTTAGTGCAAAAGAATCTACTTGTTACTCACTTATAAATAAACAAAATAGATCTATTTTTCCATCCTGCAGCCAGCCTGTTGGAGTTTATTTTTCTTTTTCTTTTTCTTTCTTTTTTTTTTTTTTACCGCAAACCACTTACTTGATGTCCAAATTATGTTGTCCTATTTTAAACATTATTCCAATTTGAGGGTTTTTTTCCCCTTAATTCTTGGCCTGACTTGTAAAGATGGCACCTTCTCCCGTATTTCAAGTCATCTCCTCTGCCCAACAGAACTATAAATTACTACACATAAGTCAGTTGACCACATGTGGACTTTTGGCTGGATACCAGAGGTGGGTTTTTTGTTTTGTTTTTGTTTTTTTTTTGTTTGCAAACTTGGATAGAGAGGAAGTTGCTACTGCCCAGTTGATTGTAAAGAACATCAAATGAACACTGTCAATTTGGGGCCATGAGAGAGCATTGTATAGCGTATTAACTCAATTATTTAGACTTCCCATTAAGACACATACTTTTGTAAGAGAAATTAAATCTTACCTTCTCTGTATTATACAAAAGCATGCTGTATAATTTTGTGAAGAATTGTAAAATCCATTAACTGTTTTTGAAATCTTCCCTGGGAGATCTTGCTATCAGTCAATTTACTGTGTTCTTTGAGTTTATTGTTAGTTAATTGGAGTAGGTATATTCAGCTAAACTTTGTGTTGGCTTTACACACTGCTGTTTTTAGTTTTTCCTCAACTTAAGAATTAATTGTGCCAATGTAAAGACGGGCCATAAAGGCAGATATTGTGTTTTAATTTTCATGTATAGTATAAAAAATAAAATCTAGTTAACCAAATGCTTTCTCAAAATTATTTTGCTCTTGAAATTAATATTGGACTAATATTTATTATTGAAATCATTCTTCAGTGTTAAGACAGATTTTTACTAGGTTGTGGGTTTACCTTTTATGAAGATTGCATTAATCCATCACAAAAATTTTAAAACTCAATAAATTCATTTTACCATAAAAGATGTATAAAGGCATAAGCATTTTCCAGATGTGGATGTGGATATAAGTAAAGAAAACTCGTCTCTTCTGAGAGAGGAAAAACTGTTGACATTTCTTTGAAGTGTAATCTCTTTTGTTTATTTGGTTTTTAATAGCTTCCAGCAGTTAGCCACATATTTTTTAAGTGATGTTGCTCACATAACGTTTTTTTAAAGTTGTGAGTGGCATTAACTTACTGCCATAAATTTCGAAGCTTAACCTTTAAAAGGAGAACTTCATTGTGATGGGTAATTGTATAATTGCCAAAAAAATTGAAGGCACCTTTTTCCTTAGCAACAGTTCTGAAATGGAATCTATGGACAGCAGGGGTAGGGAGTTAACTTGCTATTATTTGAACCTGTTACATTTATATACAAAGGGCAATCTTTACATGTTGCATATTTAAATAGCAACATTTTGTTGCTTCTCTGTGCCAATTATTGACCATTCAATTTGAACCCAAGATAAGAAAGAATTTTTCAGATTACCATGTGCACATCACTTATATCACTTGCATAATGTGCATATATGCACCCAGAAATCCATAAATGTACTATAGTGAGGGGAAATTTTAGAGTGAGAAAAAATCTTTAAAATGGACCAAGTGGCTGTAAAGTCTGTGACATTGAAAAATGGAAACTATTTGGAAAATAAGTAAAAACTTAAATATATTTTATGTATATATATATATGCATAAGCTTTTGACATTTCATAATGATTTATATAACAGGCTGCATAAAAATTAATTTATTAATCAGGTGTAATGTAGCTGTAACTAACTGCACAAAGCAGAGAGCATGCAAGGTTGAAGAAATTTTTTGGTATACCAATTAAGCTTGAGAACCATTTCTCATTCCTATCCAATCAATGTTTTTTAACTATGATTTATAACAATGTGATTCTCCTAAATTTAGTGTGGGAGCCTGTTGTAGATGTGGCTGAACTGGTATACTTAAGTGTTCTGTTCCTACTTGCAAAAGTTTGGTTGTACATCTGTGTGCATGCTATATTATGTGTTGCATTTCTCTTTTGTTGGAATTTATTTTTACATACCCAACCTGAAAAAGAGTCCTGAAATTTAAAAAATGCCACTAAAGTGACATAATTTTTATTGGTACAAATAAATAAAAATGTGTCCTATAATTTTGAAGATAATGCTAAGCAAGATCAACCTGTTTCAAGTTATTAATGCTGTTCTAAACAATATGTTAAAAACACTAGTAATAAAGTTATTTTGAGGGATGCTCCTTGACCACAACTCCAGCTACGTATTAAGATTTGCTCTGTTTTTCATGTGTTTTCCATCAAGGAAGTCTGTGGTTACCTTCCTGATTCTGCTGGCCTGGAAAAACAGAGCTAATATGGTGGGATCTGGAGAAAGCTTTGATGCAGGGACTTTGCAAATAAACCTCCAGATGCCATATGGTTTACATTCATCTCTCAATTTATTTCCTATAAATGTCTATTGAATATTCCATTGAACCAACACATGTGAAACCAGAGCTGAAAAATAGAACAGTGTATAGAATACTTTGTGGCAGCAAGTGATTATCATATTTCTTTCCTGATATTGCTACCAGCCTTAAATGCATGGTAAATTAGTCAAATGCCAAAGTTCTTAGACTTAGAGAGAAAATAAATAAAAAATATATCAAGACTTATCAAAACAAACACTCAGTTTTTATGTTTTGGGTAAAGTATTGCATACTCTGCAGTGGGAGTTACTTGTGGCAGCTCAGAGTCATGTGTTTAAGTTGCTGCCACTTAAGGAATAAAGTTGTCTATGCTTCAGATGCAGAAATAAATGCTATTAATATGCTGCAAAGAAAAAAATAAAAGCTTCATGTGAAGCTCTTCTAGCAATCTAGGAATTGACACTTTTTATATTATCCTGTTGGGTTCTATTCTGTTCTGGAATTCAGGCACCACCTCCCAGGTCTTAATACCAAAGGAATAACTCTTCTAAGAATTACCAAGTTTGCTAATTGCCTCACTTTTCCAAAATGAGGCTTTTTTTTTTTCATTTTAAAGCCAACATTTCCAGGACACTATCCTTCAATTTCAGAGGAACCCTTTTTTTCCCCTTGTATCTGCATCATGATTTTCTCTCCCATTGAGAAATCCTTTTTTTTTTTCAATCAAACGTGGCTCCTGGCAATGACCAATCACATAGCCAACTAGTCATAGTATTTCCAATGTATACTGTTACTAGTTTTTTAGACACTGAAGCCAACACAGAAAATATTAAGTTGGCCAAAAAGCTCATTACATTTTTTCCATAAGATGACTTTAGTAGTGCTTAGTTGTCTTTAACTTTATTCAAAACAATTTTGTTAGATTGTACTGTGAAGGCTGTGATATCAGTGTGCATCTAAAAAATATTATCAAAATTGGTGAATTTTTGTGCAGCCATTTTAATATTGAAGATGAAAAAATACACACTGTTTTTGACATATTATGCTTTATTATTTCAAGAAAGGTGAAAACACAACTGAAATGCAAAAAAAAAATTATTCAGTGTATGGAGAAGGGGCTGTGACTGATTGAGTGTCACAAGTGGTTTGCAAAGTTTCTTGGTACTATTGATATTTTGGCCAAATAATTCTTTACTGTGGGGTTGTCATGCATTAGAAGATATTTAGCAGCACCCCTGGCCTCTGCCCTCTAAAAGCCAAAAGTGGGAGATACTCAAAATATCCAAATCAATAAAGTTATTGGTGAAAATGAAAAATGTGTTTTCTATTTTATAGAAAAAAATGTAACAGACTTTTTGGCCAACCCGATATAAGAACAAAGTATATATAGGTAGGGAAATGGGAAGGAGAATTTCCTCAGATGGAGCATTTCATTGCTTTTCAGAATTTAAATGCCCAAGCCTTTCATTTAATGCTTTAATATTAAGGGCTTGGTATCTTAATAAAACAAATCAGAAAAGCACAAATTAAACTGTTACTAAGTTAAATCTATTTTTAAGTTAAGATTCACCTCAGCCCTTGAGAAAGGAGAAGACAGTATTTCCTTGGAGACGATGACCTGTCCCCTGGGATTTCACAGTCTGTGGTACTGACTCAACATGTGATTAGGTTTACTTCTTTAAAAAAATGGGCACATAACTGAAAATCATTACTCTTTAGCCAACTTTTCATACATTGTAGAACAAAATTATGTTATAAATATATACTGCCAGTTGTATCAAATAGCAAACAAAAGAGTAATACAAAATAAATCAAGAAGGGGGAGAAGTCATGTAAAGTAATTAGAAACTTTGCTTTGTGCGTTATTCCTGTGTGACCCCAGAGCTAGAGTTGAGAAATTTTATGTTTAAAATGCCAGACCTTAAGGTTAAAAGCAAGCATGACATTCAGGGCATTTATTAAATGAATGCATGGCGGGGGAGAAATCCCATGTAATTTATTCTTATCGTAGAAGATGACTGAGATATTTGCATATGCTTTTCTATTTATTCCTATTATTATAAAATAGACACCTCCAAAGTTTCCTTAAAAAATTAGGGGTTTACATGAATGAATAAGAAAGGATGAGTGTGAAAAGACATATTTTGATTTTCACATGAGAGTAGCCTAATTCTAAATAAAGTACATTTTCAATCAAAAAAATAAAATGTTTTGAAAACCAAAGGATTTCATTAATTCCCAAGAAGAAAACCCTAATGCATTCATCCCACATCTACACAACACACAAGATATTTACTGTTTTCTAAGTTTGCAAATTAATTTTTTTTTCAAAATGTTGTCAGGTTAAAATTCCTTGGTTAAGTTAACTTAAAATGTTTGACTCTTGCCGAGTATACCAGAGTCTATTAAATAGTGTTAGTAATTACAAAACAAACAAACAAAAAAAATTGCTACTTGCTGGCTTTGCTAGTCCCCAGCACAACAGAGGATTCCAGTTTCTGTGCTGTCTGGGTATGTGCCTTTCCTTACTAATCACAGAGCTAACCCCACATGCCCAGGGCCCTCATCTTTGCCAGCGGGCGTGCTTCTGCTCAAGACCTCGTCAGCTGCCCTTTCACATGCTCTGCGGACAGGTCCTCCATCTGAATGCCACCAATTGGGTACTTTAGTGAACTGACATGAGAACCCTATTACCAATCTAGTTGCAGAACTCTGGAAATAAAAATTTTCCTAACACATTAACTTTCAGAGTTGGCTTTTCAACCACAAATACACAAATTTCACTTTACAATGTTCTGGAATTGATATATCTACCTAGAAAAGGTGGGAAAAATATTCATAAACTGAGTAGGCATCCCTCATTACCAATCATGATGACTCATTTTAAGAAAAGTCTGACAAATTTAATGGTGCCGGTTTCTAACAATTAAATGAGAGGCGTTGAGAGTCATCCTAAGACAGGAAAATTCCCTTAAGTAACATTATTTTTCTATAATGGATATAGATATGCCCAAATAGTTCAAAAGAAAATTTGTGAGCAAAAAAGCCACTGGATTTAGATCTTCAAGTCAAAGTCTCTTCTAGATCATGTGTGTGCATGCACATGCACATGCCTGTGTTTTCTATGTAGGGAGAGGGAAGAAAAAGAAAGCAAAAGTTTTCAAATAGAGGTACTTTCTCTCACCTCCTTCCTGGCTCCTGGCTACAGGACCAAAACCTCTAAATGAAGAGGGCCTCCAATGTGATTTGGAGACTTCAATTTTCTTTAAATGATGTCACAACCTATTTTAATCAAAGAAAAATATATGGGAGATCTGTCTGGGAAAAGTCCAGCCATTGTTAACATAACGAGAATGGTTTGTTCAACATCGATGTCACCTGGCAACCAAGGAGAGTGGACTGGAATGCACATGTATGAACAATGATGACTTCACTGTACTAGTTAGTGGGGGCCTAGGCACCATTGAGTGAGCATGTGTACTGTGTGGTGATCACATTCAAAATGCCTGAGCAAGTAAAGCAACAAATCTGCATCACATTTTGTGTTAAGCTCGAACATTTCCCTGTGGAAAATATTTGGATGATTCAGAAGGCTTTCAGGGAGGATGCAATGAGGGATGTGCAAATAAAAGTGTGGCCCAAGTTCTTCAAAGATGGTCAAAAATCTATTGAAAGTGATCCTTGTTCTGGAAGGCCTGCAACAGGCAGCACACCTGAGAATGTTGAATATGTATAGGCTGCAGTCAACAAAGATCAGCAACTGACAGTGTGAGAACTAGAAGCTGATCTGGGGACTATAAAAACTACTGTGACCAAGATTCTGATGCAGGATTTTGGCATGAAACATGCTGTGGCAAAATTCATTCCATGGCTCCTGCTACCAGAGCAGATGGAACAGCATGCTGATGACTCTGGGGGAACTGTGTGAGGTCCTAAGATGCCTACTTGGAAGGGGACTGAGGCATCATTTTTTTAATGTACAATGTTTCTTATATCTAGTATCTTCTTAAATTAAATGTACCCACATTTCATATTACATGGCTGGATACTTTCTGGGCAGACCTCGCTATATTCTCCCCAAAGTATTTTCTTTTGGAAATCATTTATCTTCATCATTTCTCAAAAAGAGTAATCACTCCCACTTTATAACCACAGGAATTTAAACCTGAAGCCAAATCGTACAATAATTTGAGATGTGAAACAATATAAATTTATAGTACACTTGGGTCTAAAGTCATGTACACTACAAGCATTTGTTTGTTTGTTTTTGTTCACGATGATAAAAATGTAAAAGTCTGTTGTAACAATGATTATTGCCAATAGGACAAGAATAAAACAGGCTTGCACATTAAAGATGTTTAACCTTTCCAAATGATCTCATTGGCTTAAGGGTCTCTAGATGCTTTACAATATTCATAATTATTAAAATGCTATTTAAAATTATCTTACTTCCATTAACTCAGAATACTGAAGCCAAGAGTACATGTTCTGCATCTTTTGTCAGGCCAGGATTGGTTTCGTCGGGAAAAAGGCCTTCCAATATCACTCTACCTCAAAAAATAAACCTTCCTTTTCATTTATACCCTTCCTTTATATCACTCAGATAGCTCTCTGGAAATAAAGTTAGATTTCCCATGTCACAAAAATCAAACAAACAAGCAAAACCTATCTTCATGTTTAAATTTTTGTTTTGTTTTATTTTATTCAATTTTTCTCCCCATTTTCTAGTCATGGATGCCATTTTCCTAAGTCATCTCAAATAATATATGAGAGACTACATGACTATAATTTACTAGGCAAGTGAATGAAAAATGCTTTCATTTACATGATTAACATTTAATTAACATTGTTAATTAACAATAATTTTTTTAACTTTTTCAGCTGAAGTGTAACACTTAACATTGACCTTAACTTTTAAAATAAAAGGTGTTAAGAAAGCCCAGAGAAATTGATGATTGATAACATGTATTATGATATAGCGCCATGTGATCTAGGTGGAAGTTACAAAGTAATGTGCACTGTACCATATAAAACCCTAATGATGGTTAATGTTAGCTAATTAAGATGAACACTGAATTGAGCCAGCCTGGCTCATGGGGGTATTAATATCCTATTAGAGTCTAACAAAATATTATTTTTGTCAAAACCATATATAGTGAATCATTTTAGATTCTCACTAAGAAATACATTTTGAATCAAATTAGACTTTAAACCCATATTTTAATCTTTGTTGCCAACTGAGATTATATTAAACACCTTCTCGAATTTAATGTTATACCATGTGGGGCTTTTTTTTCATTTTATTTTAATAAATCTCAAACATAGAGGTATGCTGTACTTGTATGTTATCACCTAAGAAATCATAAGTACTTACCACTCCTAATTTTTGAAATATCAGATATTCTTATTAATCCATCTGAGTTCTTACAAGTGTGTGCTTAGGTAATTCAAAACAGATACTTGTACTGCTACTGAAGACATCCAGCTTCCATAGCTGGCCTAATGTTCATTAATTTTCTTATTCCCCTATAAAACATCTTTGAAATACAATTATATTGACATGACTATGTGATTTCACCAAATGATTTTGGGTCTCTGGGCTACAATGTGCTCATGCTTAAGATAAGGGAATTATGCCATAGGGTCAAGATGCCCACAGACTCTAAAATAGTTCATTTCCTATAAGTTTTGGTTGTTTGCTTAATATTTGAATGCCTAAGCATGGCAGTAGGCACTGGAGATGTATATACATGAAAGAAAGTAATGTCTGATGAGAAATACTTTAATACACACAATGTACTTAGGCGATAGGACATAGAATGGCTTCTCAGATAAGGCAACACTCATTGATTGTCATGAACTCATCTGAGATGAAACCAAAATTTCTATGAAATCAACTTGTCTATGGAAAGACCACTTTGTTTGTAATGGAAAATATTTATATAATTTCTGTGTGCTATTTACTGGCCTTTTGGATTATTTCTGTGCTCTCTGAGGAAAAAGGTTGAGAATATGTGTGCCTGAAGATGAGAACTGGCACATCTGAGCAGCAGGCCTGGCATGAGGGCTCAAAAACTATCAGCTTCTCTGTGCACATTTCAGAATCTCGGAATACCTAGTTCTCAGGCAGGTTTTCCCATACAGATAGATCATTTGAGCAGTATTTTAAAATACTATTATTACATTAAAAGCAAACAAAGATGTAAAATAAAGTCCAGCATCTCTTGAGGAATTTTAGGATAAGAAACATTGGTTTGCTGAGAACTTCTTGAATCTTCAAGGCGAGACCCTGGCCCTTAGGCACTGCCCCCTATAGTATGGGGGCTCTGTGGTGGCAGATAATAAGGACTGCTGATTTGCAGTCCATTCCCACTGGCTTCCCCCACCCCACCCTCTGTGTCAGAGGGCACATACAAACACACACACACTTACACATTTTTTTTTGTTCACTGCTCGGTGTTTTCACAGTAGAAACTCAGTTATATACTGAATTAATAAATAATATACATACTTTTGTGTGTAAAGCCTTTGGTGGTTCTATTTATTTCTAAATATAGTACATGAATACGAAATTGTTATTGAGTTGAAATAAAATGATTGTGATGACACCACTGATATCTGTATAAATATCTGTGAAAAATCCACTAACACCTTTTGAGAGAGACCCTCAGAAGGAACATACCATATTATATACAGCACATTGAATTTTCAAATAAATAAATATAAGCATGTATGCATAGTTCATATGTACATAAATACATATATTTCCTAAGCATTCAATATATGTATATAAATATAGAAAAAATATTGGAAGGTTCTATTCCAGAACATTAACAGTTGTCACAATGTTGTTTTTAAGTGATGAGATTTCAGATGGCTTTTGTTTTGTTTTGTTTTGCTTTTCCATTTCCTTTTTTTACTTTACTGTCTTTTCTTGGTTTTATGCAAAGAACAATAATTGTTATCAATAGTAATTGATAGGAAGAAAATTTTCAATTTCAGCATACCTGTGGCTCTGACTGATTCCCATCATTTCGCCGACTCCTCTGTAAGCAGTTTGAGCTCACATCTCATTGTAAGATCTGCCATGCACACATTTATACCTGCAGTGACACCTAGCTCTGCATGTTTGTTTTTCTCCTCTCTGTATATACTGGCCTTTCCATTGCTCACATCCTGGAGTGGCTCTTGTTGGAGTGACTGACAGTGAATCAAAATTAAAAACACCAGTTGGCATTAAAGGTCAGTGCTTTATTAGAATTATTCATTCAAATACAATTAACTCACCCTGCTCTGGGGGGCAAGGAAGAGTTTCCACCAGGGAGAAGGAAGAATCTAAGGGGTTCTCCATTTATAGCCTTTCTCCTATTTGAATTTTTTCCTCCAACAACTTTATTGACATGACGGCTTGAAACAAAGGAAAGCCATAGAACAGAAAGGTGTTTCCTTTGATATACATGAAGTAGTGTTAACTTCCTTAGTTTGAGCACAGAATGAGGTTTGAAAAAAGTGGGTTCTATTTAAAAAAAATTTTTTTATTTATTTTTAGAGAGAGGGGAAGGGAGGGAGAGAGGGAGAGAACCATCAATGTATGGTTGCCCCTTACACACCTCCTACTGGGGACCTAGCCTGCAACCCAGGCATGTGCCCTGACTGGGAACTGAACCAGCGACCCTTTGGTTCACAGGCTGGCACTCAGTCCACTGAGCCACACCAGCCAGGGCCACATGGTTTCTTAGGAAACCTTACTCAAATAGTGATCCACATAATACAGAGGGTAAGATTGTGTCTAACTTTCCTATTCTGCTGAGATGAATGAACATGGAGGGGCCGTATTCAGCACTATTGCAGCCTCTCTCAGTACCTGCACAAGGAGGGGGGTCGATTGGGGCACCATCAATTTTGGATCAGGGCTCTTTGAAATTCTAATGAAATCTTATAGACACTGAAACAGAAATGTATGTCATATGCAACTAAAATACTGCAAACAAATTCATGAAGTCTGTTGTTAGAATCCTCTCTAGAATTAAAAATATGTTCCAGATTAGGAATTCTCACATTCATTATTCATTCATCTGTCCAGTCTTTCATCCAGCTTTGGAGTCAGCCAAGACTTCAAATCTTAACATGGTTCTCTAAGTCTATATACATACCTCCAAAGGGTCGTGCATATTCAATGGATATTGTAGGGATTAAATTAGAGGTAACTTGTAATACTCTTTCTTAATTGCATACTTCAAATAAATAGAAGTTTTGATAAATATTACAAACTAGCATTTATTAGCTATGTTCTTGTAGTTGTGCTAAGACTTGGAAAGAAAAAGTGAAAAAAAAATCATAAGCCATGCCTTCAAGGAGCTTGGATTCTTCTATTCTTCTCTAGGGAAAACACAAAGGAGACACCACCATACAACATGGAAACTACAGAAACAGGGTATAAATTAGTGGTATCTGGAGCTGGGGTTGACTATAAATGGGAATGTGGTTCTTTTCGTTTTGATGGAAGTGTTCTAGATCTGGATTGTGGTGACAAATGCACAACTTTGAAAATTTACTATCATTGAATTATACATTTCAATGATAAATTTTATATGATATGAAAGTAGTGCCCCAGCAGGTGTAACTCAGTGGATCGGATGCTAACCTGCAAACCAAAAGGTCACTGGTTCGATTCCCAGTCAGGGCACATGCAAGAGTTGCAGGCCAGGTCCCCACTTGGGGGCATGAGAGAAGTAACTGGTCGATGTCTCTCACTCTCCTTCTCCCTCCCTTCCCATCTCTTTAAAAAAGGAAGAAAGGAAGAAAGAAAGGAAGGAAGGAGCAGGAAGGAAGGAAGGAAGGAAGGAAGGAAGGAAGGAAGGAAGGAAGGAAGGAAGGAAGAGAAAATACCACACTAAAGCTTGAAAATATAAGCTAGCAGGACAGTTGTGGATGTAGATATATGCTAAGGGCTATAGTTGCTACAGAGGAAGGAGTGACCTCATGGTTCAGGGAGAAGTTTTACAAAGAAGGAATGTTGAGCTGAGTCATAAAAGATAGTTGGTGGAGAAAGCAAGTATCAGGTCCCCTAGGAAAGTAGGATCAAAGTATTTGCTAAATCAAAATAAATATGTTGACCCTCCATAAACAAAATATTGCCTTCTTTTCATATAATACACAATATTCATTTTGCTACCATTATGTTTCTCCTTCCCCATCCTATCATAAGGTATGCTTTACCCAAGAGGAAGGTAGATCTAAATTTGTAAACATAATTCCCAAATCATTGGAATGTAGCTTTGAAATCTGTTAGTCTAATTGTCCTAAATTGAAGATGAGAAACAAAGACTAGAGTAGCAACTCTATAGGGTTTTGACCACATCTCACTTAGGAAATTTAAAAGAACAAAGGAAAAACAAACAAGCAAACAAAAAACATAACCTTGGCATACACCCACAGGCACCTTCTAGAATGTCCTCTGTGTGCACATATGGGTGGGTAGAGGTTTTGGAGCCCAATATCTCAAAACATTAAATTAGTCCTTGAACTCCAATGATAGCTTCATTCCATGGTAAGTTTATCTCACGAAAACTAGTTTTGTTATGCTCATTATAACAATAGCATAAGAAAGAAATGGCTGTTAAATTTGTATGTCATTTGTCCAAGAGAATCAAAAATGATAATATCAGCCCAAGAGTGCTTTAGATTCTATCCTGCAAATCCTTGCCTAGAAGATCCAAGTGGCTGAAAGTACTTGTTCAGTAGGTATGTGAGGGAGCCAGGATTTTATCAATCAGGCCTGGTCTCTCAGCACTGGACTGGGGTGTTTAGTTGATGCCCCAGGACACAAATAGTTCTTTCCTAGGCCACCAAAGTTAGTAAAAGACAATCTTCAAACATAATGAAAGAGACTGGGATTGAGGGTGAGTTTAATCAAAGAAAGCAAGAGGGTGTGGAAAATGGGTAACAGTGCCTGAAACAGTGCAAGCGATCCAGCTTCATGAAGCCCAAAGTCTGTGTGTTGAGTTTATGGATGTTCCAGCAGCTCAGTTTTCAGGTCGTTACTCCTTTGTGTATAAGTTCATTCTTTGAAATAAATGACTCCAAAAGGATGCAATTCTTAGAGCTCAAAGCCCCTAATATCCTGAAGATTTATAAAATGAGATTCATCATTGCTTCTATACATGGCTTAGAAATAATGCTTAATCATATTCACTCCATTTTCATTATCCATCTTTCATTATTTTTTTTTATTTTTAGTTTTGAAGCTTTTCCTGCTTCCTTTATGGCCTTAGGACCATAGCAAAGTTCACCAGAGAAATAGACTTCCTATGTAATGACAAATAATCAGAAAGCAGTGGTGTGTGTGTTTTTCTTTCTCTTACCATGAAGCACTGCCATCAGGTCAAGAGCAGTGTCAAATACACAACCTTACTGTTTTGAATGTTTTAAAGACTGAGGCTCCAGATAAAACAACTGCCTCCTGCACACAATATTCCCTGTGATCACATGTCATGATTGATGACAAGTCAAAACACTCTTTGTTTACTCAGCTTTAATGTGAATGTGGTGGTCAGGGTTTTGTGTGGGTTCTGAATGTTATTAGATAAATAAGGTCCATAGACACATAAAGGTAGAGGTCTGTTTTCCAAACAATGGAATGTTTCCTTTCCATACTTTCTGGAGTCAACTTTAAAGAGGAAATTCAGTACCAATTTGCCCACTCAAAAAGCTTGACTTTCTTCACTTAAAGGCATTTCAAAGTAGTTACTAAGTTATACTGGCTTCATTTTATGTAGTCTAAGTCAGGGTTTCTCAGCCTCAGCACTACCAACAAGTGGGGCTAGCTATCCTTTGTTGTGGGGACTGTTCGGGGCATTGTAGAGTGTTTACCGGCACCCATGAGCTCTATACTCTAGGTGCCAGTAGAGCTCCCTAAATTATGACAGCCCAAATTGTCTCCAGACATTACCTAATGTCCTTGAGGGGCAGAAGAACCCCGGTTACGAACCACTGATCTAATGCAGCAATTTTCAACCTTTTTCATCTCATGGTACACATAAACTAATCAGTATAATTCTACAGCTCACCAAAACATATATTATATTTTTTGCTGCACCAACAAAAAAAATAGGTATAATTTTGATTCATTCACACTGACAGCTATTGTTGTCATTGGCTGTTGTCATTTTTTTTTAATTTGACAATCTAAGGGAAAAGAGGTCAGTACCCCTAACTAAATAGTCAGATATTGCATGTTTTAAAAATTCATGTGGCATACTGGTTGAAAATCGCCGGTATACTGTTTTGAATATACTAACAAGAAAAGAAAGTTTTAGCACTGAGTAAAAACAACCCATAAAAATAGTAGCATATGTAATGTTAAAAATTACAACAGGAACTCACACATTACCAAAAATAATGTCAACTTTGAACAAATGAAATTTAATTGTGATCATTAAAAAAGAAAAGGGCAACCTTTAACTAGTCCCCCATTGGTCCAGAGTGAGGGGACTGTATTTTCCAAAAGTGAAATCCAGAATTTTTTCCTCTTTCTTTGCACAATCCTATGGTCTACTGAAACAATTGTCTTCAATTTTTCTCTCAGGAAATACTGCACCAACTCAATGGGAAAACACAAGTGAGGTCATTTTTTTTTTCTTGTTGACTAAATCATTCCCCTGGGAATTTTCAGTCATTTCCTTATACCACTACAGTTTATCCTTGGCCTTTCCTTAAGCATATTTTAAGAAATTCCTCACATATTCATCTTCATTGGCACTTCTGGTGTTACAATGAGGCATTTGTTATAAACATTAGTGACCATAATCAGATTTTAGTTTGAAACCTTATATCGGCAAACTTATGTAGGAAAGACTATAACTGCAGACAGTGTTACTGAAGAAACAGTTAATACAATTTAAATAAAAAGGTTTATGGTTAATTTCAACTCATTCAGTGAATTGTAATTATATGATTACCTATAGAACCTCCATAGTATGGTATTTGAAAGATCAAAGTTAGTGAAAAGTCAGCATGTAATTAGTTTCTTGCTTTGGAGCATTAGGTCGAATTACCGCAAAGAGACAAAACTATCATTTTATAGAGACCCTTAGGAGATTTATAATGATGGTAGACAAATATATGCATACAATATCAGTTGGTGTGCTAAAATTTAATTTTCGTGAGGAAATGTGGTTGAAGATGATCACAATACATGGGGATGTTCTTATTTTAATATTGGTGGATGTTATTATTAGAGAATCATATCAAAAGATATGTCACCAGGGAGAAAATATCATTTATAAATCACTAATGAGTAGCAAACAGTGTTTAGCTTGGAGGTATAAGGCATCTCTTCATAATATGCATTTATGATCAAACACAAGAGATCAAGTGCAGAGAGAACAGATCTATATTTTATCTCATTCTGCTAAGGAATGTTTTTGTATGGTTACAGTTTCACTGCCTATATTGCATTTCCTTCTCAGAAAAGATGCTGCAATTAGTAGAAAGTGATTTTTATTGTGTCAAATTTAGAACTTAGCTATTAAAATAATGTATGATTGTACAGATTAACTATCATATAATTTTATTTATGTCCTCAAAGTAATATATAGCTATGCAACCAGTTCATCTAAGAAAATACATCAGGAAATCTCATGACTGACAACAGACACTCTCTGGGTGAATTCAAATAGTTCTCAAACTATAGTGTTTGGGCTTTCTATGGCCCATTTTCCAATATGTTAGAGAAAATCTAAAATAATATTCTAATGAAAATCTTAGTCATGGTCCCAGGTAAATCCAGGATTTTGACTATCATGAGCAGCAGCTGAGTTGTGTTTCAGGCAATTATGAGAACATCTTCACGCCTCTTCTTTAATAAGAAAATGTCAATCCTTTTTCCTCAGCTCAACAGACTATTAAAACTTTGTTTCCAACTGTAGCCGGAACCCAGATATACTACCATGAAGACAAATAATAATCTTGAACCATTTTTAAAATGGCACATATGTGGTCCACCCATTTTTTTTCTGGAACATCTCATATTTACCAATGATCTGAAAACACACTCTTCATTAGTGTAATTACCGTCTAACTACTAAATAGAGTGATAAGCTCTAGAAATGCTTTGTTACACTTGCTATGTAGACCTTCCTATTCACATTACTAAGCATCTTCTTTATGAGAATGCTAGGACACTTTTGTTTCTTAGTGTCAAAAACAGTGCCTCTCCTAAAGTGTTGGTTTGGTTTTTTTCTTATGGACAATACCAGTTATAAAACTTCATGTTCCCTTGTTGATGTTAACTTCCAGGAATTTTAAAGTCAAATTTATCATTCACAAAGTACAAAGGACTTAATAACAAACATTTGTGGTTCAAATCAACTTCCTCATTTCATTCAATTTGCTGCCCATGTTGTTCCTTTTCCTGATCTGTGTTACTTATGCTAACTTATTTTATCTTGCTGTATAGTATGTTTTTGTAAGTCATCTTAAATGTTTCAGAAAATTAAGTAGCTATACGCAAATAAAATTACTTCAGTCTAGGGACCATACATTCTGACTTATTCATATTAACTAATAAGCCAAGCAGGTCCTCAGGGAAATCAAATAGGCAGATTCTCAGGTAGACAGTTTTCTGTGCTCTTTTTATGAAATGGTTATAACTTCTTCATGAGCTATCATACCACCAATTCACTCGATTCTCAAGTATGATAGTTTGGCTAAATAGATAGAGAAGAAAGAGAGAACTGGAAATTTTAAGAAAGTAAGGTACAAGCAGGAGAGTCATAGGAAAGTCATGGAATCCTGCAGGGCTGGTCTAACAATATACAACACTAACAGTGTGGGGACACAGAGAGGAAGCAGTATAGAGCAGCATCTTATTTATTACTGGCTGGTTCTACGCTGTTGCCTCAGAAAATCACTATGCATCTTTAGTGAATCATAAGAAAATCACTAAGCATCCTAAATACATTTCTGTTGCTGGAGAATGGTAAATAGAGCTGCCCATGTGTAAAGGCAACTCAACACCTGCAAAATGGAGCACCTACGCTGCCTTTGATTTGAGTTCATACTCAAAACCCCGTGTATTGTCTTGGCCCCCAGAACCTTACTATTTGTCATTTGTCTGCCTCAGCGAGCAGTTGCTTTTGTTCTACTTCAGTTTGAGGCACTCTGGAGTATAGGCAGTTATTTCTTTGGGTGCCCTCTAACGTTCTTTTGCTAAAGTAAATTTTATTTACTCTATATTTTAAGTCAGAAATCATTCCAAATATTTTGCTAAACTTGGTGAAATTCATATTATAACATTTCAATTTCCCAATTTGAAGAAGATGAAAATGTTTGGCAATGATAAGTTGACCCAAATAAAATGGGAATCATTGGATATAATCTCAAATGTCCTTATAAGAGAATGGAAAGCTCTTTATTGGGCCTGTTTGGCAAAAAGGCAGGTGATGGATGGAAAAGTGTTCTGACCAAATTTCATGTACTTAGTACGTTTAGCAAAGCAAAGAATATTTTTATAGTCAACCATTTTGAATGTAAACATTTAAAAATTCGCCAACTGTTGTAAAATTAATCTACACTGTTAGAATCTAAAATAGAAGTTCCATTGGAGCAGGGCTTACTCTCTGCAGCTGGAAGGGGTACCTCTGGAGTCAGGGGAGTGTTCTTACCTTTTTTAAAAAAGATCGATTTACTGTCAATATTACTTTGTATTAGTTTCAGATGTACAACATAGTAGTTAGACAATCATATATATTATGAACTATTCCCCATGATATTTCTAGTACCCACCTGGCCCATACATAGTTATAACAATATTATTGACTATATTCCCCCCATGACTATTTTGTAATTGCCAATTTGTACTTCTTAATCATTTCATCTTTTTCACCCAGCTCCCCAGCCCTCCTCCCCTCTGGAAACCACCAGTTTACTCTCTGTGTCTATGAGTCTGTTTCAATTTTGTTTGTTCATTTATTTTGTTCTTTAAATTCCCCATAAAAATGAAATCATATGTTGTTTATCTTTCTCTGACTGACTTATTTCACTTAGCAAAATACCCTCTAGGTCCAGCTATGCTGTCGTGAACGATAAGATAGCATTCTTTTTTTATGGCTGAGTAATATTCTATTGTATATATGTACCACAGATTTTTTATTCGCTTGTCTATTGATGGGCACTTGGGCTGCTTCCATATCTTGGCTATCATAAATAATATTGCAGTAAACATAGGGGTGCAGACATTCTTTTGAATTACTGTTTTGGGTTTCTTCAGATAAATACCCAGAAGTGGAATCACTGGGTCATCAGGCAGTTCCATTTTGAATTCTTTGAGGAACCTCCATGCCGTTTTTCATACGGGCTGCACTAATCTGCATTCCTACCCACAGTGCATGAGGGTTCCACTTTATTCCCCACCAACACTTGTTGTTTGTTGATTTATTGATGATGGCCTTTCTGGCAGGTGTGAGGTGATATTTCATTGTAGTTTTAATTTGCGTTTCTCTGACAATTAGTGATATTGAGTATTTTTTCATATGTGAATTGGTCATCTACTTGTCCCCTTTGGAGAAGTGTCGATTCAAGTCCCCTGCCCATTTTAATAAGTGAATTGTTTTTTGTTTATTGTATATTTTTTGTTTGTTTGTTTATTTGTTTGTTTGCTATTGAAGAGAATGTCCTGTTCCTTAATCTGGATGATCCTTGTTATGAGCATTATGTTTGCAAAAAATTCATTTTGCTATTTAATTATGGTTTTTATACATTTCTATGTGTATGTGAAAAGGATCTTTACAAAGTTACTGTTAGAAAACCAGGAGAAACAGTGAATTGCATGCATTTCTGGTGAAATTACACATTGTTATAACCCCTATGGAAGCAATCTGGCAATATCTATCAAAATTATAAATGCATGTATCCTTCAGCTCAATAATTTTTCTTTTATAAGTTTCTTCTACAGATAAATTGTACACATGAAAAATGATGTATGAATAACAATTTTCATTGCAGCACTGTTTGTGACAGGGAAAAATTAAAAACAATCTAAATCAATAGAATCAATTAAAGAATGGTACATTTACATAATGAGATCCTATGCAATATTTATTTAAATTTTTCAAAAGAAAATAAGAAACATCTCATATACTGATATTTAAAAATCCTAAGAAATATTTAAAGAAAAGGCAAGGGGTGTGTGTGTGTGTGTGTGTGTGTGCGTGTGTGTGTGTAAGAGAGAGAGAGAGAGAAGCTGAGTGAGTGACCTTATTAGTTAAGCTATCTTTTTTGATATTTTTGAACCATTAAGTAAATTACCCTTAAAATGATTTAATTGAAAATAATTATAAACTTAAGAAATAGACTCTAAATGTAAAATTGTTATATCAGGGCTTGTATTACCATTCAATATTTTTTAAAATGCAAAAGAACTAAAAAATAATAATTAATTACAGGTTAACCTTTATGAAAGTGAGCTATGAGTCAAAATTCTCTGGAATTCCCCCAGTGTCTTTTCATATTATCCAGACTCTGTTTCAGAAATACGGTCAGAAAAGAGTTGCTACCTTATTACAAAACGACTTATATTCCATGCCACAGGAATGTGCTCGAGAAGCTGATTTCTCACATCTTCCTTAAAGGAGACCCAGAAGGACCCATGGCAAGCATCAAGCCCATTCTCTTCACAATAGGGGAAACCAAGTCCTAATCTATCTGGTAATTTACCCAAGGTCACACACAGGTATCTCATCCAGAACACGAATCCAGGTTTCCTGATTCAAGTGCGTCATTGTGTGTGCAGCTGTTCTTGTAGATGAAGACACATTTACCAGAGGTACAACGTTATGCACTGACTACCTAACCCTTTTCAATGGCATTCTGATACATGATAATATGCATGATGATTTTAATAAAAACTGTCCTTCTGGGTCAGTGCTCTACCAGAAGTTTCATAAATTTATGCCTTAGAAACTCCTGGACGCAAGATAAAGAACTGAGCATGGGACTCCCAGCCAGCTGGCAGAGGCTTTGCATAAAACTGAAAGAATAAAATGGGAAGAGAGAATGAGAATGGGGTCAAGTTCGGTAGGAAAGTGAATTGTGCATATTGAGTAAAGGTCAAATATTTTAAAAATATCTTAGAAAAGTTAAATTTGGGGTGCATGGTAACACATAGTTTGATGTGACTGAACACATTCCGTATACATCAGGATCTATCTTTATTCATTTCACCAAATTTTCAGCATGTATTACTTCTCAGGTACTGATGACATAAAGACATTTAAGATACATTACCACCATATATGGAAGGCAGACACTCAGACAAAAATATTCTAAGAAATTCCAGTTAGATCCTCTGCAACTTATGATTTCTTACTTTATCTTTGAAATCTAAAAGGACAAGTCATGTCCATCATCAATTAAATTCAATCAAACTCATACTTACTGAAGAACATTAGGGATCGTGGCGTGCCAAGCAATCTGATCTATCAGTTGTCTCAAAATCTATGAAAACCCCTTTCTGAAATAAAATATGTTCTCCTTCTTTGTCTCCAATGTCTCCCCTCTTCCTCCTGTTTTCCTCACTGTGAAAAGCTCAGGCTCTACATCCCAGAGCAAGTTTTATCAGAAACTCCACATTTAAGGATTGTGGCATGTGGTTCCCTAAAATAGAAAGCTTTGTGACCTTTTCAAAATCCTCACCATTTCACATATCCTTCCCAGCTACACAGCTTATTCTTTCTGTCGAAGGGAACAGTGTAAAGAATGCAGCCAGCACGAGCCTAGTGGAGTCCTGGGGGATGCATGCATATACATGGGATCAGGGGACCGGATGGACATCTCTCCCAGTGAGCGAAAGTCTTAAACCGAGATTAACCTTGAAGCTCAAATTAGATAAAAACAAATAAAAATTTCTCCACAGGAATAAGAGCTTAATATAAAGGAAAAGTATTTCGTAGCCCACATAACTTTAATTAAGATGAAAGGGTTTCCGAGTATCTGCTTCCTCGACAATCTTATGTTTAAAGATGTGTGTTGAACTCAGCATGAAGGAACTAGTCTATGCTGCTCATTATTCACTTTTACAGGGGCCTACTTTGGGAGCTCTTTGTAAAGCTCTGGCATTCACTCCCAATTTTCTCTCCAAGCTGCCTTCCTGTAGGCCTTTGTTACATTCTTGAGGAATCCGTTGCCCTCTCTATTGCAATGGTGGGCACACCTTAGAGTGAAGACACCCCTTTCCAGTTGTGGGTAAACATCAACAGGAGCAGAGAGACCCACCTTCTCCAGTGGCTGCAGCCACATATGAGAGAGCATGTGAGAGCAGTAGATCATGCTATTTCTCACATATAATTCATTAAGACACATTTTTGTTGTTGTGTTTTCTAATAAGGAAAATATACTAGGCAAAGGTTTACACACAATGAATAAAACAGATTATAAACACATCGAAAAACTAGAAATCCTTCACTGAACTTGTTAAAAGAATGACTGCAATTTTGTCAGTTCATCTTAGTGATACAATTCTGATGTTTGAAGTGAGCACCCTTCTATTTATTTTCTTTTGTTCTTTTAAGCCCTGGCTAAATATCAGTATTTATCATGGAACTTTGTAAGGAATAGATGCTCAAGGCAATCTGAAGCATCAAGAACAGCAGTGAACTAACTGCATGGACAGGAAACCCCACTGATGTGCACAGAGCTGGCACAGCTTATGGACTTTGTGATGATGAGACAGTTACAGGCCTTCACTCAACCTTAATTTCTAATCTGTAAAAATGAGAATTATAACACACTTCATACTAGGAGAATTAAACTAGATAATATGTATAAAATCCATATGAGCCAGACTCTTAATAAGCATTTAAATAAATGCTAGCTATCTCTTTATATCATTAAAGAAACTAGATATCCAAAAAAAATACAAACATGAAATATTTTCTGATGATTTTACTTTACTCCTTCAACGTGGGATCTTGGGAAAACTAATGTCCAAACACCTTGGTTTCCACACCTGTAAAGTAGGGATTATATTTGCCTGTCTTGGGGTGTTGTTGTCAGGATTAACTGAGAGAACAGAGAGTGTGAGCCTGACATCAATGAGATTCTAATGAATGTGAGATATCAGTAATCATTAGGTAAAAGGCTGTTTCGATAAGTGCTGTCCTTAGGAAACCAGGGTGGGAGTGATTTCTTTGTACTTCTATTTGCATGTGTCCAATTAAAGTTGATCTGCAAAATATAGAGAATACACTCTCTGCGAGTAAAACACCAAAAATTAAAATACTTTCCAACAGATCTTTTGTGATTTTAAAAAATGGGGAATCTATATCACCAAATAAAACAAATTTGAAAAATAATACATACCAGTCTCTTCCCATCCTATGGAGCTCTCAGTCCTATAAAGATTCACAATGTAAGTCACAGTAAAGAAACATGCAGAAACTTATTTAATTTTGTTTTCAGTTTTATTTAACCATGAACCTATTTTTCCCCACAATAACTATTGCTAATAGAGGCTTATTGAAACATATCCAAGTGTATGTGTATAATCAGAAATAAAATGCTCTGATGCATTTGAATCAGATCATCGTTTCTGATTCTGGAAGAACAGCAATGTCTCACAATTTTTTGTGAATTAATATCCTGCAGAAGTATTAAAGTATTGCTTGCATAAAGTTAAATGACAGAAAATTGGGTGACACCCAAATATGTCTTGCTTACTACATCAGCAAGGGAAAAAAACTGAATATTTATCAATTTAGCAAAACCCCAAGATGGTTGAGTGATCCCATCCATAGGGCCCTCTCCCTAGGGCAGGGTGGCAAATTCCAATATCTGGATGGGTCAGGTAACAAAGAATCAGACCCACTGAGCATTCCATAGCAAACACACCAAAAACTCTATTTATTTAAAAAAATTTTATTTAATCTTTATTGTATTTTTCCATTACTATTAGTCTCCTTATATCACCCCACATTAAAAATTTTTTGCCCATTTTCTTGAAGCAGCAAGCCTTTCTTTTCCCACTTTTAATCAAAATATTTCTCCATCTGAGGAAATATTGCACAATTGCAATAATAAATTGTGACTGACACTTAGCCACAATGGTTGAAAGACAATAAGGTGGGATAAGGACTATAACAAACTGGAGACACATATTCCATCCACATGGGGTGCAGCCACTCACAACCAGCCTATTGGTGTTTCCATGCCTGGTAGTGTGAGTCCAGTGTTACCACGCCTTTGAATTTATAAAAGGAACCTGAAGTGGTCATTTTAATCTGAAATCTCCCCATTTTTACATATTTGCTGAAATTTTAAAAGGTACACATATACATTTTGGGCCTAGATGCCTAGTTTATGACTTCCCAGGGCACAGGATTACAGGAAAGTATTCTGGAGAAATTACAAGGCAACAGGTACACTGGGGGAACGATACCCACCAGGAATGCTCAGGGGTCCTCAAATCCAGAGCAGAGCATGTGCAAGCTTTCCTTGATGGCTTCAGATTCAAGGAGGAAGGGATCGCTGCTCTGATTTATGTCGGGAACAACTAGCTTATTCTTTCATTCCAATGATGCTTATTGAACACCTACCACATGTCAGGCACTGTTCTAGAATTTGGGCTTGAATCAGGAAGCAGAACAAGCCAGTCCCTTGTCTCACAGAACTTAGGTTCTAGTGGCAGGAGGTGAAAATTAACTCTGTTTTCATTTGTAAGAGTCATAGTAAATCCTGCAGGAAGGTGGATGGAAAAACAGTAAATATATCAATAAATATATGTCCATGGTATATATGCTATGGAGAAAAATGAGGCCGAAAGCAGGGCCAGAGAATGGTGGCAACTGAGAGAGTGGAGCAGAGGGTGACACTCTGTCTTGGGAAGGAGATAAGCACATGCACTCGCACATCATCAAGCCCAGAAAATACGGCAGTACCATCTCAGCTAGGGACCTAAAGTTTACCAACTCCTTACTATTTGCCAAGCACTTTGCTACCAGCTTTGCAGATATGAACCCATCTCACCTGTACAGCCAACCAGCATGTAATCTAGCTCCTAATAAGTGCTCAATAAATATTAAACTGAGCGGTGAACTTGTAGTTTTATTGTTTGTTTGTTGGTGCACTTAAGTGAATGTTTTCAAAATTCTTAGAGCTTCTTAGACCAAAATCATTCTCTCAGTTTGAGGCAGTATTTTTTATAACACCCAGACTGTGGAATGGTGTTGCAATCAAAAGAATTTTTCTGTACAGCAAAAAGCAGAATAAACTTTTATTCACTTTGTTCAAAAACCCAAATTAACATCTTTCTGCTTTTACATTCATTGTAGAAAATTTAGGACTGCATTGGGAGTTTTTAGGATTTAAAAAAATCATTTGTTGAACTAAGGACTTCACTATTCCTGTGAAGTCCATCATTTCCTGGTATTAGATACAGCTTTTCATTTAATTAATTTTAATACATTAATTTATTTTTATATTTTCCTCTAATCTTGTCAACCCAATGTGGATTTTGCTTTTAATAAAGTACAGGGTAAGCTACTTAAAGCGGACTAATTGGGCAAAGCCTGACTTGTCTATCCGATCAGAACGGACATTTGGAAGGTGGGGCTGAGGGAGGACAGACAGTAGAAGAGAAAAAAGCCCGTGCCCGGTCCCACGGGGCAGAGGTGGCAAAGTGAAGGGAACTCGCCAGGCGCACAGAGGGTGTAGCTGAAATCTGCAGAGGACTCCAAGAACAAGTTCAGAAAATTGATTTTCTTTATGATTTAGACAGCAGCCCTAACTAATTGTGTATGCATGTGTGTGTGTGTGTGAAAGAGAGAGAGAGAGAGAGAGAGAGAGAGAGAGGAATTATTTAGAGTTTTTGAAGGTGAATTTTAATTTATTATGTTGTCCTATATATAATTCTTTCTACAGCTCTGTCCCTTAGCAAGACTGCTCACGTGAGCATGTACACATACTCTTTTATCTGGGTTCTTGCCTCCAGATCTTTCTCTATCCTGTAGGTCAACTACAAACCTGTTTTTAAAGAGCCCCAACTTCTATTTCAGGTGAGGATCCACCTTGATGTAAAATCACATGCTAGACACTGGGGTCTTAAATGTACTTGTCATTCTACAAGAAGTTAAACTGTATTGAAGTCAACGTGCACCCCCACTCCCCAAATCCTCTAGCCTGGGTCAAGCAGGTCCCAGACTAACCACTCTGGGAACCATAAAGGTTCTTCTTCAAATTGATTCTATGCCCAATTACCTGTGTGGGATATAGTGGTCAGGATTGCCAATTCTAGAGTGAGGCTGCTTGAGTTTGAATCCTGAATTAATTATTCACTAGTCCTGTGATCTGGGGTCACACAGTTTTTCCACTTATAAAATGGGGATGTACTAGCACCCATTTTATAGGGTTCTTAGAAAATTAAGTGAGTTTGTGTATAAAAAGTTTAGTGTTACTGAAATGTGGTAAGCGCTGTGTTAGTTAATACTTATTTGTCAGATTCTTCTGGCTGAAAGTGACAGAAGCTCAGTTTAAACTGTCTTAAACAATAGGGGTTCATTGACTCAATGAACTTAAAAACACAACAACACAACTGGATCCAAACTAGTGAATTATTTCTTCAGATTTTGACATTTCTACCCACCCCGTCCCTGCCTCTTCCCCTCCCCCTCTCTCTCCTCTGCCTTTCTCTTTTTGACTTTTCCTTAGGCAAGCTGTTTCCCTGTGTGCTCCCAAACCCCCAAATGATCATAGGCTTCTAGTATTAACTCCAATGAAAAAGAGAGGTTCTTCTTTCTTATTACCTAAACAGAACTCCTAGGTCTGGGTTTCAGTGGATGGGCTTATATTACGTGGCCATCCTTGGAGTCTTCACTCTGAAGATTGTGGTCCTCAAACTCCACCTGCACTGCATGTCACTCTCATCCACATAAGCAAGGTGAAGTCTCCCTGTGTTGAAAGTAGGAGGTGTTGACTCCCTAATCATGGGTTTGTTACCAAATGCAGAGAGGATGCTGGGCTGGCAAATCACAAGTGTCTACCACATGTGCTGGAATTACTTCCCTGTGTGTACCTAGTGTCCCACTCCCTCAGTTTCTTGGGTGATAAGAAATAATGAGGTATATTCACCACAGGGGCAAGCTTTTATTTTTCCAAATGTTTTTTATTATGGAATATGTGATTGACTTCTTTAAATGGCTTTATTTAAACTATACATATACTTCTCTAAAACCTAACTGCTCACACAATATCTTTCCCCATCCTTTTCTATTCTCTTAAAGCAGTTTAGCCTAAAGGTCAAAGCACTGGCCAGTGGTGGCTGTTTTAGGGATACGGCCACCTCTTCTCTCCTGCCACTCCTTAAGGGACCATCCCCACTGCTGACTGTCCCCTGACTCCTACTCCTCTGTGAAGACCCTCCTTGTTATCCTCTTCACCTGCTCAGAAACATTGCTACAGCCACCTGCGCTATGACTTCAGAAAAGTGATAGAACACGTGTAATTTTAACAAATGCAACTGCCTCCCAAGGAGATCCTCCAATTTTATCCACACATGCACTGTGTTGCTTGCTAGAATCATAGCAATTAGAGGAGGGTCACTGAAGTGATGAGAACATGACATTGAAGTGCAGGCATGGTGTTAGAGAGGAGAATGCCAAAGCTGAGACAACTTCATGAAGAGAAAGTGGCATGGGAAACATGCCTGAGGGGCATGTATGTGTAAGCTAAACCACTGAGGGCCAACAGGTGAGCACTTCTGACAGCTCTATCAGCCAACCTTCTAATGGGAGGAGTGGGGACTTTTCACAAACATCAGCCTGCATACTTCCCTTTGGGTGAAAGTCCCCCAAATAACCACATAATAGGCCACCGCATTTTCAGTGCTCCAGGATACCCATAACTTTGTGCAATTAGCACAAAGAAAGAGTTAGGGGAACAGGTAATGGAGAAACCCCCACCTATAACATGAGTATGCATGCTCATCAAATTGAACATATGTTCCTACTTTTAATATCTCAGTCAGTTGATTTAGGCCCTTTCCTCTGAGTTCACATACCCCAAACATTTATTGATAGCCATGAAGATTCCTGTGTTTGTTATGTGTCACATGTATCTCCTATACAAACATTTGTGCCCGTAATGTGTCTCCAGGAAGGGTGGGCAAGCACGGAGTGCTGTCACTGCACATTCATAACAGCGGTCATGCTATGGAAAAACGGGTACTCCCTCACAAAGGACATAACCCCTGAAACATGAACTAAATGGCAGTGGGTTAAGATCCTCTAGATCTTTGTTCAGATAAAATGGAGCAAAGGCACGTACATTTATAAACAGCAAGGGAAATGTCAATCAAATGGAAGATTTACCTGTCAGTGTAATAGGACCCCTAGGAAATGGGAGAGTAGCTCAGTTCAAGATTTGCAACACTCCATGGGTTTGAGCCACATGACTGAAAGCTAGGTTGAGATTAAGTTAGATAAATCATGATGGCCACAGTCTACTAAAAATAGTAATATTGGTGACATAGAACAAACATTTCAAAAATTTATATGGAATCATAAATGACCCCGAATAGCCACAGCAATTTTGAGAAAGAACAAAGTAAGAGGAATCACAAGAGCTGACATCAAACTATATTATAAGGCCACTATAATCAAAACAGTCAGGTACTGGCATAACAACAGGCACACAGATCAAGGGAACAGAATAGAGAGCCCAGAAACCTACTCATGTCTCTATGGTCAATTAATATTTGACAAAGGGGGCAGAAGCACAAAATGGAGTGAAAATAGCCTCTTCAACAAATGGCGTTGGGAGATCTGGACAGCTACATGCAAAAATATGAAATTCGACCACCAACTTGCACCACACACAAAAATCAACTCAAGATGGATAAAAGACTTAAATATGAGTTGCAACACCATAAAAGTCCTAGAGGAGAACATAGGCAGGAAAATCTCAGATCTACCACACAGCAATATTTTCACCAATATGTCTCCTAGAGCAGGGGACATAAAGGGAAAGAATAAACAAATGGGACTTCATCCAAATAAGAAGCTTCTGCATGGCTAAAGAAAACATCAGCAAAATGAAAAGGGAACCAATCATATGGGAAAATATATTTGCCAATGATACCTCGGACAAGGGTCTGATCTCCAAAATATCTAAAGAACTCACACAACTCCACTCCAAGACGACAAACAACGCAATTAAAAAATGGGCAAAGGACCTGAACAAACACTTCTCCAAGAAGGACATACATAGGGCCTAGAGGCACATGAAAGGATGCTCAGCATGACTAGCCATCAGGGAGATGCCAATTAAAACCACAATGAGATACCACTTCATACCTGCCAGAATGGCCATCATAAACAAATCATCAAACAACAAGTGCTGGCAAGGATGTGGAGAAAAGGGAACCCTAGTACACTGTTGGTGGAAATGCAGACTGGTACAGCCTCTGTGGAAAAAAGTTTCCTCAGAAAACTAAAAAAGGAACTGCCTTTTGACCCAGCAATTCCACTGCTGGGATTATACCCTAAGAATCCTGAAACACCAATTCAAAAGAACCTATGCACCCCAATGCTCATAGCAGCACAATTTACAATAGCCAAGAATTAGAAGCAACCTACGTGCCCAACAGTAAATGAATGGATCAAAAAACTATGGTACATTTACACAATGGAATACTATGAAGCAGAAAGAAAGAAGGCGCTCCTACCCTTTGCAACAGCATGGATGGAAGTGGAGAGCATTATGCTAAGGGAAATAAGCCAGGTGGTGAAAGACAGATACCATATGATCTCACCTATAAGTGGAGCCTAATCAACAAAATAAACAAACAAGCAAAATATAACCAGCAACATTGACATTAAAAACAAGCTGACAGTCGCCAGAGGGGAGGAAAATGGGAGATAACAGGGGAAAGAGAGGGAAAGGGTCATCGAGGAACATGCATGAAGGACCCATCGACAAAGCCAAATGGGAGAAGGATTGAGGGTGGAAGGTGGGAGGTGCGGGTGGGTGGGGTTGTGGAAAGTGGTGGCGGGAAAATGTTGACATGGGAATGATGGGTTGGGGTGCAGGGCAGAGGAGATAAAAGGGAGAAAAAAATGAGACAACCATAATAGCATAATCAATAAAATATACAAACAAAAGGTTAGATGATTATTTTAAACCTATCTTATTAGATGTAAGATGGTAATGATAATGATTGTTCACCCTCAGCTTCTACTGCGTAGCAAAATTACAAAATGTGTTTTTAATGAATGGAGTACACTTGTTATGTTTATCTGACTTCTATTTGAAATTAAAATGGCTTAAAATATTTAAAAAATAGTAATATCATGTTTTATCCTCTTGTTTAGCATTCTTCTGCTAAATTGACAGCACACCTATGCGGGGGGGAGGGAGGACTTTGACCTGCAGTAGGAAAGAGTTCTGCATTGGATTCTGCCATTAACATATAACTTGTGTAATGCCTTCCAGTGGTACCATGTTTGATATTTCTTTATATAATAAATGTGTGCCTGATATATTCCAAACAATGTTCTAGTTCCTAAGGATTCAGAAGTGAATAAGAGTGAGTGGGGGTGGGGAAAAAGAGTATATAAAATACAAATAGACAAATAAAATATTAGATAAGTGATAAAAATTTTGAAAATAGAGTGAGTAAAGGCAAGCAGTTGATAGCTGTCTCACATTGTGTTGTTAGGAAAGACCCCCTGAGTTATTTGAAGTCCAAATGAGTTGCAGTGTGGTAATGAACAAAGAATATTTCAGACAGGGAACAATTAAAGAAGAGTGAGTATTCATTCATTCATAGGTCAATTCCAGAAATACTTGTGTGCCAGTCCCTGTCTCAGGCATTGAAATTCAACAGTAAACCAAACAAAGATCTGGACTTTATAACACCTACATTGTAGAGGTGGAGTTGGACATTAAGCGATGAGCACAATAAATAAGCTATATTTCCTGTTAGAGATTGGTAACTGTTATAAAAATAGCAAGTGGTGGGGAGATAGAGCAAATGGCAGGGAGTGGTGAGAGGGTCGGGGCCTACTACAATATTATGTAGGGTAACGAAGGTAGACCTCACTGAGAAGAAGTTTTGAGTAAATGATGAGCCAAAGAGTCCTGTAGGGAACTGAGAAGCAGGAGAAGAACAGCCATTGCAACAGCCCTTCATTGGGAGCCAGCCTAGCATGTTGGAAGGCCAATGTGACTGGAACAGAGTGAACAGGAGAAGACCAGAAAGTTAATGGGGAATCAGATCATATAGGACCTTGTAACCAAAGGGAGAATTTTAATGTTACTTAGAGTAAAATTGGAGCCATTGCAAATTTTCAGCACAGGAGTCACCTGTTTTGAAAAGACCTCTCTGACACCAAAAGTGAAGGGTTAGGAGGCTTCTGCATTAACCCAGTCAGGAGGTGATGGTGGCTTGGACCAAAACAGTGGATGTGGTGGGACATGGCTTGATACTGGGCACATTTTGTAAGTAGAACCAACAGAACTTCCTTTTGGGTTGACTATGAAATGCATGAGAAAGAAGGATCAAGGATTACTGGCTGAGAAGCCTGAGGGTAGAACAACTTTGTAGTTGGAGGTGTCAGTCAGGAGAAGAGTATGGCATTTCATGCCTTGGGAGTAGGCTATATGGAAATATCATCAGGACAAGGGTTATATTATGAGGAGAAGGAGAGAAACCATGAAGGAGTTTAGAAAGAGCAATGAATGCAATAAAAGGAAAATCAAGAAAGTGTGGTGTCCCAGAGGCCAAATGGAGAAATTTATCAGGGAAGGTAGTGGCAAGTTGTATCAAATGCTGCCAATAGGATGAGGAAGAGGACTTCAGATTGACCTTGGAGTTTAACAGGATACTTTTGAGCAATCATGGTGAGGTGGCAAAAGAGGATACCAGATTGAAAATGGTTTAAAAAAGAATGATAAGAGCACCAAAGAGAGAAAATCCAGACCAGTCTTTAAGGAGCTTTGATGGAAGGTGGAGCATAGTAACAGGCAGGACAAGTGTGGCCAAGAGAAGCATTTTTATTTTGTTTTGCTTTTCTTTGTTTAACGTGGGAGAAATAACAGCATGTGTTTGCATGTGGATGAGACTTATCCAGTAAAGGGGGAAAGGTAATGCTCTCTTCTACAGAAGAGAGAGGGAGTGTTGTTGGAGCAATGCCCTTGAGTAGGCAAGAGCAGTTGGAGCTGTGTACTGGTGAAAGGGCAGCTTTCAATGGGGACATTAACTGATAAGAGTCACGCAGGCAAACAAAGTACATGGGTACAGAGGCTTGTAGAAGAGTGTGTGGGTTAACAGGGGTCTTTTAATTTCTCTCCTTGTTGCTTCTTAGTAGATAGAGGACAAGCGGGCATGGGATATTGTGGTTTAGAATAGTGTGTGTGTTTAGGTGTGACAAGGCAGAGTTTGTAGACAGTGAGTTTCCCCGAGATTGCCCTCCAACACAAATGGACCATCTGAGCCTCCCATTTTCCTAGAGGACAATGTGCCTGGAACATAGCCCTCAATAAAAAAGAGCATCAGGGAATAGCATGGCTTTATGTCAGGTAGGGTTTGTAAACCTGGATAAAGAGTTTAGATTTTATTCCAAATGAACTCTTACAAAAATGATTTGATCATTGCATCTCTGTATCCTACTTCTGATAAAATAAGGTAAAAATACATAACCTTTCATCTCTAAAATGCTTGACCCTGTGTGAAAGTGAGAATTAATTCTTAAGTGTTCATTAAACTAACAGCTCAAATATTCTAACTATTGTTTGTTGAAAAGCAAAATTTCCCACCCACACATTTTCCCTTTTTGTTCTTTGAATAGCTTTCAGTTTTGTTGTATGGCTTCAACTCTAAAACTTTTCGTGAAGAAAGCAAATAGGAGTCAATAATTCATCATGTAGTTCTTGAGTAGAGATGGTGACCCTGGCACTGTGAACTTACTTTCAGCATTTTTTAAATGCTCTTCAATAATATAATGGGTAAAAGATTAAATGTGAACTTGCTAAAATTTGATAGGCAAGTCTGAAACCAGAAGTAAATACTCCTTGGATTTCTAGATTGATATCAAGGCTGGGATTTCTCTTCTGCAGGCATTGTTTTTCCCTTTCTGTTTCTTATATTTTCAGGTAAAGGCCCTTTTGTCTTCCTGTGAGATTGCTGATCACAGCATTATTTGTATTCAATAACAGAAAAATCACAAGCATCCTATCCATCAAAAAATCTTAGAATCATAGAACAAGTTATCCATGTGAGGGAAAATATACAGCCACTTAAAACTTCTCATTTTGAAGACTATTTAATAATGGAGGGGTGCACATAGTATAAATGAAGAATATACTAGAATAAAATGCTTACTATAGCCTCAATTTGAAATGAATGTGTTTTTTAATTTATAACCTGATATATATCATAACATTTTTATAAAACAATGACTCTTTCAATTAGTATGATTAAAGGTATTTTGTTTATTTCTCTATGAACATTTTTATTGTTTTTTTCTGTAATGAACATTTATTTTTATAATTAAACTAAAATTAAATTTACTAAGACAATAATTTTTGTGTGCCTGGAGAGAATTGGTAATTGATAAAAAGATAGCATTGTTCTTCTCTCCTAATAGAGATGATCCTATCCCGCACCCATAGGTGACATGGAGCAGACAAACTGAGAATGACCCATATTAGAGCACAAAGCTCCTTGAGGCTCTTTGGGGGTGAAAAATAATGCCCTAGCTTTAAGTGTATGTAAAATTAATATACAGAAAAGAAGAATGCACTGGGGCTTGGGGGCAAAATACAAAATTGTGTACTAGTTCTTAGGTCTCGTAAAATTGTAAATGCCTCTCTTACTCCTTTCTCTGTATAACTAGTTAAACAATCATTTAACAAATATTCAAGAGTGTGTTATTTACAATATTTAATAAACATTTATATTGCACTTACCATGTGCCAGCACTGTTTCTAAGTGCTTTATATGGATTTCATTATAATCCTCATAGCAGCTTTGTGACATAGCTAGCATCTCTGTTCTATAGATAAGAAACTTAAACACACGGAGATTACATACGCAGCTGGCCTAAGGTCCCATGGTCAGCAAATGGCAAGGCTGGGACTGAAACCCCACAGCTGGCCTCTAGAGTCCATGTTCTTGCCCCAACACTAAGTTGCTAGGCACTGTACTAAGCTCTTGGTTTCACTTGCTACTAAACAGTAAAATATATTAAGTCCCTGTTTTCAGAGAAAATACAGTCTTGTGGGAAAACAGACATCAATCCAATAATCACAAAAATTCATAATGACAAAAATCTGATAAACCTATGTAGAAAATGTACATGTATATGTACAAAATGAAACCTTAGTATGTTGATAAATTATAGAATACCTCTCTAGGCTCAATTATCCCCCTCATCATGACCATTACATAAAATTTCAGTGTAGCTCAGTGGATACTTTGCAAAAGAAAGACCAAAAAGAAAATCTTACCACCCTCAAGACCTGTTACAGATCAAAGCCCTGCTTCCAGTGGAGGGGGAATGTGGATCAGCCAGTGATAGGCATAGGCACTAATTTCTACCTTCAAAGGGAGTCAAGAAGGCAACTTTTATTTGAGCTGAAGTGTATCACTCTTGGTTGCTCTTCAGTAAGCTGCCAAAATCCCCCTCCTGTATATTCCCTCATGAATTCCTGTTGCCCTCTTTGGCTGAGGAAAAGATGAAATCAGAGCAGAGGGAATTACTGCCATTTGAATTTTTTATTTGTTTTCATTGGTACAGGCTTATCGATGCTGATGATATAGTCCAGAGGAATTCTTTTTTATTTGCTCTTACCTTTTAGCAAAGAAAGGAAAGATGTCTTTATTTGGAAGCCAGACCTCAAGTGGGTGGGACAATGTGAACTGTATGATCCAAGCATTTTTTAAAATTTGTATTTGTATATAAATTTCTGGCCTGGATACAAAAATATAACAGATGAAATTTTTTCATTTTGTGTTTGTTTGTTTTTGAGGTGTCAGATTCAACTTCAGTTTCTGGAATAAAGTTCACAAGCCTTAGAGAAACCTCATTTCTAGAGTATATTGTCTTCTCAGGTAGAAGGGTATTGAGTTGACATCTCAGATCCGGGCATAATTCATTCCTGATAGAACAGAGCATTGAAACCAGAGATAATCATGCGGACCAGATCCCACCTTTTGTGAAGAGCTATGAACTACAGTGGTTCGGGCACTACCACTTGTTCGGCTGAGCATCTCAAGATGGCAGCTGACTTGTTACTGAAGCTCAGACTGTGTGCTCACATGCCAGTGGGAGCATCTCTCATCTCAACTGTCACTCTGTCACATGCTAAATTTGCTCTCTCTTCATTGGCAGAGACACTTTATAGTGCCACTACCAAGCTCTCAACGAATGCTCTTCACTGTCATCCTAATCAACCCTGTGAATCAATTACAATGACTACCTGAAACCTGTCACTATTGACTTGATAGCGGACTGTAAGGAGTGGGAATGTGTACCAAATTTACCTCCCATCAGATTGCTTTGCTAAGAATGTTGAATATGGAAGAAGAGAAACTTCATTTCTCCATGACAAAGTGTTATCTGTGGCATTGGGAGTTGTCGTCATATAGCACATAAAGCTGTTCTGCTAGGAGATAGAAATTAAAATGGGCTTAAAGAGCCAATCAGCCATGGGAGTGAGAGAGAGTGCTCAATGGGTTCCAGGCTGCCTTTGGGATCTGGGGTCTACTGCTCCCTGAAGCCCAACAGATTTCTTGCCCAGGAATCCACAGGCTATCTCTATTTTTTTACGCATGCCCTTTCTTTGCTTTTCACTTGGTTGGTTTGATGATTTTGCTTAAGTCAAGTTTTATTGTTGTTACATGGAGCCGAAGAGTCTTTAATATAGTGACATTAATAGTTCAAGGAGAATACTTACCATATACACATACTTATCAACCTCCTTTAGAATTAGCTGATTAGGTATCATGCCCATGTTTCTACTTACAGATGCACACATGGATCATGGATCCTATTCTCATATTAAAGTAAGAAAGACATTGAGCTGGAAAAAAAAACCCAAAAAATTTAGTGTAAGAAAAAGTAGCAGGAATTTCTGAGAAATAGCTCTGACCTAAACCCAGCCAGAGCAAATTCAACCAGAGGGATATAAACAGAAATCACACCCAGGCTGCTATAATTAAACTAAACTAGATTTTAAAGGAAATTCTTCTTTGTGAAAAGCAAAGAATCTGGAGCAGTTCAAGGAAACACTTAAGAAACAATTAGCAAATTTGTGGTTTGCAGGAAAAAGTACTTTTCAAAACAAATCAATTTTAAAATAAAAATTAAAAATCCTTTTTATGAATGTTGAAAAGGTTGAATGCAGAGGTCATGATGTTTCAACAATATTTAATGTTCCTACAGGCTGGAGTCTCCACCCAACATATCTTAAATAGTAAAGTTCAGCACAGGTTTTGTCGTTATGTTTTTGTCTTAATGCTATTTTATATTAATGGTCTCTTTATCCATATTCTATCTTCCTACTTTATTTCTGACTGTACTATTTATATCTAGGGATGTGAGTGCCTGATAACTTTAAGAGGATTAGTATAAAGGAAATGGGCTTTATTAGTTTGGATTCATCTTATTTGCATGCTACAGTTTGATTAGAATGAGAAAGTCGAGAAAGTGTTATTTGCCAAGCAAAGTAAAAACAACATAAAATGAACTAAACTGAACTGCAATGTATTATTGATAGAACACAAAGACATTTTCCACAGTATTATTGTAAGTACAAAGGTGATTGTGTAAGACAATAAAGGAGAACAAAGATACTCCCCCACCACCCCAGTCTGTTTTTGTTTCTTTGCAGATACCTTTAGTTAAGTGAAGGGCATACATTTTCTTTATAAGGAATTTAGAGCGGAAGATACCAAAATATACCAGACAACTATATTAAAATATTTACCATTTGTTGATTTGGGACATAGAGTGAATGACAGATTTCAGCATAATATTTGCAGAGGGAAAAAGAGAATTTCCCATGAATATCTAGAATGTTGTTTTGCTGGGTTTATGCAGAAAAGACATCTGAGGAAAATGAAAATTATCTTGGAGAGAAGGAGAATTTCTCTGACAAAATAACCATATAATGTCAACAGAACTTTTCAAGTGATTATCAGTAAAGAAATAAGATTGTTGATGGATTTTTTCAAGCTAACTTTTGCAGAAATGAATTGAGCTCTTTTATGGGATATCTAAATGACAAAATGGATGTAGTCCTAGGTAAGTCATTAAAATCTATATGCTCTTGCATTCATGTTTGCTTATGTCTCTCCTCTCTTATCTTTGTTACCACCCTTCCATGGTTTGATACATTCAGTAACTGGTTATAGATTTGGAAAACATCTCTGTAAAAGCCATTTTGCATCAAGGCATGTGATTAGCTAAAATTGTTGGCAGGCCAAAGAACTATACGTGGAAAAAAAACTCATTGGAAGCTTTCATTTTTTTTTTATTTCTTTCATTTCTTTCTTCCTTTTTTTTTACATTTAGATTTTGAGACTCTAGCAAATGGAAGTAGGAAACAGTTCATTGTTTAAAAACACGACAGACATGTAATACCAATACAGAAGCTACTCTACTTGCTTAATAAGAGAAGTTCTCCTATACAAGAGAACTATCTTAAGAATAAAGGAAAGTCCAAAGTGTCTTGAAAGTTGGTTTATTTGATAAAAGGCATTCAGATAATATGATGTCCATAAATACTCCTTATAAGAAGGCAGGACTAGGCTCTTAAGACAATGAAAGTGTACTTATTTATTCATAATGCTTTATTGGTCTTGTGGAATAATAAAAGGACACCCATTGTAATCAAACATCCCTGGTTTTGAATGATGGTTGTGCCACTCAACAACTGGGTGATTGCAGACAGATGGGTCTGTTTTCTCATCTGCATAATGGATATTAAAATATTTTTTGTGAATTAAAAGTAACTTTTCTACTGCCCTGCCTGGTACATAAATTCTCTATGAAAGGAAGTTGGTATTATTTCTGACCTCTATCTCACAGGGGCCTCTTCACCTACTCCAGAACTGCCCATGTTACCATTGTATCATTCTCAAATATCCTGGCTCACTCTTATGAAAACTGTAGAATTGAATTTTACATTTAAGGTAATTTCAGCAAATCAGATAATCTTTTGTCATTTCCTAGTCTCACTTTACCTGTCACATCCTCCTCCCTTCACTACATAGGCTCTGTGTCCAAAACTCTTGGTCAAATTATTTAAATTCAGTCTGGGAATATTTGCAAATTTAGGCCGAACTCAGTCTCCCAGTATAAGGACAATTTCTATAGATTAACTGTTCTAATACACTTCTCAGGTAGGGATAGGCAAAAATCTTTCATTTTTAATGTTAAAAATTCTAATTTGAATGATTTTTAAAATTTCTAAAATAGTAATAATTTATTTGAAAAATACTTTAAGCATTCAAAAAACACGCTTATAAAAATAGCACTCCTTTATACTCATAATGTTCTGCCATATTTATTTCAATATTTTGAAGAAATAGAATTTTACAGATGATTTACAGTGTAATACCAGCATCTTCCAGAGTAATTACCATTCCGGATTTTGCATTTACCATTACCCAGCAGATATTGATACTATTACCACATATGTAAGTGTACATAAAATTAACACATGGTTATGTTTCACATGTTATATAATTCATACTTTACATAATATTATACAAATTGTTATTTTTGTTCAACATTTTTGAGATGTACCTATATTGATACTTGCAATAGCATTCATTTTCAGAGATCCAAGATGGCACTGGAATAGATGGAAGTTACACTAACCTCCTCCCTGAACCAAACTGGAATTATGACAAAAATACAGAACAATCAATCTGAATAACCAATTTAAGACTAGCTTAACAGAAATCTTAAAACCAAGGATTTACAGAAGTCACATGGAGACTGGTAGAAAGGGCAGAGACATGAAAAGGGTTGGTCCAGCTCCCATGTGCAGCAGCTGAGTCCCAGAGGGACAGGTCAGCTGCAAAGGTCCCCCCTGAGGAGTATCAGGTCTCAATTCCACACAAGGCTCCCCAGCACAGAGCACCAGAGCCAGGAAGAAGCATCCACATAACATTTGGCTGTGAAAATCAGCCAGGATTACTGCCCACCAGGGAGAAACAGGAGTCTGCTAGAGGCATAGATGACCTCTTAAAGGGCCAATGTACAAAACCTCATTCACAGCCACTCACCGAGGGCTCCGGCAGAGGGAGGACAGACGAGACTATAGTCACCTGAAAAGAGACTGGGGTTTGTGGCTCTGAGGAGAGAGCAGAAAAAACGGCCACCATGATCCCTGTGCTATGTCATTCTCCCACACCACAGACACCATTTTTCTTGGGTTGAGCACTTTCCTCCATACTGCATCACCCTGGGGTAATCAGCCTGCTTCCTTCTCACCTTCCCTACAGAGTTCATGACCTACACAGGAGTCAGCTGCCTGAGTTTCTGGTGTAGAGGTTCAGGTGGACTAAGTGGGGTGGGGTGGGGCTGTCACAGACTGTGAAGGGATAAAAGCCATTCTCCATACCTTCCCATGAGCCTCCTGTGCCACCTCTTCCCAGAAGATCCTTTAGCCCCTCCCTCTTGACTCCTGGTATCCCTGCCCTGCCAAGCTCCAGCTCGCCAGGAGGTCTAGGCAGAATCAGGGACAGACTGAGTTGTGAGGTTCTAGGACAGGAACCATCGCACATCCAACTGGTACTACCATTCCTATGCAGAGCTCTCCCTTCTCACAGCCAAATCTTGGTCTGTTTTGGCCTGATAAACTCAGCTGGCTTAAATCTGACAACTCCCCAAGACCCCACACCACCACAAAGGTCTGCAAGCACTTGGTGTACTCCAGGACTTTTGCTGAGTGGCCTCAGACCAAGCACTGACACCAAGTGTGAATCTGTATCAGTGTGGTGAACACCACTCATCCCTACCTGGTGACTCATTCAGAACCTACTTCAGATAAGAAGTGTACTGCCAGAGGCCCTTTCAGTGACTGAGTCTAGTAGGCAACCAGCAGGCAGAGGCAAATCTCAGAGTACCTTTGGCCTTAAGCTGACCTGTGCCCAGGCTCAGTGCTGGTGGGAGCCAGCTTTGGTGAACAATTCAGTCCTTTCCAGGCAGACCCAGGCCCAACAGAGACAGCTACAAGTTGTGAATTGCTTTATAGTTTCAAACAGGTTTTCCAGGGTCAGTCATATGCAGCACCCGACATTGAACTGCACCAAAGTCCCTCCCAGGAGGTCACAGAACTAGCACACCCGGTGGCAGGCTTCAGACAACATCAGACCAGGACCTAATTAGCTCTACAAATGGTACATCTAAAGAAAGGTCCCAGCAGGCTCCAGACGCTGCTGAGGGAAATTCCATTTCTTATGTTCAGCATCTGCACTGCAGCTTCATATATTGTGGTTGTAATTCATTCTCAGAGTCAGCCAGTCTGAGGCTTAACCCTACTCATAGATGTGCCAACAGCAATCACTGATCAACTACAACAGGAGGGCTCACATGAACAGCAGGAAGGACATTCCTAGATTACCTACTTCAGGTGATCAGAAGACTGAGCCACTGAGTCCCACAGGACACCTACTACATAAGGCTACCCTATCAAGACTAGGAGACATAGAAGATTTACCTAATACACAGAAAAAAACAAGAAGAGGCAGCCAAAATGGGGGAAAAAAGAATCATGCCCCAAATTAAAGAACAAGATAAATCTCCAGAATAATAACTGAATTGAAATGGAAGCAATATGCCAGATGTAGAGTTCAAAACACTGGTTGTAAGGATTCTCAAGGAAATTAGTGAGAACTTCAACAGCATAAAAAAGGACATAGAAACCATAAAAAAGAACCAGTCCGAAATAAAGAAGACAATTTTTGAAATGAAGAATACACTAGAAGGTATCAACAGAAGATTAGATGAAGGAGAAGATCAAATCAGTGATTTGGAAGACAACTATGTAGCAGAAAATACCCAATCAGAGCAGCAAAAAGAAAAAAAAATCATTCATTTTCACCACTGTATAAGAAACTTGAAACATATGAATTTGGTTTTTTCCATGTGCATTCTAACTTTGTCTGCTAGTTGGTTTTAATGTTAAATGTTCTTATTTTACACAACTCCTTCGCACATAGGTTGGTATGGGCCCTAGGCATTTTATTTTATTTTTTTTTATTTTTATTTTATTTTATTTTATTATTTATTGTATAGGACTAATCTCTTTTTTCTCGTCTGGTATATTATTTCTTTCTCTTTGGGTATTATCCTAAAATGAAGTAGAAATCTGCAGCCAGGGTGTTCACATTGTTTTACATTTGGTCATGGTCAACCATAGTGAAGCCAGAGTATAATGTAGCAATGTTGTTCTAAATGAACTAATATAAGTGAAAACCAGAATTTGTGCCTCTGCAGCACTTCCATGCTATCTCTTTCAAGATAGCTGCAACCAACGGATGCAATACTTCTGATTTCTCAGAAATGTACTTATTGAGAGGGAATATGTACCACTGATACAAATGTTTGATACAAGCCTGTGAGCAAGACAGGTTCATGAAAACATGTCCCTTTATCATTTCACATATATTTGATTCAGTCCCTTTACATTAAAGAACTAGAGCTCAGCATATGATTCACAATGAGTGGAAAGTCATCACCTCTGTGTGTCCCAGTTTGGTTAACCAGTAGTATTACCTTAAAGAGATTATCTTTTTTTTAAGAAAATGATTTAATATATTCTAAGATACATTAAATACATTAATGATTTAATGTATTCTAAGGCTTTTTTTCTTCCCTGTTTGAATCTTATATTTATCCTTAAGGTTCATATATTTATTCACGCATTTAATGATACATTTCACAAAAACATTTCAGTGTCTATGTGCCAAACACATCACCTGTGTTGCTGATGCAGCAGTGCACAAAACAGACATGGCATGGGTCTCTAATCATGGAATTTATGATCCAGTTTCTAAAAAGCTTGCAGTCTATATGGAAAGAAACCATCTAGAGCTGTGCTGTCTGATATAGAAATATGTGACTACTTAAATTAAAACTAATTAAAATTAAATATATTTAAAATTTCAGTTCTCCAGGGCACTAGCATTTTAAGTGCTCAGGAACCTCATGTGGCTAGTGGGTACCATATTGGCCAATGTAGGTGCAGAACATTTCCATCACCATGAAGGCTCTATTAGAAAGCCTTGTACTGAAGTCTGCATTGCAGAGTTAGCCCAACAGATGGTTGAGCATGGCCAGTCCTGGAGGCCTCTCCAGAAAGCTACTCAAACATGCAAAAATCAAGAGCAGAGGAAAAAACACAGAACTTGTCCTGAGGTAAAAAATTAAGGCTTGGCTGAAAACTAAAGGGAGCCACTAATGTCTTTCTCAGTCATTAGATGAGAAATATTCAGTACTTTTCTGCAGCAGATGAGGGTGCTCCAGGAAATTCCAAAAAGGCAGGATTTGGCTGGGAACATCTCCAACAGAGAAAAGTTCAATCATTGTGTGAAATCACTTGATGCTGACTGGGCCAAATTTCTGTGACAATTGTGATCCTCACAAAATGTCAATGATTTCACACACACACACAAATATTTATAATGCATAATTTCGGCTACTCTGAACAATTTGCCAACATTTCCCATATTTTACCTCTGAATTTTATAAAATTTCAAGATATTTTGTGGTTATCTCCAAGATAAATTTTAGGATTTTCTTCTTTTAAAAAAGAAAAAAAAGCTCTCATGAACCTGTAGCCTTCCATCGATTTGTCAAAACTGAGATGCCAAATCTCTTAAAAGTCTTATCAGATATTTGACTCAAATGTAATTACATATCAATAAAAATAAGAATACCTTATTTGTGTTCACATTTAACAACAGTTTAGATGGTAGATATGTTATTGGAAAAAAGTAGATGATTGGGAATCCAAATAAATTTTAAAATATATAAGCAAAGAGAATTAAAATGAAAGTCCTTAAAACACATTAAGTTTCACAGACTTTAGTGATATGAGTTTTCATTTTGAAAGATTTGGTCATCATAGTAAAAAGAAGTAATGAATGTGGCTGTTTTCCAAGAAATATCCAATATTTTATCATTTAAGCATATTTCACACACCTTATTTCTGAACACCTATAACTATGGTTACTCAATAGAAACTTTAGCAAACATGATTTTGTCCTAAGAGATCTAATATTAAGGCATTGTATTTAATTAAAAATTAATCCTAAGGTATATAAATGTCAAGTTACTATGTTGTACACCAAAAACTAATAAAATATTGTATGTCAACTCTAATATACAAAATCAGTTATATCTTTCTTTTATCAAAAGTGCCCAATCAAAAGCTTAAAACAAAATAGCAAGTGTGTCACTCATTGCCCTGGACCATGATAAATCAATACCAGGAGTTATGAGACTTAGAAGTAAACTTAAAGATGTATACAATGTTAGGAGCATACATAGAAATTTAACTCAAGTTTAACTAGGATCCCAGATCCCAGTTACTTGCCTTAGTCACTAGTTGAGGTTAACTTGTTGTAGGAAGAATTCAATCAGGATTTTATTTGAAAATGAGGACTTCACCTTAGTAACCAGAGTCAAACAATGATATAGAAATGAACAAATGGTTCAGTCATTTTTACTACTTCAGTTCAGTTAACAATAGAGTGATGGGTTTGGTTTACACCAAAAAAAGGAAATGTGAACTATAAAAACATATAAATATATATCCATAATTACATATAATATTTATATATTCATAGCTATGAATGAAAAAAGTGTTCAGAGTCATAATAAGCATTTGTTGAAATTCCAAATCAGAATTCAAAGGGAACAATTCAGTATAGCTTAGGTAGGGAATTTTCCCTGGGTTACAATGTTGCATCCATTTCTATAACACATTGGAGCTTTCTAGAAAATAAAATACATCATTTTGGCTTTGTTGATCCACATTCTCTTTTGAATACATTAAACAATCCATTAAATATTGCCAGCATGAACTAATGAATTCTAAATTGCAGAATGTCTTTAGAAAAAATATTATTTACTCTAGATGCTTACTCTAAAGTTTTACACTACAAATATAGTTAAACTAAAATATATACTAGATGTTCTTCCAAAACCTATTTTGTTTCTTGAAATGGTTGTAGTTCACTAGAGCTTATTCCCATTGTCTCTGACAGAGTTCTCTGTCCTAGCAAAAGGTAGAGTGCTGACTTATAAAACCAAGTGACAGATGTCCTCCTTGTCCAGAAATTTTGAGAGCCAAGAGCTGGAGTATTAAATGTTGTAAGTTCCTCCATAAATAGCCTGTGCACAGACGAATCTCTTTGTCACACAGAAAGGGATCTTACCTTTATTTCTTCAAATAATCCACAGGTAAATAACCCAATTTACCTGAGCTGGATCTGTTTGGTTTGAAAACGTGTTCTTTCTTACTCTCAACTTTTTATTAGGTGAATTTTTGTTTTTCCATCTTCAGGTATAGATGTTTTCTCTGACACCTGTAAGGTGAACACAAACACTAGGATGGTTTGTAATTAGAAAATTATCAACATTAAAATATAGAGTCCAGCACAAATAGTGCCCCTTTTTAATTTCAAAATCATAATTCTGTAACATAACAATATCACACTCAAGACCACCATATGACATTTTAGGTGAAAGGTCAAATTAAAACTATAAGTTATTACACCCATATTATTACCCTACCAACCACACTTAAGCAGGCATTACTTCTGACAGACCCTGTATATGCTATTCAAATACTCTTAAATGGGATCAGCAAACTTTTCCTGCAGAAGACCAGATAATTAATATTTTAGGTGTGGCAGAACATATGGTCTCTGTCACAGCTATTCAGCTCTGCCATCATGACACAAAAGCAGCCATGAATATATATAAACAAATGAACATGGTCATTTTGAATAAAATTTTATGTATAGTAAAAAAATTGAATTTAATACAATTTTTACATGTCATGAAATATTATTTTTATTTTGATGTTTTTCAACCACTTATCAATGTAAAAAATCATTCTTAGCATGCATGCTATCCAACAACACAGGCTATGGTTTGCCCACCCTGTTTTAAAAGTTTTCCCTGAGCAGTAAGGGGTTTTATGAAATTTCTTTGACCATGTCATTAATTTTCTGACAAATATTTTTAAGTAGGGAAAACCTTCTACTTAAATATGCAAATTATTTCAAGTTGAGTAGAGGAATCACATTGAAACATCATAATACAGCTTGGTAATATCCAGGAGAATATGGGCACCACCTGCATTGCAGAAGCTCTCCTCATTGATCCTCCTCTGGAAATATACTTCCAATTCTCCTCGGAAGGTAGTGTAAAGCTGCTTGATTGTTTTGGCCTGTAGAATGTGGTCAGAAATTATATATAATGCTTCTAGCTCCTGTGAGAATCTCAACATTTTCTCTCTTCACTTGTCAACTGATTGGTTGCAAGAGTTTCAGTGGCAGACTCAAAGTGCTTGAACAGTGGTAAAAGCAACAGATGGAATAAGCAGGGGTTACTGAACCATCTCTGGAAGGACTGCCGACTCAACATCCAATGGACTGTGACATGAGCAAGAGGTAAACCTTTATGGTGTTAAAGCACTGAAATGCAGAGATTTGTTACTCCAGCAGAGCCTAACCTAGCCTGACTAACACAATCTGTTTTGTCAACCTGAAAGCTTAGTAGAGTGTATAACACATAGTAGGTTCTAAATAGTGATTTTTTTATTGCTGATTGCCAATAAATAACCATCCTAGTAGTGATAATTTTACAATGTAATATTGTATATTATTAAAATAATAATTGAAATATGTCTGTGATATGTGACCAGGCTTTACTAATCATATATATATAAATTCAGAAAAAGATAAGACAGGAATCCTGCTCTGTGATTAGTGGATCCCTATTTACTTCAGTATTTTGTTTGTTTGGGAGCAATGGCAAACATCTGTTGAACTGCTACTATGTGCCAGAAACTGAAGCTAGGGATACACATATGAATCATATGTGACTAATATGAATCATATATGACTAATTTCATCGCAGTTTTCTGAGGCTCACACTTCAAGATTAAGGCGGGCAAATCAGAACTACCCAGAGAAGGAAACCAGAGTATCCAGCCCGGGGAAGGATATTAAAAAGTATGTGTCACCAAAAAGTTATTCAGTGTGGGAAACAACGTGAGTGAATAAACCATTTTCCCTCTCATACTTAGTGGAAAACATAAGGCAGACAGACAAGGGGCCCAGCTATACCAAAGACTTGTACCTAAAGTACAGAATGAAGAGTAAATTATTCTTCCTAAGAATTCCAAAGAGTAGCATCTGAGCCTAAGTCTTAAAAGAAGGGCAAGTGTTACGTGGCAACAAAAGGGAAGGGTTAGGGCAGGGAATGAAAAAGGATGGGACTTATGGGCAATCAATAGATACAGACAGAAGATAAGTAAAACTCAGATATGCCAGATCACAGAGGTTTGGGTTGATACTCCAAAATATTTGGACTTGTCTATTAATAGTGTGGATCCATTAATGATTTTGGAAAGAAGAAAGTAACCTGGACATTTTGCACTGTTGGTGGGAATGCAGACTGGTGCAACCATTGTGGAAAACAGTATGGAGTTACCTCAAAAAATTAAAAATAGAACTGCCTTATGACTGAATGATTCCACTTCTGGAAATTTATCCAAAGAAACCCAAAACAGTAATTTGAAAGAACATAAGCATCCCTATGTTCATTGCAGCATTATTTACAATAGCCAAGATTTGGAAGCAGCCCAAGTGCCCATTAGGAGATGAGTAGATTAAAAAAACTGTGGTACATTTACACAGTGTAATACTACTTGGCCATAAAAAAAGAAGAAAATTTTACCCTTTGTGAAGCATGGCTGGACCTGGAGAATGTCATGCTAAGTGAAATAAGCCAGTGAGAGAAAGACAAATACCATATGATTTCACTCATATGTGGGATCTAATGAACAAACTGAAATAATAGCAAAATAAAGACAAACTCATAAATAAAAAGCAGTCTGACAGCACTGGAGGGTAGAGGGATCAAGATAAAAAGAAAAAGACTCATGAACACTGACAATAGCATGGTTATTTCAGGGGGAGGGTGGTGGGTAGAAGCAGAAAAATGTGTAGGGGGAAAAATGGTAATGGACAAATACAATAAAAAATAAAATAAATAAATAAATATTTTAAATGTATAAAACAAAAGCAATAAATGAACAAGAAAATTTCAGATGCTAAAAATGCTATACACAGCTCTAGCTGGGCAGCTCTGTTGGTTGGAGCATCATCCCGTATGCAAAAAGCTTGTGGGTTCTGTACCCAGTCAGGACACATACAGGAAGCAACTGGTCCATATTTCTCTCTCACATCAATGTTTCTCTTTCTCTCTCTTCCTACTTCTCTATAAATCAGTAAAACATATCCTTGGTTGAGAGTAAAAAAAAAAGAAAAGAAAAGAAAATACAACACAATAATTATATATAATATATATAATAATTATATAGAATTATATAATTCTATAATGTTATATTGTATATTATTAAAATATAGGGGTGGAAATGTATTTTATTTTTATTTTTACATTATTTTTACTTATTTTTAAGGTGGCCAGGAAAGAATCCCAAGAGGAGTTGAGGTTGAGTTGAAACATGAAAGGTAAGAAGCTCATCCAATAAAGGCAGGAAGAGGGACAGGGCAAAGAACTTAAGCTAGGATGGAGTTGAGCATGTTTGAGGGTAGAAAGGTGACCAGTGAGGTTGGATTACATGAGAAAAGATGCGAGTGGAAAACATGTCGTCAGAAAGTTCAGTTTGACTCATTAGCATAGTCTTTTACATCGTGGGAAAAAATATAGTTTTTTGGGGGGTTTTTTTCTAAGTGCAGTGGGAAAACTCTTATGGATTTTTTAAATTATCACAGAGCAACTATGTAGAAAGGATATTGTAAATATCCTGGATCACTAGCTGAGTAATTGTTGGAGAAACTCTTAAATAATATTTTCTAGAGATGAGAATATTTACAAAGGAGTTGGAGAGAACTAGATTTCACTGGAATTTACTTGAAGGGAAAGCTGAGAGTACTTGTTAGTGGCTGGATGTGAGAGCTGAGATAAAGGAAGGAATCATGCATTACTCCTAGATTGTCACTCACTAATCAGGCAAAGGTGACACATCCCGAAATGGGAAAAACCAAGGGAGGAGGATTCACAATGGGAAAGAGAGAGTCCTGATGATCTGCCCTAAGCTCTAGATTCCTGTTAACTGGTCAAAAGGAGATGTCAAGTTTACAGCTGAATAACAGAGTTTAGAATTTAGAGGAGAAGCCAGAGAGAGGGATATATATTTGAGAGTCATTAAACATATCATTTATCATTATGCCTTGGAACTTTATTAAATCATCTAGGCAGGAGTATAAATAGAACAAAGTTGTAGTCTATGGGTGAACCATGGAGTATTTCAACAATTAGAGATTAAATGAGGGGAGAAATAAATAAAGGAGACTGAAAAGAAGTCAGTACATTATATAGAAAATCAAGTGAATGTTGCTTTAAGGGAAAAATAAAAGGTTAGAGAATGATTCAAGAAAGAAGGAAGGAACCACCCTTTCAAATGCTGATTGAGAAATCAAATAAACAGAGGAGAGAAAACTGACCACTGGATTTCTCCCTGCCATGTTATAGTCACCTTGACAATGGCCCAATGTGGATAGATATAAAAAAATGAGACAAGAGAAAGGATCACTATAAATAACTCACAAGAGGGTTGTAAATGGAGGAGGATGTGGTGACGGGAATGGGGATTAAGAAGGTTGACATTGAAATATGTTTGTTAGTTGACAGAAACAAACCACAACCAAAGGAAAGGAAGAAAATACTAGTGTAATAAAGAGCATAAGGGTAATACCAGCACCACTGAAAGGAGAGGGGTATTATGGGAACCAGAGAACAGATGGAGGGTTTGGCCTTAGATTTGACTCTATGCATTACAGCAATTTTATTTTAAAAATAATAAAAGGGCACAAGCATTCAGTTATAAGATTAATGAGATCTGAGGATATATATCATGGTAACTCTATTGTATAGTTGAAATTTGCTAAGGGAGTAGAACTTAAATGTTGTCACCAAAAAAGAAGGCAAATATTTGAGGGGATAGATGTGTTAATTTGCTTGATGCAGACAAATCCAGGGTGGTGGCAGAGTAGGTAGAAGTTATACTCACCTTCTCCCAGGACCAAACTGGAATTACACCAAAAAATATAGAGCAATCAACCTGAATAACCAACTGAAGAGTAGTTGAAGAGAAGTCTTATAAATGAGAATTTACAGAAGAAGCCATATCAAGACCGATAGGAAGTACAAAGACACAAATGGGGCTGACCCCTCTCCCCACAGGCTGCGGTTGAGGTTCAGGATGGATATCTCATTGTGGGTGGTTTCCCCTGAGAAACTTGGGGTCTAAACCCTAAGCCAGGCCACCAAGCCCAGAGCACCAGAGCCTGGAATAGGTGCTCACATATTTGGTCATGAAAAGCAGCAGTGTATCTGTATGCCAGGAAGAGATGGAAGTTTGCTAGAAACTCAAGTACGCTCCTAAAGTGCCAACATACAAAATCTCTTTCACAGCCACTTTCCCTGGGCTTCAGTAGAGGGAGAGTGGAGCAGACTAAAGTTGTGTGAGGAGAACCTGGGTTTTGTAGCTCTGAGTAGAGAGCTGAAGGGACAACCACTAGGTCCCTCTGTGCCGAGCCACTCTACCACACCAGAGGTGCCATCTTTCTTGGGTAGAGTATATCCCTCCATATGGCATCAGCCTGGGGGAAAGCAATAGCCCAACCCTCTGGACTCCCTGTGGTCCCACCCTATGGACTGTCCACCCAACTAAGGACTCAGCAGTCAGAGTCAGGGTGTGCAGGTCTGGGAAGACTCAAGGGGTGTCACTGACAGAGTTGTGTGGCTGAGGGGTGGAGGCCATTACCCCCACTCTCCTGTAATCCTGACTGATACTTCCCTCTCATAGTAGGTCTGCCAACCCCTCTATCCAAGCTCTTTGTGGCCCCACTCTCTTCACTCTTGGTGGCTCCACCCTGCTGAGGTCTAGACATCCTGAGTTGTGTGCCTCAGGTGTGGGGTCCACACCTCCAAAATTCCCCTAAAGCTGACCAGCACCTCACCCTCTCTAGACTTCCAGTGGCCCCTCCCTCCCGAGATCAGGCTCCTGGAAAAACCTGGGAGGCTAAATCGCATGGGTCTAGGACAGGGAAATTTTTCCCTCACACGCTCAACCAGTGCAGAGCCTTCCCTTCACACAGCCAAATTTTGATCTGTTTGGACCTAATTAACTCTGCTGGTCTCTGCTGATATCCCTGAGATCCTGCCTCTCCACAAAGGTCTGCAAGCACCCAGTGGGTGGCAACTAGATTTGGTATACCCAGGGACATTTGCTGAGTGGCCCTAGACTGAGCATTGGCACCAAGATTGAATTCATATTAAACTGGAGAACACCTCTCGCCCCTGCCTGGTGGTTCACCTAGAACCTATTGCATGCAACTCAAGTTTGATCAGAGGTTATTGCAGTGAATGAGCCTAACAGGCAGCTGGCAGGCAAAGGTCAGCAGAGGTCCTAGAGAACTCAAGGGTACTAGGGACTATTATTGATATGCCTCTGAGATATATGCTGATAAATGCAAGACTTGGTGTTCAGCTTGACCTTTCCTCTGTGCATCCAGACTAGCAGAAGCAGCCACAAACTGTGGATCACTTTTGAGCCCCAAACTGGTGGCCAAGGGCTAGGGGCAGGAAATGTTTGACTTCACCTGCAGCAGAGTCACTCCCAAAGAGGCCGAAGGACCAGCACATCCAGTGGAGAGCTTCAGACAACATCAGGACAGGATCCAATTATCTTTGCAAGTAGCATATCCAAAAAGAGATCTTGGCATCCACCAAACCCTGCTGAGGTACATTCTGCTTCATGAGGTCAGCACCTAGGCAGCAGCTCATACACTGAGGTCAGGGCTGATCCTCATAGTCAGCCAGCATGAACATTAATCCCACACAGGAATAGGCCAATAGCAATCAAGACTCAGTGACAAGAGGATGGCTCACATACTGCACACAAGGTACATTTGTGAAGCACCCAGTACAGGTGATCAAGGAGACTGTGTCACAGGGTCTCACAGAATACCTACGACATAAGGCATTCTTATCAAGACTGGGAATCATAGCAGATCTACCTAACTCATAGAAAGAAACACAAAGAGGCAGCCAAAATGGGCAGACGAAGACAAACACCACAAATAAAAGAAGGGGAGAAATTTCCAGAACAAATGGACTAAATAAAATGAGGGCAAACAATTTAGCAGACATAAAGTTCAAAACAAGGTTTATAATGATGTTCAAGGAACTTAGAGGTATATGAGAACTTAACCTTAGAGGTACTAAAAATAAAAAATGACATAGAAACCATAAAAAAGAACCAGTCAGAAATGAAAAATACAATATCCGAAATGAAGAACACAGAAGAAGGAATGTCCCTGAGATCCTGCCTCTCCACAAGGAGCTGGATGAAGTAGAGGACTGAATCAGTAATTTGGAAGACTAGGTAGAAAATACACCTAATCAGAGCAGCAAAAGGAAAAAGAATTTTTAAAAATGATCTAGTAGCCTTAAACGGCAGACTAGATCAAATGGATTTAACTGATATATTTAGAGCATTTTACCCTACAGAAGCAAAATATACATCCTTTTCTAGTGTACATGGAACAGTTTCCAGGATAGGTCACATGTTAGGACACAAAATAAGTCTCAATAAATTTAGAAGATTGAAATCATATCAAGCATAATTTCTGATCATAATGGTAAGAAACTAGAAATCAATCAGAAGAATAAAAAAGAGAAAGAAAAACCACACAATGACATGGAGGCTAAATAACATTTTACTAAACAATGAATGGGTGAACAATGAGATTTAGGGAGAAACTAAAAGATACCTTGAAATAAACAATCCCAAATCTGTGGAACAGTGCCAAAGCATTCTTACAAGGGAAATTCATAGCATTGCAGGTTACCTCAGGAAACAAGAAAAATCTCAAATAAACAATCTAAATTTATACTTAAAGGAACAAAACAAAACAAAACAAAAAGAAGAACAAAAAAAAAAACCCAAATGAGTAGAAGGAAATAATAATTCAAAGTCATGAAAGACAAGGACCTACATCCAATAATACTCTATCCGGGAAAGCTATCATCTAGAATGCAAGGGCAGATAAAGTGCTTCCCAGATAAAGTAAAGTTAAAGGGATTCATCATCACCAAGCCCTTATTAAATGAAATATTAAAGGAACTCATCTAAGAAAAAGAAGATGATCAAAAATATGAACAGTAAAATCACAACAAACTCAAAACTATCAACAACTGAATCTAAGAAAACAAAAGCAAAAACAGACTAGAAAACAGCTAGAACAGGAACAGAATCATAGAACTAGAGATTGCATGGAGGGTTATCAGTGGGCAGATGGAGGGAGGAGAATGGGGAAAAAGGTATAAGGACTAAGAAGCATAAATGGTTGGTACAAAATAGACAGGGGGAGGTTAAGAATAGTATAGGAAAGGGAGAAGCCAAAGAACTTATATGTATGACCCATGGACATGAACTAAGGGGGAATGATGGTGGGAAAGGGGATGCAGGGCAGAGGGGAATAAAGGGGAGAAAAAAATGGGACAAGTTTAATAGCATAATCAATAAAATATATTTTTAAAAATAAATAAAAATAAAAGTCAGAGCAGAAAAAATAAAAAACAACTGTACAAAAGGTCAGTGAAACTAAGAACCTGATCTTTGAAAAGATAAACAAGTTGAAAAATCTTTAACCAGACTCACCAAGAAAAAAGAGAATGGGAACATATAAAGCAGAAAGAAATGAAATAACAACTGACAGCAAGGAAATACAAAGCATTATAAAAGTATGATAAAATATATGCCAACAAATTGCACAATCTGGACAAAATGGATAAATTCCTAGAAACATACAATCTTCCAAACCTGAATCAGGAAGAAACAGAGAATCTGGACATATAAATTACAACTAGTGAAACTGAGACAATATCAAAAAAAAATAATCCAAATGAAGAAAAGTCCTAGACTGGGTGGCTGCTTCACAGTGGAATTTTGCCAAATATTTAAAGAAGAACTAAGACCTATAACTCTCAAACTATTCCAAATCATTCAAGAGGAGGGAAGACTCCCAGGCTCATTTTACAAGGCCAGCATTATCCTAATTCCAAAACCAGATTAAGACACTACAAAGAAAGGAAATTATAGTCCAATATCTTTGATGAAGATACATGTTAAAATCCTCAACAAAATATTAGCAAACCAGATACAGTAATACATTAAAAACATCATACATCATGATCAACTGGGATTTATTCCTTGGGTGCAAGTTTGGTTAACATCAACAAATCAATAAATGTGATAAACCTCATAAACAAAATGAAAGATAAAAATCACATGACTATATCAATAGATATAGAAAAAGTATTTGATAAAATCCAGTACCCATTTATAATAAAAAAAATCCCTCAGCTGAGTGAGAATAGAAGAATCCTATTGCAATGTAATAAAGGCCATATATGACAAACTCAGAGCCAACATCATATTCAGAGGGTAAAAACTGCAAGTGTATCTTTTAACATTGGGAACAAGACAGAGATGTCTGCTTTCACGACTCTCACTCAACACAGTATTGGCAGTCATCACCATAGTAATTAGACAAGAAGAAGTAAAAGGCATCCAAATTGGAAAGGAAGAAATAAAACTGTCTTTATTTGCAGGTGATATGATACTATAGAGAGAGAACCCTAAAGATTTTACCATAAAACTACTAAAACTATTAAATGAATTCAGTAAAGTAGTAGGATACAAAATTAATATCCAAAAGTCAGTTGTACTTCTATACACCAATAATGAACAATCAGAAAGGGAAAATAGGAAAACTACAATAATAATTAAATACCTTGGAATAAATTTAACGAATGATGTAAAAGATCTGTACTCTGAAAATTATAAGACACTGAAAAAAGAAATTGAAGATGACACAAATAAGTGGAAACATGTAGCATGTTCATGGATTTGAAGAAATGACATTAAAATGTCCACACTATCCAAAGCAATTTATAGATTCAATGTAATTCCTATCAAGATACCAACGGAGAATTTTACAGAATAAAACAAATATTCCAAAAATGTATATGGAACCACAAAAGACCCTGAATAATCACAACAATGTTAAGAAGAACAAAATTGAAGGAATCATGCTACCTGATATCAAAATATACTATAAGGTCATAGCAAACAAAATATTGTGGTACTGGAATAAAAACAGACATATAGGTCAATGGAACAAAACAGAGAGCCCAGAAATAAACCCATGCCTTAATGGTCAATTAATATTTGATAAAGGAGGCAAGAACATACAATGGGGTAAAGATAGTCTATGCAATAAACGGTGTTGGGAAAATTGAAGATACATGCAAAAATGAAACTAGACCACCTTCTTACATTACACACAAGAATAAACTCAAAATGGATTAAAGACCTAAATATTAGGCTCAAAACCATAAGAATTCTAGAGGAAGAAAAGGTAGTAAAATCTCAGGCATTTCTCATAGCAATATTTCCTCCTTGGGCAAGGGAAATAAAAGAAAAATGAACAAATGAAACTACATAAAACTAAAAAGTTTTTGAACAACAAAGGAAACCATCAACAAAATGAAAAGACAACCCACTAAATGGGAGAACATATTCACCAATGATACAACTGATAAGGGGTTAATATCCAAAATTTATCAATAGTTTATAAAACTCAACATCAAAACAACAAATAATCCAATTTTAAAATTAGCACAGAACCTGAGTAGACACTTCTCGAAAGAGGACATAAAGATGGCCAACAGGCATATGAAAAGATGCTCAACGTCACTAATCACCAGAGAAATGAAAATTAAAACCACAATGATATATCACCTCACCCCTCTCAGAATGTTTGTCATCAATAAATCAACAAACAAGAAGTACTGGCGAGGATGTGAAATAAGGAAACACTCATACACCTTTGATGGGAATGCAGACTGTGGCAGCCACTGTGAAAAGCAGTATGCAGTTACCTCAAAAAGGTAAGAATGGACCTGTCTTATGACACAGTGATTCCACTTCTGGGAATATGTCCTAAAAACACTAATTCAAAAATATATATATGCACCCTTATTTTCATTTCAGCATTATTTAAAATGACTAAGATTTAGAAGCAGCTCAAGTGTCCATCAGTAGATAAGTGGATTAAAAAAAAAAAAACCTGTGATACATTTATATGATAGGATACTACTCAGCGATAAAAAAAAAAAAAAAATAGAAGGAAATCTTACCTTTTGTGACAGCATGATGGACCTGGAGAATTTTAGGCTAAGTGAAATAAGGCAGTCAGAGAAAGACAAGTACCATATGATTTCACTTATATGTGGAATCTAATGAACAAAAAATAAATGAAATGGAAATAGACCCATAGATACCATAGATATAGAGAAAAGACTGACAGCTGTCAGAGGGAAGGGAGGAGGCAGATTGGTTAAATAGATGAAGGGATTATGGAAAAAAAAACTCATAAAAAACAGTATGATCATTACCAGAGGGAAATGGTGGTTGGGGAGGTAGGAGAAACTAAAGGGAGGATAAATGATGATGGAAAAAGACATGACTTGAAGTGGTAAACACCCAATAAAATATACAGATAATGTATTATAGAATTTTACCTGTTAAGTCTATATAATTTTATTAACCAATATAACCCAAAAAATTTAGCTAATAAGATCTTGATGCAGGAAATCCTTTCACAATACAGAGTGGTACAACAGTAGGTTTACAACTGTGATTATATGAAACACAGAGTTTATTCTTTTGTTATTAATTATTAATTATTGTATTATTTACCATATAAAAAACTGTAAATCTACTTTTGCTCCACCCTGTATATACATGTACATTTTAAGTTACACCTCAATAAAGCTGGGAGGAGAGGGAAGGCAAGGAATAAGATACAAATCAGCTTGATTTAAGTAGGGCAACTCTGGTTTAATTTGTTTTATATAGTTTTATGATTTAGGGGAGAAAATGGGACCCCTATAGGGGGAGTGAGTACTTGAAAACCATGTTGTTAAGTAGTAACAATAATTAGGATGTTTTTTCTTCCTTGGAATCAAAATATATTTTCAACTTGCCAATATCCCAAATTTAGACACACACACCTTCAAATGTGGTATGTTTAGCAAGATATTATTATATCTTTCAATGTGGATGGTAATTTTATTAATTTCGCCCAAGGGTGCTTTAAGTACATGTAAATTTGCAACCAATTACTTGGGGTTTACTTAATATGGGCCGGAAAAATATTCCAGCCTTTTTCATATTTGCAAATGTTAATTTAAATAGCATTTATTTTGTGCTTAAATTATTGGGGGAAGGGATTAGCTTAAAAAATGTTTATCTATTAATTTTTACCCCTTAAGTCTATTTTATCTTCAGAGTCATAGAGTTTTGCCTCTTTCATCCAAAATACTGACTACCCTTTCAGTTTTGTGACATCTGCAAATTGGATGAGATGCCCCATGTTTTCTGTCATTAATCCCAATCTATTAAGTCTAACAAGAGAAAATGTTTGACCTTTTTTTCCTAATATGTTTACCTTTTATTGAAAAATCAACTTGAAATTTTAACTAATGATTAACATCAACTTTATTCTGGACTTAAGCCTGTTTGTTGCCTCCTTTCTGAAGGTCAAGACAAGCCTGCCTCTCTCCTGAAACTGTGCACCACTCTACTCTTCTCTGTTTCTAAAATGTTTTATTTTTGTTTGTTTATTGAACATACAAAGCTTTTTAAAATCTTGATTTGAAATCAAGTTTCCTCTGTAACAGTATTTCTTTATCTCCTTCTCTTCTTTCTGTTTGTTAATTTATGAAAGGAATTTACTTCTGAAGAGAAACTCATCATTCTTCAAGCATAGTCTTGCACTCGGTCTAAAGAATCACATTTATAATTCCTATGCATTGTTTGAGTATATGAAATCAAGTTTGAAGTAACTCTCTGAATATCCAAATTGTTAATTTCAAAATATGTTGGGATAGAAAAACACAGCTTGCAACCTCTCATAATCATATCAAAATTGCAACTAAAATATAGAACAACCATCACTCACAACTGTCAGAAATCAAGTTGAATGGAAGTCTGACAACTACAGAATTAAAGAAACTACATCCATCCAGACTGGAAGGAGGGGGCAGAGAGATGGTACAGGCTAGTCCAACATCCACATGTGGTGGACAAAAATTTGGGTGGGATGTCTCAGGAGCAAGGAGTGCCAGCCCCATACCAGGACCCCAGCCCAGGTTTCCAGTACCAGGAAGATAAGTCCCTATAACCGCTGGTTGCAAAAAGCAGTGGGCATTGAGTTGATGGAAGAAACTTCTAGAGTCCCTAGCAGTTCCTCTTAAAGAATGCACACACAGATTTACCCAGGTTCACTCCCTCTGAGCTCCAGTACTGGGGTAGCAGCATGAAAGGCACCAGCAACATACAGGGAGGAACCGAAGTGTCTGGAATCAAGGCAGGAGCTGGGGGATAGCTTTCTCTCAGACAGAAAGGTAGGCAGAGGCCATTATCCCTTTTCTGATGTCTTCTTCCACAGAGCCACAACCCGACAGGCAGGTACCATTTCTGAGACTCCATTAACCTGGCTAACACTATTTTCTCCACCCCAGAGATCCTCTGAGATTCTGACCCACTCAACTTATGGGCCCACCAACACTGTTCATTGTGACTTTTCCATATGCATGGCTGGTCTTGGCTCATGCTTCACAACTTCCTAATTTCTATCAAACAAGCAACAACTTTAGTAAGCCCTTAGCATCTCTAATCCTCCTAAGTAGTCCCAGGCCTGGCACTAGCCACAGCCAGCAGCCTAGATTCACAGATTGGCTTCAACTGGGAATCTCCAAGTCCAGCACAAGTAGCAGCCCTCTCATGTTGTTTTATAGCTCATGCAGGTTGGTCCTGCATAGAACACAGGTAGGGGCTGACCTTGGCCTGAACCACCTGGGAAACCCCAGAGCCTGTGTACCCAGTGGACAGCTACAGACCACGTCAGAGCACCAACACCCTGCCTCTGCACAGCTGATCCTCTATGGTGGGTGGGGGTTAGTATTCAGTGGTCACATCCAGCACTTTCAGCTCACTGGCCTGGGTAAATCCCTCCTATTGACTTTCCAAGAGCAATCAAGGCTCAACTAAAAGAGGAGAGTATACTCAGCCCACACAAAGGGCAAACCTTGAGTACTGATAAGGGAGGTTGTGCCACTGCACCTTACAAGACATCTACTCCATTAGGCCATGCTACCAAGACAGGGAGTCATAGCACCTCTACCTAATACATCGAAACAAGCACAAGGAAGCTGACAAAATGAGGAGACAAAAAACATGGCCCAAATGAAAGACCAGATCAAAACTCCAGAAAAAGAGCTAAACAAAATGGAGATAAGCAATTTATCAGATGCAGAGTTCAAAACACTGGTTATAAGGATTTTCAAGGAAATTAATGACGACCTCGACAGCCTAAAAATGATCCAGTCAGAAATGAAGGATACACTAATTGGAATAAAGCAAAATTTACAAGAAAATAACAGTACCATGGATAAAGCTGAGAATTAAATCAATGATTTTGAACACAAGGAGGCAAAAAACAAGCAATCAGAACAAGAAGAAAAAAGAATCCCAAAAAATAAGGATAGTATATGCAGCCTCTGGGAAAACTTCAAGAGGTCCAACACCCACATCACAGGGGTACCAGAAGGAGAAGAGAAAGAGCAAGAAATTCAAAATCCATTTGAAAAAATATGAAAGAAAACTTCCTTAATTTGGTGAAAGAAATAGACATGCAAGTCCATGAAGCACAGAGAGTCCCAAACAAGATGGACACAAAGGGCCTCAATCTAAGACACATAATAATTAAACTGCCAAAGGTTAAAGATAAAGAGATAATCTTGAAAGAGGTTACTTACCTACAGGGGAGTTCTCTTAAGACTGTCAGTTGATTTCTCAGAAGAAACTTTGCAGGCTAGAAGAGACTGGCAAGAAATATTCAAAGTCATGAAAAGCAGGGACCTACAGCCCAGACTGCTCTACCCAGCAAAGGTATCATTTAGAATCAAAGGGCATATAAAAAGTTTCCCAGACAAGGAAAAACTAAAAGATTTCATTATCACCAAACCATTATTGTGAAATGTTAAAGGGGTTAATTTAAGAAAAAGAAAATCAAAACTATGAACAATAAAATGGCAATAAATACATATTTATCAAAAATTGAATCTAAAAGACAAACTAAGCAAAAAAGAACATAGACAATCATGGATACAGAGAACATTTTGATGGTTGCCAGATGGGATGGGGTAGTTGGGGACTGGGTAAAGAGTTGAGGAGATTAAGAAGTACAAATAGATAGTTGCCTTTTTGTACTTTTGTACTAGAATAGCCATAGGCATGTAAAGTACAGTATAGGAAATGGGTTTGCCAAAGAACTGGTATGCATGACCCATGGACGTGAACAATGATGTGGGAATTGCCTAAGGGAGTGGGGGTTGTTGAGAGAGGGACAAAGGGTTAAAATTGGGACAACTGTAATAACATAATCAATAAAATATAATTTAAAAAATATGTTGGGCTTCTCCTTCCAGAGTCTCTGCACAGCTTCCTATTCTTCCATGAGATCAAACTTAATTATTTCTTCCACTGCATCCTCTATGCCTAAGCAATGAAATGCCCTTTCACTTTCTCCTTTCACAGGAAAACCATCAATGCCACATATTTTAGGGTTTTGATACTGTAGTACTGTTTTACATGACTAATTTGCATATTGGCTATAATAGTCTAGATTGTGGTAAGGCAACAAACTTTGAAATCTCAGTGGCTTACCACAACAAAAATTTATCACTCGCTTAAGCAAAGCCTACTATGTGGGCAGAAAAGCAGCTTTCCAGTGCATCTATCTCATGGGTCTATGCAGTGACCCATGGCACCACCATATCAATATATGAATCCAAGGTCACCTCAGAGAGAAAGGGGCTAGAAATATGCACATAACTCTTCAAAGCTTCACACTGCAAATGACATGCATCTCAAATTCTCATAGCATATTGATGAGGACTAATTATATGACCCCATAGTGCAAGGGTACTAAGAAATGTTGGAAAGCATATGGATATACACTTCCTAGGTATGTCAAGTAGAAAGGGATTTAATAGAGGACATTAAAAGAATATATAGCCTTTTGAAGGACAGGGAAAGTGAAGGCTAGGCAAGACACTGCTAGAATTCAAAAAACAGGCAAATGCAAGGATCTTAGGAAACTGTCACTGGTGATTTCATCTACCTGTAGGACTCAGAGAAGCTGCTGGTGAAAACTCATAACTCTTGTCTGCCAGGGCTAAAATGACCAACTACAGCTTCTGATGGATTGATGGCTTTTCCTCTGCCTTTCAAATTTCGAATGAAAACTCATCCTGTCCAATACACTAGACGCTAGTCCCAAGTGACTATGAACACTTGAAATGTGACTAATCCAAATTGAAATGTGCTAAATGTATGAAACACACACCAGAATTTGAAAAATTAGTACAGAAGAGGAATGTAAAATACATCATTACTAACTTTTATATTGATTACATGCTAAAAATAACATGTAAAAAACATTTAAAAATAAAATAAATTAGTTTCATATTGAATAAAACAAAATATGTTGTTAAAGTTCATTTTATCTGTTGCCAAACTTTCCCCAAGTAATTGTACCTTTTTACATTACACCAGGAGTATATAAGCGATCCAACTTTTTTACATCCTCAACATTTTGTGTTGTTTTTATTTTAGTTTTTACTTAGCTTTTATTTTAGCCTTTCTGATACATGTATGGCAATATTTCATTGCAGTTTTCATTTGCATTTTCTTAATGGCTAATGATGTGGAATATTTTTCATGTAATTATGTGTCATCTGTATACCCTCTTTGGGAAAACATCTCTTCTTGAATTTTGACTATTTTTTTATTGATCTTTGCTTTTTTATGGTTGGTTTTTTTCATATATACGTATATTCAATCATTTTTTGGATATGTGATTTGCAAATATTTTTTCTCAGTCTGAAGCCTATCTCTTCATCATACTAACAGGGTCTTTCCCAGAACAAACACTTTTCACTTTGATGAAGTCCAATTTTCTGTTTTTCTTTTTATGAATCATCCTTTTGATGCCAAGTGTTATAATAACCTTTGTTGTCCAACATCATGAAGATTTTATTCCATTTTTTTCTAAAATTTTTATAGTTTTGCACTTAAGTCTGTGCTTTATTTGAAGTCAATTTTTGAATAAGTTGTCTTAGTTAAGGTTAATTTTTTTAACTTATGGATGTCCATTGGCTCCAGCACCATCCATTGAATGTTTATCTTCCATCAGATTGTTCCTCTATCTTTGTCAAAAGTCAGTTTTATTATTACCTTAACTAGAAGCTCCAGTAAAATGCTGAATAGAAGTAGCAATAGAAGACATCATTGTCATTTTTCATCTTAGTCTTAAGGCAAAGAGGTCAGTTTTCAGTATTAAGTGTGATGGTAGCTTAACATTTTTTGTAGGTGCCTTTTATCACATTGAAGAAGATCCCTTCTAATTCTATTTTTCTGACAGTTTCATCATGAATGTGTTGAAATTTGTCAAAAGCTTTTTCTGTATCAATTGATATAATCATGAGAATTTTCTTCTTTGCCTTTTAGTATGGTGGATTACATTGACTTATCAAATAATAAATCATTTCTGCATCCCTGGAACAAACCCTTCTTGGTCACAGTAAAAAACTTTATACATTATTGAATTCTATTTATTATTTTTATAAAGATTTTTGCATGTCTATACATGCGATTATTGTTCTCTAGTTTTTGTTTTGTTTTGTATTACACTGTTTTTGCTTTAAGTAGCTTCATATAATGGATTGGGAAGCTTTCCTCTTACTAGTTTCTGGAAGAGATTGCATACAACTGATATTAATTCTTCTTTAATATATGGTAGCCCTGGCTAGTGTAGCTCAGTGGATTGAGCATCAACCTGTGAACCAAAGAGTCCCTGGTTCAATTCTCCAGTAGAGGTACATGCCTGGGCCATGTCCCCAGTAGGGGGTGTGTGAAAGGCAACCACACATTGGTGTTTCTCTCCCTTTCTTTCTCCCTCCCTTTCCCTCTGTCTAAAAATAAAATCTTAAAATGAAAAAGAAAAGGTAAACTATTATTAAATATATATACATATATATGCATGTATATACATATGTGTGTGTGTGTATATATATGGTAAAATTCTCCAGTGAGACTAACTAGGACAAGGAAATTCATTGGGGGAAGTTTTTCAACTATAAAAACTTCCTTAGTGGTTATAGGGGTCTTCAAATGATTGTTTCATACTAGGTGAATTGTGGAACTTTGTGTTTTTCAAGTAATTACTCAGTTTCTCCCAAGTTGTCAAATTTATGGGTGTAAAGTTGTTTTTAGTATTCTCTTATTACACTTCTGATGCCTGCAATGTCTTCAGTGGTAGCCTGTTTCATTCCTGATATTGGTAATATGTATATTCCATCTTTTTTTTTCCCCTCTGCCTTGCTATGAGTTTGTCAATGATCATTTCCATGAACCAGATCTATATTTCATTAATTTTCTCTATTATTTTTTGTTTCAAAATCATTGATTTTGCTCTTATTTTTATTATTGTATCCCTTCTAGTTGCTTTGGCCTTGTTTTGCTCTTCTTCTCCTAGGTTCTTGAGGTAGAAGCTTATATCATTGATTTGAGAATTTTTCTCTTTTCTTTTCTAGTATAATCATTTAGTGCTAAAAAGTTTCCTCTTAGCACTGCTTTAGCTGATTCCTACAAAATTTGATATGTTATAGCTTTATTTTCATTCAATTTAATGTATTTTTATTTCCCTTAATTCTTTCTCTTTCACCACTAAATTATTTAGATATGTGTTGTTCAGTTTCCAAGTGACAGAAACTTTTTTGGGTTTTTTTGTTATTGTTTTCTAGTTTAATGCCTTGTGGCCAGAAAACATAATCTGTATGATGTCATTTTTTTAAATTTGTTAAGGTTTGTTTTATGGCCTAGGATATGATCCATTTTAGAATATATCCTTTGGACACTTAAGAAGAATATGCATTCAGCTATTGTTTGATAAAGAATTCTACAAATAATAATTATAATTTGGTAGATGGTGTTGAGTTCTTCTATATCTTTGCTGATTTTTTCTCTGCTTTTCCTATCAGTTGTGAAGACATTATATATATAATTTCTCCCTTTGATTCTTTTGGTTTTTGCTTCACATATATTGTAGCTCTGTTGTTTAGTTTATATAACTTGGTGGATTGGTCTTTCTACCCTTAAATAATGTCTCCTTTCTATCTCTAGCCTATTCTTCTATCTGAAGTCGGTTTTAATCTGATTATAATACAGACAGCCATTTCTGCTTTCCTTTGATTAATGTTTGCATTATGTATCTATTATATTTGAAGTTTGTCTTTTTAATATTTCATGCCTATCTCTGTCTTTTAATTGATATATTTAAACCATGTATACTTAAACAATATTAGCATGTTAGGGCTTACCTCTGTTTTTGTTTGTTTCTTTGTTTTGTTTTGTTTTGTTTTGTGTTTGCTCTCTTTGTTTTTCCTTTCTCTGTTTTCTTTTATCTGCTTTCTTCTGGGTTAAGTGAGCATTTTCAGATTTTATTTTTATTTAACTCTAGTGTTTTTGAACATATTTCTTTTTTAGTTTCTTAAGTGGTTGCACTAAATATTATATATACAAAAATTACCACAGTCTACTGGCATTGTTATTTCACCAGTTTGAGTAACATATATAAACTTTATATCTCTTTATAATTTTGCTATACCTTCTTTTTATAATACAATTTTATTATTTTCTCTACATGCATTTAGAATCAAGTGAGACAGTATTATTATTTTTGCTTCAACCATAAAACATAACTTAGAAAATTCAAAAGGAGAAGAAAAATCTATTATATTCACAAGTATTTTTGCTTCTTGTGTTCTTCCCTTACTAATGTTCCCAAGTTCCTACTTTTATCATCTCCTTTCTGTTGAGAGAACTTCCTGTAGCCATTCTTTTAGAGAACATTTTCTGGCAACATATTTTCTTAGTATTCCTTCATTTTAAATTGTCTTGATGTCCCTTTTATTCCTAAAGGTTATTTTCACTGGGTTCAGGATTCTACATTTCTGTTTTCTCCTTTTAGCACCTGTAAAATATGGTGATACTTCTTTCTGACTTTTATGATTGCTGGTAAGAAATGTGGAGGTCAGATCTTCAAAAAAGAGGACCCTTATTTGAGGGCTTTATATTACCTTTTAAAAAAGAATTATGGACTTCCACTTCTGGGAGATATGGTTTTATCTATTTTCTGCACTTAAGCACAACTAAAACTGCTGGACTTTGTAATATAATATTATATATGTTATATAACATTACATATAACAATTATATATGTATATAATATGTTTTTATGTATAACATTATATAAAAAACAATTTGAATTTTTTCACTGTACATAAGGTATTTGCTGCTTTCAAGATTTTTTTTCTTTGATTTTCATTTTAATCATGAGGTGCCTGGGCACTGATTTCTTTCTGTTTATCCTATTTGGGGTTCACTCAGCTTCTCAAACCTGTACTTTACATATCTTACCAAATTTAGGAGGGTTTAGCCATTATTTTTTAGTATTTTTTAAACTCACTCTCTTTCTTCCCTCCTTCTCAGACCCCAAAGACATGAATTTTATATTTTTTGTATAGTCACACAGGTCCCTGAGACTCTCAGATTTTTTAGTATATTTTCTTCCTGTCCTTCAGATTGGATAATCTTTGTTGTTCTGTCTTAACATTTATTGATTCTTTTCTCTGTTCCCTCCATTCTCCTTTTGTACCCATCCACTGTTACATAGGTCCACTGTTGGTTATTGCATTATTTAGTTGTAAAACTTCTACTTGGTACTTCTTATTACCTTCTATTTTTTGCTGATGCTTTCTATTTATTTTCTAAAATGTTCTATACTTACATTTGTTTCAAGAATATTTTTAATTGTCTATCAAAGCATTTTTATTATGGCTACTTTAAAATCTTTGTCGGACAATTCAATCAATTCAATCAATCTCTGCCATCTTAGTGTTCACATCTATTGATTGTCTTCTTTAAATCTGATTTAGATCTTCTTTGTTCTTAATATGATAAGTGATTTTCTATTGAAATATGGACATTTTCATATTATGTATGACACTATATCTTACTTAAACCCTTATTTTAACTTATTTTTCTAGTACACCTCCAGCAAGAGAAGGAAGGAAGCAGTGTTTCATTACTGCTAACCAGTGGTAGAAGTCCAGGCTTCCTATTTAGCCTTTGTTGACACCAGGGGTGGTGGTGAGGGTCTACACCATTGCTGGGTGGGTATGGAAGTCCAAGCTCTCCTGATGGTCTCCACCAGTACCCTGGTGGATGTTTAGGGAAATGGCGTTTCTCCTTGCTGCTTGTTGGGGATAAAAGTCCAAGCTCTTTACTTGGGCTGCTCTGACATCATCTTGACACCACCTTGGTAGTGCTGTTGGTGAGCCTTGTTACCGTCTGACAGGGTGGGAATCTAGACTCCCATTTGCTCATGGCTAGTGTGGCTAGGATGGAGCCACACTTTTTCTGTGGTGTTTGGTTGGAGTTGCATAGTTGTATTCTAAAAGTCTTTTACTTTTTAAGGTTGCTCCTTTCCTGATTCTTTGATTAGAGGGAGTAGGTGGTTCATTTTTTATGTTTTGTTTTATCTTTGCCCATTGGAATTTCTGGATTTCTGCCTTCTTCAGCTCTAAGTCTGAGATATCTGAGGTAAAAATCAAATCAAGGAAATTCACCTCTACCTTGTCCCTGAGCCTTAAGGACTCTAGCTGGTCTGTTTTCTTTTCTCCACCATTCAGAGGGGTCAAATATACATTATATGTACTGCTTAGGGCTTTTAGCTCTACTTAAATAAGAAAATAGAAAAAAATCACATCTTCCCAGAAGAGGAAGTCCATGATTCTTTTTTTAAGGTAACATGAGCGCTCAAATAAGTTTCCTTTTTTAAGGAATCTGACTTTCACATTTCATATCAATTAGTAAATTACTCATCATACTAACAGTACTCAGAAAATTAGTAACTGATAAGTAAATACCTAAAGATCACTTACATGTGGCAGTCTTCACAATCTCTGACTTATCCCAGGCTCCCAACAGTGATCTGTATTTTTGACACTACACACTGAACTAAGATATCCTTCCCTAATAAAAGAGGACATGTATTTGGTCATGAAACTGTATATATTCTTAAAGAATATTGCTTCTCTCTATGTACTATTAATATATATTATTAATTTGTCAGTCAGAACTCTAATATTATCCATAATTTACCACTTTTATCTAAATGCCTTCAAACTCTGCTTCCAATGATAATATGGAGGAAACAATGGCTTCATCCACTCCTAAGTCTTCAGTTAATTGATATTCACAAGTATCAACCAAATCATCCCCAGTTTAAAGTTATCTTCTGATCTCTAAAGTTACAGACCCAACTGGCAACCTGACTATGTAACCTGGCAACCTGCCTCTTCAAACACTGTATGACCCAACCTAACCCATGACATTGCCTTCCATATCCCCACCCATGAAACTTAATCCTTGTCTAATGTTCTCTAAGGAAATGAGTAGTATTATTTAAGCAGCTTAACAAGACAGGAACTGGCAGTATTTTTGACCAATATTCTCTCTTGACTCATATATACCTAGTGGTATGCTCTTTGACAACCAATTCTCCAAAAAGAAAATGTGTGTGTGTGTGTGTGTGTGTGTGTGTATACACACACACATAAACACACATACATTTAAATTTACAACCAAGACTACTATATCCAGCGAGGCTCTCATTTAAAATGGATGGTGAAATAAAGAGCTTCCCAAATAAAATATGCCTAAAAGAATATGTCTCTACCAACACAGCACTTCAAGAGATGCTAAAGGGACTGCTAAAAAAAGAAAAGAAAGAGAGAGAGGGAAAAAAACAGGGAAGGAAAAAATGTCAATGAATAAGTTCCTATCGATAATAATATTAAATGTAAATGGAGTGAATGCTCCAATCAAAAGACATAGGGTAGCTGAATAGGTAAGAAAACACAACCCACATATATGCTGTCTACAAGAGACTCACCTCGGAACTAAAGATCTACAGACTGAAAGTGAAGGGGTGGAAAAAATATTCCAAGCAAATGGCCATGAAAAATAAAAGCTTAGGTCACACTACTTTGATATCAGACAAAATAGATTTCAAAACAAAGGCCATGACAAGAGACAGAGAAGGACACTTCACGATCCTTAAGGGAAGAATCCATCAAGAAGACATAATCATTTTAAACACATATGCACCCAACATAGGAGCACCCAAATATGTACAGAAAATCTTGGAAGTCTTCAAGAAAGATACAGATAACAACACACTTATATTATGAGATTTTAACACCCCACTGTCAACAATGGATAGATCTTCCAAAGAATCAGCAAGGATATTATAGCACTGAGTGGTACTCTAGAGCAAATGGACTTAATTGATATATACAGAACTTTTCACACTAAAGAAGCAAAATACACATTATTTTCAAATGCACATGGAAAATTTTTAAAGACAGACCACATGGTAGGACACAGACAAGCCTCAACAAATTAAAAAAAAGATCATATCAAGCATTTTCTCAGGTCACGATGGCTTGAAACTAGAAACCAACCTCAAGGAAAAAACTCAAAAACATTCAAATTCATGGAAACTAAATAACATGCTATTAAACAATGAATGGGTCAACAATGAGACGAAAGAAGAAATCAAATAGTTTCTGGAAGAAAATGAAAATGAACACAAAGAGCCCAAACCTATGAGACACAGCAAAGGCAGTCCTGGGAAGGAAGTTTACAGCAATACAGGACTACCTAAAAAAGATAGAAAATTTTCATATAAACAACCTAACCCTACATCTATAAGAACTAAAGGAACAGCAACAAAGTCCAGAGTGAGTAGAAGGAAGGAAATAATCAAGATCAGGGTGGAACTTAATGACATAGGGACTAAAAGAGCAATTCAAAGGATCAATAAATCCAATAGCTGGTTCTTTGAAAAGATTTAAAAAATCCACAAACCTCTAACCAGATCCACAAAAAAGAAACCAAAGAGGGCCCAAATAAATAAAATCAGAAATGAAAGAGGAGAAGTAACAATCAATACCACAGAAATAAAAAGGATTGTAAGAAATTGCTATGAACAACTTATGCCAAGATTGTACAACCTGAATGAAATGTATAAATTTCTAGAAACATACAATCTTCTCTAATTGAATCAGGAAAAAACAAAGCCTGGATACAGATAACAACTAGTGAAATTGAAGCAGTAATCAGAAAACTCCTGGCACACAGAAGCCCTTACTGGACAGTTTCGCAGAAGAATTTTACAAAACATTTCAGGAAGAGCTAACCCCTGTCCTTCTCAAACTATTTCAAAAATTCCAAGAAGAGGGAAGATTCCCAAACTCTTTTTATGAGACCAGCATCATCCTAATCCCAAAACCAGATAAAGACATAACAAAGAAAGAAAACTACAGGCCAATATCGCTAATGAACATAGGTGCTAAAATCCTCAACGAAATATTGGCAAACCACATCCAGTATGACCTCTTAAAGAGATCATACACCATGATCAAGTGGGATTCATCCCGGGGTTGCAAGGATGTTATAATATTCATAAATCAATAAATGTAATATATCACATAAACAAAAGGCAAGGCAAAAATTACATGCTCATATCAATAGATGCTAAAAAAGCATTTGATAAAGTACAGCACCCAGTTATGATAAAAACACTCAGCAAAGTGGGAATAAAGGGGGCATACCTCAACATGATAAAGGCCCTATACAAGAAACCTACAGCCAGTATCATATTCAATGGACTAAAACTATAAGCTTTTCCCTTAAGATCAGGAACAAGACAAGTTTTCCACTTTCACCACTCGTATTCAATGTAGTACTGGAACTTCTAGCCATAGCAGCCAGATAAGAAAAAGAAATAAAAGGAATTCACATTAGAAAAGGAAGTAAAACTGTCATTATTTGCAAAAAACCATGAGAGTATGCATAGAAACTCTGTAGTCTCCACCAAAAACTACCCAACTTAATAAGTGAATTTGGCAAAGTAGCAGGATATAAAGTCGATATTCAGAAATCAAAGGCATTTTTGTACACCAATAATAAAATATTAGAAACAGCAACTTGGAAAAAAATCCCATTTACTATAGCAAAGGGAAAAATTAAGTACCTAGGAATAAATTTAATCAAGGAAGTAAAAGACATGTACTCAAAAAACTACAGAACACTGAAGAAAGAAATTAAGGAAAGACACAAATAAATGGAAGCATATACCATGTCCATGTATCGGAAGAATTAACATCATCAAAATGTCCATACTACCCAAAGAAATTTATAGATTCAATACAATCCCCATTAAAATACCAATGACAGCCCCAGTTGGTGTAGCTCAAAGTATTGAGCGTTGGCCTGTGAACCAAAGGGTCACCCATTTGATTCCTAAGTCAGGGCACATGCCTGGATTGCGGGCCAGGTCCCCAGTAAGGGGCATGTAAGAGGCAACCACACATTGATGTTTCTCTCCCTCTCTTTCCCCCTCCCTTCACCTCTGTCTAAAAATAAAATAAATAAAATATTTTAAAAAAATACCAATGACATATTTCACAGATATAAAACAAATATTTCAAAAATTTATATGGAACCATAAATTACCCCAAATAGCCACAGCCATTTTGAGAAAGAAGAACAAAGTAGGAGGGATCACAATACCTGATATCAAACTATATTATAAGGCCATTATAATCAAAACAGCCTGGTACTGGCATAAGAACAGACACATAGATCAATGGAACATAATAGAGAGCCCAGAAATAAACCCACATCTCTATGGTCAAGTAATATTTGACAAAGGTGACAGAACCATAAAATGGAGTTAAAAGAGCCTCTTCAATAAATGATATTGGGAGATCTGAACAGGAACATGCAAAAAATCATTCTAGACCACCATCTTATACCATACACCAGAATAAACTTAAGATGGATAAAAGACTTAAATATAAACAAATGACACCATGAAAGTCCTAGGGGAGAACAGAGGCAGTAAAATTTCAGATTTTCCTGGAAGCAATATTTTCATCTATATATCTCCTAGGACAGGGAAAACAAAGGAAAGAATAAACAAACAGGATTACATTGAGTTAAAAAGCTGCTGCACAGCTAAAGAAAACACCATCAAAATGAAAAGGGAAGGAATGATATGGGGAAACATATTTGCCAATGATACCTTGGATAAGGGTTTGATCTCCAAACTATATAAGGAACTAATATGACTCAACACCAGGAAGACAAACAACCTGATTTAAATGGGCAAAGAACCTCACCAGACACTTCTCAAAAGAGTACACGCAGAGGTACTCTCTGGAACTGCCATAGATGTATGAAAGAATGTTGAATATCACTAGCTACCAGAGAGATGCAAATTAAAACCACAATGAGATACCACTTCACACCAGTCAGGATGGCCATCATTTATTTACAAATCAACCAACAACAAGTGCTGGTGACGGTGTGGAGAAAAGGGAACCCTAGAGCACTGTCAGTAGGAATGCAAACTGGTACAGCCACTGTGGAAAATAATTTGGAATTTCCTCAAAAAACTAAAACTGGAACTGCCTTTTGACCCAGTGATCCCACAGCTGGGGTTATACCCTAAGAAGCCTGAAACACCAACTCAAAAAAACCTGTGTTCATAACCACATTGTTTAGAATAGCCAGGTGCTGAAAACAGCCTAAGTGCCCATCAGTAAATGAGTGGATCAAAAAACTGTGGTACATTTACACAATGGAGTACTACCCAGCAAAAAGAAAGAAGAAACTCCTACCTTTTGTGACAGCATGGATGGAACTGGAGAGCATTATGCTAAGTGAAATAAGCCAGGAGGTGAAAGACAAATACCATATGATCTCACCTATAAGTGCAACCTAATGAACAAAATGAACAAAGGGACAAAATAGAATCAGAGACATGGAAATAAGGAATAAACTGACAGTGACCAGAGGGGAGGGAGGAAGGGGATAATGGGAGGAAAAAAGGGGAAGGGTCTAATCAAGGAGGCTTTATAAAGGACCCATGGACAGGGACAACAAAGTGGGGATTGATTGTGGGAGTAGAGGTTGGGGGGTGGGGGAAAGCAACAGAGGAAAAATTTGGGACAACTATAATTGAACAATTAAATAAATAAATAAATAATTTATATACTCTATATACAACATTAATACTTATAATTATATATTTACATATAATTATATTATATATGCTATATAAATAGATTTTATTGATATAAAGAATTTATAGCACACGGTTTACAAAAACAATAATAAAATATATAATATTCTTTGTTGTACATTTTACGTAACAAATTGATTCTCACAGAATGCTTTTCTTTTTTGCAAAATTCTAGCCAACTTATAGCTACGCCAACAAATGAGCATATTTCTGATGTGTTTGTTAGTTGATAGTTCCTTTATATTAAAGAGTAAGACAAAAGTGATGCAACAAATATGTATGTCAGAATTCCATTCTTTTGGAATGATGTGAAGGACTTCTTTGCTGAATGACATAATTTTTTTCACATACTGGAGATATGACACACTTTTTAAATTAATCTGTATTATTAACATTCTTAACATCTTAAATCTAGGAAATCCACAGTACAATAAGGCAAGCTCTGATTTATAGCATTCAACAATTACCAAGGAATTAATGTTCCCTCTAAGGCTAATTCAGGCTACCAATGTTGGCTGATAATTGAATGTGGAGTTGGAAAAATCTGTGCAGTCACACACCACCAGATACTATTTCCCGTAGAATCACAATACACATAAACAGCTTCAAAAGGACAGATAATAGTAAAATACAATCCAGCTCCAGCACACTACTGAAAGTAGGCCCTGATGATTCTACATTCAACACTTACCATCATATTCTTCAAGTTTCAGTCGAGTAATTTTCTTAATATGCCAATAGGACCATGTTACCTAATGCATTCATTAACTTATTTAGAAAATGATTACTTAATTGTATGTTCGAGGCACTGTTTCAGTTGACTACAATAAATATGAACAAAGGACAAAATTTCTTACCTCATGGGAAATACATTGCACTTTCCACTGGAGGGGATATAGATAATACAAAAACATAATATATAAATCAAGAGTGTTGTACCACAGAAGGTATTGAATACTAGAAGGCCAAAATTTGAAAAGCAAAGTAGAAGAGATGGTAAGATATAATATTCAATCTGTCCTGAGAATATGCCCATAGACAAGACAAAATTTGAGCAAGGATTTGAAGGAGGTAAGGGTGGATCCATTTGGATTGGATTGGAGAAGGAAATAGCCATTGGGCACAAGGAGCCCAGCATAGTTATAATAGAGTGAGGAAGAGACATAGAACAAATTAAGCCAGAAAGCTAACAGAAGACAGAATATAGAGAGTCTTATTTTTTTTTATTATAAGGACTTCAGCTTTTACTCTGATCGAAGTAGGAAGCTATCTCTGGTTTTGACCGAAGGAGAATTGAACTTTTTAAGCACATCGCTCTTACTTAAAACTCTTCAGTTGCTTCCCTCACTCTTAAGATAAAGTCTACTGTTCTTCACTTTGTCTTCCAACCCCTGAATAACATGATTCTTGTACCACTCCTCATCCTCACCTCCTTCTTCTGTCTCTCTCTCTCCAATTATCCTTCAGGTCTATCAATAGGGTGCTACCTTTTGCCTCAGATAGGGCCCCCTTTAGACACAGCTACTTCAACTTGTCATTCATAATACTAATCATACTAAATGACTGGTTTTGATTTTTTACTTAGGTGCTTATTGTATACATTGCCTACCTCCACTGCTACTCTGCTAGAAAGAAAGCTTGATGTGAGCAGAAATCATTGTTTCTTTTTTTTAACTGATCTAAAAGAATTAGACAAGCCCTTGGTACATTGTGAACACTCAAATATTTGTTGACTGAACTAATGCTTATGTATTAATAAATTTCAACTGTTTAATCCAGGGACTGCCTCATGATATACACTCTGTAAACTTTTTGTTGATGAATAGGTAATCAAATGCATGGAAGAATGAACTGATGAATAAATGTGTGAAAAGCAAAGAAGAAAGGATGGATGGATGGATGGGAGGGAGGGAGGGAGGGAGGGAGGAAAAAAGGCAGGCCTGCTTATGTACTTGTATATTCCCAGTACTGAACCCAAAGTCTGGCTCGTGGTAAGTATTGTATTCTTTTTTTAATGAATAGATGATCTGATGGATGCATTGATAATTAAATGACTGATTAAAATTAAATGTATTAATTAATTAATCAGTTCAGTAAAGGCAGAAGAGGACTATATCCTTCCTTCAAGAAGAAGAATATATCTTCTGCCCAGAGTGGGTCACTTGATCAGCCCATTAGTTCTTTACTTGGTTTCCTGCCATGGATATATTTTGAAGAACATTTTTATTAGCTTTGGAGTCACTTGCAAGGCACTCTTGAATTCTCTTTTGGCTTGCCTGCATCCTTGTTCACACCTGACCTGCCATAGTTTGCAGATCTCCCTGGTTTCCTTACTTGGGCCACATTTCCAAGTGTCCCTTTGATCTCTGGCACATACTTTTGCTAGGCTTCCAATAAGGTGTTTTTAAACAGTCTCCAGATTTCCTGTGGCTTATTGACTTTTTAAATGATTTCTTTCATTTGTTTTTCCTGACTAGTGCCTACACTTGTTCTTCAGTTCCCTTTATAAAACTGAGTAACCACATGATATATAAATTTTCTCTCCCAGCTCAGAATGGTCACAGTGTTGTGATCACTCAAAGATACCTTTTTTCCCAAGTCCTGTCCACCACTCAAAGCCAAGTCTAAAATATTTTCCTTCCTTAATAATTCTAAAAAGCATTTTTCCTGAGAGGAGGTCATTTATCTCATCAAATAAGCTTATATTTATGTTTCTAATCTACATGCGAACTGTGAATAAATTATTCTCCAAGACATTGTAGAGCATGCTGTGCATATGCACTACAGAATGAATGTGTGTATGTTTATGTGCATGAACACTGTATAATGAACTGGTACCTTGAAAATCATTTCATTTATTTCTAACTAGGGAAGTCTCTAGTCATGATTGCTGTTGTGGCAGAAACCAAAATTTATTCAAATATATCATAAAATGCTTTTGGTTTCCATCTACAGAGATCAAATGCTGCTTTGTTTCTTTTTCATCATATTTTCACCTACCATGGCCTGTTTGGAGGTAGACTTAGACAACCAAGTGGATCTAGGAATCATTTAACATAATGAAAAAGTAGGCTTTGCTTTTTTTTTTTTTTAAACCAAGCATTTCATCAGTCAGGATTTTTCCTACCAAAATGTTTATTTCCAACCATTTTCTTGCTTTGTTTGGCTAAAATGTACATTCTTTGCCACATTTAATAGTCATGTGTGCGTTCTTCAAAGTAGAGACAGTTTTCAACTGCAGATTTTTACCAGACTAACGTGAATATTTGCAAGTGTGTGTATGTGTGTGTATATATATCACACACATACACACACTTGCAAATATTTTAGCAGGTGACCTGGTCTTCAAAATTTATAAAACACATATTCAATGCTTAAAATGCTTATTCAGAATATAGATTGTGGTTTGAATTGATAGATTGTTTTTTAAATAGTGAAAACTGAAAATGTACTTTATTCCACTTTAAAATTTTGAATTGGTCAAGTTGTAATGAAGAAGCTTTAAAAACTTGGCGATATGTTTTCCATCCATGATATTGACATGTGCATGTAGTTCTCATTTTTTCTTTCTGATACATTTTCATTATTTGTCATGCTGTCTGTGGTGCACCAATAAAAACCAAAATATTATATTAGAATTCATGACAGTTTTCACATTGTATTATCAATATGTGGAAATAATTGTCTGCTCTGAGATTAAATTACATTATTATGTATCTTTTTCATGCCTAATAAATAATGATGGATGGCTTTTATTTTCATCACCACCTGCAACCATTTAGCCACTCCTTGATTGTTGAAGATAAAATAATATAATGCGAGTGTTATGTTGCACACAGAAGAATGTAGTCAAAACAGTTGTATATTCCTTGTTTCTATTTGCATCATCGTCGTCCCCAAAGAGCAACGCATGGTGGTCTATAAAAGAGATCAACCTGGGGAAACATAGCAAACACTTCACATAAGTGAAGGCAGAAAGTGGGAAAATAGTTTTTTCTAGTAGAACAATAATTATTTCTCGGTGCATGATTCTTAATCTGAAAATGAGTTTTTTGTTCTGCGTGCAAATCAGTTACATGCAATTAGAATGCAAAGCAGAAGCACATCTTACTGTTTAGCCTTTTAAAAATAGAAATGAAAACAGTCCAGAAATTGTAGCAAAGTTGAAAATGCATGCAAGATAATTTTGAAATCCAAAGACATAAAACCATGCATAATAAAAAGGCCACTCTAACCTCATTACATTTTTTGAAATTGGCAATTGTGAAGCTTAAATTTAAACTTGCATGTTTGAGAACTTTTTGACTATATTTTGAATGGTCAATTGCATTGTGAATGTTTAGGTGTGTTTTACTTGTCCTCCTGTATACAGTTTCATTGCCTCATGCTTTGATTTTATCCATGTCTGACCTGTTCAGGTGCTTTTTAACTGTCCAATGTTATGCCTAAGCAAAATTGATTCATCTTTTTGTGTTAAAATTACTGTGAATTAAAGTTACAATCAGCAAATGCTCTGAGTCTTCAGGGGAAAAGAATTGCCTCCAAGTTTTATGATACTATTATATTTCATCTCTGAAGAATGTCAAGCTTTCTTATAAAATAAATATATGGTGTTTATAATGGAAACTAGTCATTTGATCATTTCAGTTACAACAAAAGAAAGCAAACTGTAGACAAAATCTTTTTCTGATATTTGGTTATGAGTCACAGGTTGACTCTTTACAGAACAGTTTCACATATTTGGCTCTATTATCTTTAACTCAAAAGATGACAATCTTCTAAAGCATAGCAGAGACTCAGACCAAAATCCAAACATAATCCTATCAAGTGTCTAGTTACTGCAGAGAAATGGCTTGAAAAATAGGCCAACAATCCATTACTTGACGACCCCCAAGTGAACACTTGGGCTTGTGGAGTCTGCCTTTCACTGCACATTCAGTAACACTCCTCCCAGTTGTTTAGAGTGTTCATTTCAAGAGTGGAGGGGCTTTTCCCTTGTTTAAGGCTCTTTTGTTATCTGACTACCCATCTCCCTCTATAATTAAATGCCATGAACACAATAATAATAAACTTAATTGTATTTGTGCCATTACTCACTGCAGAAATTACGTATTTACATTTCCTATGAGAATTAAAGAACAGTTGTGCTTACTTCCTTCACATTTTAGAGAGCTAAGCAGAAGTCAAAGGCTTTTCTAGGTTCTCTGAGCCTGGGAGGAATTTTGTGCATTAGTAGCCTTTGAGATAAATTAACTTGCAGTGGGTACCTGTGTATTTATTCTTTCTTGAATATCAAGAGTTGCCTGACCCAGGAAAACACATTAGAAGACTAATCTTCAAAACAGACTTTCATAAAATATCACCCACAACTAGTAACTCGGACATCTACCTGTGGGCACAAAGCTACACACTCTAAAGAAAGTAAGATTCAGCACATCCCACCTAACTCTTCTAAATTAGAAGACTGTGGGGCCCCTGGAGTGTGAGGGCCTCTGAGGGTCTGTCCAGGGAAGGCAACCCAGAACTCTGCTTACCCTTGAAGGTCAGTCTGAGCAGGCAGCCGGGAACTATGAGTCATCATCACATGCCTGTGGGCAGGCAGCCCAGGCCTACCTCATTGTAAACATGAACGGTAGACTCCAGTGACCTAAGTTTGGGCCTGATCCCACTATTGTCTAAGCTTGTATAAAAACTCCTGTAACCAGCAATATGTGTGGGTTTCAGCAGTACCAGCAGTGCCAGTGGTGCCAGGAATAAAGAGCTTGCTGCTTACTTGAGGCTTGAAGTGTAGCTCCTATGTCTGCTCCTTGTGCTTTCTTTCAGTTGGGCCTCTCACCACCAAAACCTACCCTAGCTGAACAGCTGGGCTCTGACATTTGGCAGCACGGATGGGATGGGGTGAGTAGTGCCCCCAACTCCCCCGAGAGCTCCCGGGTGGAAGATATGTGGCCTCCAGGCTCCGGAGAACTGGAATGCTGTACGCCTGTTCCAGAGGACATCAGGAAGGCTCTGGCATCGGTGGAGGTCAATATGCCTGTGGTGCCATGGGGAGGCCCTGGAGCGGCACCTGGCAGCAGCGGAGCATACGTTAATGGGATCAGAAGCCTCGATCCCATCAATGAGGGATGGAAGCCCTGAGCCCCTGCTGCCCTAAGTCCCGCAAGGCGACAAGAGTGTAAAGTACACTCTGTGGAGTCTGAGCAGCCCCCAGGATGAGTGGCGCAGAAAGCAGCAGGAGCCAGATGCGGTGAGTGCGGCCTGGGGCACAGCCTCCCGGCAGATCCCGAGTCAAGCAATAGCCTGCGGAGCACGAGCGGCGGGGGCAGTACCTGAAGCCCCACAAGTGAAGCAACTTATCACGATGTTTTGCACCAATGCTTGCAAAACATAGCCCGTATAGCTCCCCATGCAGCTGCCCAGGCCCTGTCTGTGGCCAGCCAGGCCGGACGGTCTGGTGGGTGGGGACACAGTGATGCACCGGCCAGAGCGGGTAGGCACCAGGGCAGAGTCATGCTTACTCAGAAGCCGGAGCTCATACCCAGAAGGGGCCTTGTGCCCGGCCCGGAGAGATGGCAGTGCAGGGCTGGTGGCCAGCACTCCCAGCCTCTAGGCTGCGCTGGCGCCAGTATGCGAAGGTTGCATTCCGATCCGTGCTACCTGGACCTCCTCAGAGAGTGCCAGAGCAGCAGGGAGCATAACCCAGTAGCCATCTTGGGAGCCATCTTGGGAGTGCAGGCTGGGGATGGTGCTCATATAGTGGCCTACAGGAGTCACAACACCGTCAGGAGTTGGCCTGTGTGGAAGCCAGATGGCTCCTGGAGAATGACTGTGGACTATCATGAACTGAATAAAGTCACACTGTCTTTACATGCTGCAGTGCCCAATGTAACAGAGATAACGGACCCTTTGGCATGTGTTTTAGGGTGTTTCCACTAGGTAGTGGATTTGGCAAGTGGTTCCAGCAATGAAGAGCTTGCTGCTTGCTCCTGGTGTGAAGTGTGACTCCTATGTCTGCTCCTTCTGCTTTCTTTCAGTTAGGCCCCTCACGGCTGAAACTTATCTTGGGTGAACAGCTGGGCTCTGATAAAGGCCCTTCTAGTCTTTTGTCTCCCTAGTGTTCCATGGAAGCTCTGAGAACTCAGTGTTTTACCTGCATATACTTAGGCCCACACATCTCAATCTCATTGCCTAGCTAACAAGAAGTTCTAGAATGACATCCCTTTGGGATTGTTTCATTTCTCTCTTGCATTATCTCTTGTCTGTTCTGATTTTCTTCAGCCAGAGTCTCCCTGACATGCCCTACCAGAAAAAAAGAAAAAGAAACATGTTGAATAATTGCACCATAAACAGACAAAATGGAAATGCTAAACTAGCTCCATTAAAATAAATCATTCTTAGTGTTGTAATAATTCGTTTTACTTTCTCACTTTCTATCATCCCAATGCTTTGCTACTTCTAATAATGTTTTTCCTGAGCCTGTGTTACACATATAAAGACATTTATAAGTTTTTAATTCACATCAAAATTATTAACCTTCTCAACTGTGTATTTGCAAGAAGGAGATGTATGAAAAAGGAAAAAAACCTATATCCAACAGGCACTAAAATATTAGAACCTAAAAACTCCCCTGCTGCTAACAGTTAATAATAGTTCAGCACTCTGGAGTAGCAGTCATTACTCTGAACTTCTCAGGAAAACATTTGAGAGAAAATACTTTCAACAAATAAAATTAGTGTTACAATGACCAAAAGAAATATAACATCTTTAAAGCTTTTTTAATACTTTTGACAATTAAAAATTATATACACGATTTTATAATTTTTAGACAATGTGCCTATTTATACATGCAATTTTTAAGTCAAGGGAAAAATTACTTTGTGTGAAATATAAGCAATGTTCAAAGTATTACCATCAGCAAAAATAATTTTGGATTAAGAGTATTAAAATAAACTTACTAACTGAGCAGTAAATATTTGTCCCATTGGATATTCTAAATGTTAAAGTTTGTTAGTCACTCTGGTTGAACAACTGCAGCACAGTGAGATTGCTGTCACTTTTCCTGCAGCTATCTTAACTCACGCTAGTGTTCAACAACTAGTTCCGGGTTCCAGAAAACACTTTGCTAGGGAAGGAAAAAGAGACTTTTTGGCTAGAATTGTGGAAGTAGGGTGGGACCTTATGACTGCATAGATGAAGGCAATTTTATTTTGGCAACAAATTCAGGCTGTTGCACTGTTTTTCTTTCATATTTAATTCAAGCATATGCATTTAAGTCACCTATGAAAGGACCAATTCTTTCTCACCTGCAGAGCACAGACTAATTATTGCTTAATTAATTGTTCCATTTTGTCTTTCAGGTTATAGTACTGTGAGTTTAGGAACTCTGTAAGTTATAAAATGATGTGCCCAAAAGAAAGTGTAACTTCTGAAAAAATGAGCTCTGATCATGTCCAAATACAGGGGAAGAGAGGTACATATTTGATGAATAGTCAAGATGGTGTCATAAATCAGCCTTTATCCTTTGGTGGAATGTCTCAGTTGTCCTCAAAATATTACGTAAAGCACCTAGAAAATAGCACCTTAACAGTGATCATTTCTCAGGTGAAACTGAACTTATCAAAATGTTTCATTAGTGAGGCATTTATTTGGAAACTGATATGAAATTTATGGTATCTTCCACTGGATCAGTGGACTTTCCTTAGCAATAGCAGGCACTCTAATAACAGGCTCTCTAATCCACTTGTCCAGACAAGGACAATTTGATGTAGCTCCACTATAGCATATTTTAAACTTTTCTTCAAGTTCAGGAATATGTCTTTCAGAATCCATCAGTGCTTCAGAAGTGTGGCTCACCAAACCACTCAATCTAGTACAAGTTTGTTTTTAGATTTCGAGTTCCTTGTTACTGCTTTGCAAGCAGATGTCTTCAAAGATATAATATGGTGACGAGATTATGTGATTTGGGGTGTAGCAATTCTGCCAGTTATAATTAAAAGAACCAACATCCAAGTTTTGTTTTCTTTATAAATGCTGTGGAGTATGTCAGTGGCCAATCTAAAATTACCCACAGAAAAGTATGTGTTCTCTTCTTTAGCACAAGATAATGAAGATGGTGTGTGAAATGCGCCATGGTTATAATAAGCTGATGGACTTGTGGTCCTACGTGCAAATTTGTCCAAATGTAATTATAAGAGTTTTAAGAGAATTTTGCTTCCTAAACTGACTAGTCAAGTAACTTAAAAGTTAATATCTCCAAATTAACAGCCTGACTTTTGAAGATCTACAATTGTACCTTGGAAAAGAACTGCTTGGAACCAATCATCCTTTCTTTCAGGGAAAAGACTTATTTTAGAAGCATCTCAATGCAGGGAAACCTATTTAGTATTTTCTATATATGTTGCTTCCAGAAAGGTGAAGTGTATCTAAAAATAAAAAGCAACAAAGAGCGGAGCACCCAGCTCTTTTTCCCATTCATTGAGGAAAGAGGAGCAGTATGAACCTACTCTGATATTTGTGTGGTTGGGAGGGAATAATTGCCAGGCTCCACAGCCTAAATCACAAGGACAAGAGAACAGACTGGAACCCAGAGCCGGACAGGGAACTTTTCAAAATGATTATTTAATCACAAGCCTCTACAGCAGTGGTTTCATATATACAGAGAGAAAAATCAGTATAAAAGATTCAAAACATCACCGGACAATTCTCAGGGATTCGGAGACTGTCTGAGACAGACTGACATTGGTGCCAAAATCAGATAAGCTGAGGAAGTCTTTCTCCTTCATGTGTTGACCATAATGCTTCATAAATTCTGTGGTGAAACTATGGTATAATGTCTTCCCAGGAATGAGAGTCAGGGAATTTAAGTGCTTCTTATGGGTTGTCCACCTCCATGACTGGTATGAATGAGTGACTTGTAGTTTCCCAAAGGGGACTGGATGCAGAGCCACTGATGACAAAAATCTCACTCAGAGCAGCCTCGTATTTTGCTGCAATTTCATTTGCCTTGGATGTCCTCAGTAGCCTAGGGCTAATGTCTCCAGTCTCAAATTTACCAGGCTGAACTACCAGGTAATCTATAACAGTGAAAGGAAGAGTGATATAAAATGAAAAGTAACTAAAATTTACCAAAACAACAATCAACCCCCAAAACTCTTCCAGTCTGAACTGCTTGTATATTTCTTTTTATTTCTGGGGTGCACATATCTTGACAGGTGACACTCATGTTACCACATGCTCTATTCATGTAAACGTGGGGACCAGTTCATGTTCAATCCATCCCCTGCAATGTAACCGGAGAGACCTTTTTCAAAAGGCAAATCTGATCATTTAACATCTGAGTAAAGAGCAAAATAGTTATTCTAGCCTGATTTGGCCCCTGCATTCTCATCTAGGCTCATCTTACACTATCTCCTTTCATTTTCTCTACCCCACCTACTGTGGCCCTCTCTTATTTTGCCTCACACCATCTGTCTTCTGCATGGTAATTGCTTATTTGTCCCCTCATCATCCAATCCTTCCTCATGGGTATCTCCCTGATTAATGCAAATACTTCTATTTTTGTGTCTTATAGATTCAAAATTCTCTGTGTTATAGAAATGATCGTGGTTATAACTTTACATTTATATGTATGATTCATTGCCTAATGTGTACTTCATGGACTCTAAGCTCCATGAGGAAAAGATCCACGTCTAATTGGTTCATCATTTTATCTCTGAATTTATCCCCATCCTTGGAACATAGGCACTCAAACATATTTGTGAGGTGAAAGAATAAATGTCCAAATACATTTGATTATATTTTTCTGTGTTACAAAGCCTACATATTTATATTATTTAATGTCTGGTGGAGCTCCTAAGGAATATAGGTGTGGACCTCTTTGTTATGCTATCAGTACTGGTCGGGTTCAGTAACCCTAACTCTGTAACAAACAGTCCCAGTATTTACCAGTTTGACACAACAGAGGCTGATATCTCACTCTTGGCACAATCAAATGTGGATTGGAAGTGTTATACAAGGACCCAGGCTACTTCCTCAGAGTCCTCCCAAGAACTTTGTATCTATCATCCAACAAATAAAGAAAGAGAAAGATGAAGCATATCACTTGTGCCCACATTGTATTGATCAGAATACAGTCACATGACCACACCTGATTGCAAGGCAGGCTGGGAAATGTGGTCTTCTTGGGGCTACATATGGTTTTATGATAACTAAAACTTGCCAGCAGTTACTGGACACTCAAAAAATTATATTGTTAAAGAGGAAAGAGCAGTGCTCAAAACCCAATTCTCACGCTGGCTGGTATGGCTCAGTTGGCTGGAGCATCGTCCTGTAAACCAGAAGGTTGAAGACTTGATTCCCAGTCAAGGCACATACCTAGGTTCCAGGTTCAGTCCCCAGTTGGAGCACAGAAGAGAGGAAACCAATGGTTTCTCTCTCCCATCAATGTTTCTCTCACTTTCTCTCTCCCTCCCTTCCTCTCTCTCTGAAATCAATAAACGTGTCCTTGGGTGAGAATTAAAAAAAAAAAACCCTCAAATAAGACAACCACCAACATTAAATGGACTGAATTAGTGGTGTTGTGTATGTCTAGAGATGTGCTATAGGGTCTACTAAATAGTTTTCCTGCTGCAGAGAATCTAAAAACAAGTACATTTTGAAAATGAATTTTGAAGTATCAGGTGGAGGTTATATAGATTTTCATAATTTACTTTAGGATTTTTTACTTTCATATTTATATGCCAAAATGAAAATAGCTTTCCACAAAATGGAAATTATACTAGCAAGTTGTATGTAATTGGTGTTATCTATTGCTGAATTTCAATGCAATCTCAAACAGAGTGATGTAACTATGGATGCAAGATGCTGTCTTCAGATGTTTCCCTTAAGATCAGGAAAATGGGATGTATGTAGCATTGACTCTTTAATCAATAGGCATGAAAAGGTCCTGGTAGATAAATCAGTTGAAAAAGAACATGTACAATAATAACTGGCAGTATTGCAATGACAACTTTTTAGGTTTAATGCTAAAGATATTCTTGAAGAATAATTTATCTGGAGAAAAATAACTTGCTCTATAGAACTGCAAAACTTAGTGTTACTCTACCTAATGCACCTACATCAATCTTACTATATGAGACATTTTTCTCTTTCAGTTTAAGTTCCTCTTTGAGAAAATATGTAGCATGGGCCTTTGTTACTCTTTGATGTACAAAGCAGACATTAAGTTGGATTTCAGATTAAGTAACAGAAGCAGAGTAAGGTTAAACACCAAGGTCATGTATGAAATCAGTTCAGTCATTCTTCAGTCATGGTATGATTTGCCATAGAGAAGCACTTACCAACTTTGTGCTTTTATCTTTACTAATCAGAAATTCATTGAATACCTTTTACAATCTTTGCTTTTTTTCCATTTGCTGGGGAGTAGGAAAGAGGTATGTAGTGTTTCTCTTGGTCAGTGTTTCCATTGCAGCCTCTCTTCCTTCCTTTTGTCTTACTTCTTAGACATTGAAAGATGATGCCTAAACTTAGTCCCATATTTCAATGAATGTAAGACACTGTCAATTACAAGATACACCTTTTTTCATCTCAAAGAAAGAAAAAGCAGTGCTGCTTAAACTGTAATGTAATATTTTTCTTATCAACTAGAATTTTCATTCTAATCAAAAGAACAGTTTTAAACTTAGATACATTTTTATTACATTTCACACTTTTGCAAACATAAAAAGTAAAATAGATTTGTTAAAATCTTCCTAAAATTTCTGCTAATTTTCAGTCCAACTCTTCTGAATTCATTTTTGACACAGTTGTTGATGTTTGTGTTTTTCTCTATACTCTCATATTCTATGCCATTATGAACATTAGTAGCCTTCAAAGAATGCTCCATTGTTACTCCTAAGACATCCTTCTAAGTTGCTGACATTCTCTCATACAGCAAATTCTTGTGAGCAAGCACAGGTGATGATAAGTCTGTCACAAGCACTGCCTGGTCAGCAGTGATGTGAAAATGATTTCCATTAAGACGTGTAAAAGTACATCAAAAATTTGTTCAAGGCTATTTATTTTTTAAGTTGTATGTGAAAACATGACCCATGCTTATCTCAATTCTCTCCCACTGTTTAGTGTTTTAAGAGTATATAATATAACTAACATTATATATCTTTTCCTATTTATTTAGCCCTTTATATTAATATAGATATTTAATTGTAAGGAACACTCCTTTGGAATTTGTACCTTTCTTTCTTGATATAAACTCTTCAAATTATAATTTCCATAAAGATCTTATTCACTGTGTTAGTTTTAATTCCCAAATTATTTTCATAGAAACAGTAAACTTCCCATAAAATTCATGTAGGTACTGTTTATTAAAATCTTTGTTTCTCTTTAATCAAACTTTTTATGTTCAAAATTTAAATCTCTAGCCTCTCAAAGTCCATGGTAATTCAATGTAGGCATTCCTTGCTTATTGCATTATTGTATTCCTGAAGAAATGTGGATAAATTAAGTGTTCTTAAATACAATATTTTCTACCATCTTAGATTTCTGTTTCAGAGTTGCCTTTCTTAATTTTTGATAGATCTTAATATTCTATCCTCTTTCCAAAAGGGATCTTTATCTCCTGCACTCTTGTCCACATCTCTCTTTAAGATAGATAAAACTATGCAAACTTTAGCTTAACTATATTTCAGTGTACTCAGTGTTTGAAATAGGAGCCTTACAAACACTTTTGTGAAGTCTTAAACCCTAGTGTATTGTGAATAACAAACCCAATGATTATCTGGTTTAGATTTGTTTTGTTTTACAGGTTGGTTTAAACTGGGGACATTTTGATTTCCTTTTATGAGTTAATATCCCTCAGCATGTTCTGATGAACACTGTAACTGAACTAACAACTTTACCATAAAAGCAGTATTCCTTATCAACTGCATTGTATTTGTATTTGTTTATTCCTATGTGTTTGTGTTTTAAAACACATTTTCCATGGTAGTGACAATGTAAGTGTTAGAAATGCAGCTAGACAGATGTACTTACCACAGTTACCAAGGGAGCAGTTTCCTTGGCGATGGCCAACTGTCATCAAAGCAGTCCACAGTTCTCTCTCCTTCTCATGTGACTTGTTCTCACATGCTACAAAATTTGGGTAGTGGAAGCAGCCCCACCCACCACATGTCCAATTTTCATGAAACAGGCAAGTAAGAACAGGTGATAAACTGTGATGTTCTTTGAGAAGTTTTATAAGGCCCTAGGCCATAGCTCACCATGAAGGATTTCTGGTTTCTTCAACTTTCAATTCCAACCATTTGACAAGGACCCAAAAAATATCAGCCAGTGCCCAAAGTCAAAGCTGCTAAAGATCCAATTAAAAAAAGAAAGAAAGAGAAAGAACTCTTTTGAAAAGTAAATATTTCTATTGGTTAAAGGGAGAGCTATGAAGAATCAGGCATTTTCTTAACCATTACCTGCATTAAACTATATTGCTTCTTTGCCTATATTTCTACAAGTCAGGAGTGAAAATATTAATACTTGTCATTAGAGTATTTAATCCCCTAATAAAAATCTATAACTAAGATTGGTTGATTTTTCAATCTCAAAAAAGTTCAGAAAAAAATAAGTATATTCTTGAACATTGAAAAATTTAAAGTAACAAGCAAAAATTACAATAAACTATTATTTCCCAAATAATGTGTACAATTATAGATGGTACGTTAGTACAGTTGACCCTTGAACAACATGAGTTTGAACTGTGCAAGTCCATTTGCGTACGGATTTCTTTCAATAAATACCTGTACGCTTTTCTGTCTCAGTTAAGAATACATGGATGTGAAGGGCTGACTACATGCATTGGTCTATACTATTTTATATAGGGAATTTGAGCACCCATGGATTTTGGTATCCACGGAGGCCCTGGGATCAACCCCACATGAATACTGAAAGACAACTTAAGTTTTGTGGGAGTCAAATGTTGTACATAGATTTTATATTGCACAGGGTTGTTGGGGTCCTTAAGCCCTGCGTTGCTCAATGGCCAATAGTATTTGCTAAAAGTGAGGATTCTGTGGTAAATGTGTTATGTATGCTCCATCATTCTTCCCTTACGATAATTCTGGCTGGCAGACACTATTAATATTCTCATTTTACATATGAAGCATAGGTTTTCAGAGATCAAAAAGTTTACCAAAGCTCTACAGTTAAAAATTAGTGTGAGGGTTTGGACTCTGAGCAGGTTGACTACCAGTCTCACACTGACACCCATTACTTTACTCCCTGATGTATGCATAGATTTCTTTATTTGCATGTTGAATTAACACACATAGATTGCTTTTATTTGTTTTCCTATTCTCCCTTCTTTATATATTAGAGTGGTTACAACCTTATATAAAACCTAAGAATTTGATATATCACTTTAGAGATTTAAAAACATAGTATAAAAAAGAATTTTTAATAAACCTCTAAAAGTTTTCACCTAATTACAAATTTTGGAAACAAGGAAATACCCATGGGAATATCCATGTCCTCAAAAGTATTAAATATATCTGCAAGATAAAGAACAGACCAGTCATGTTGCACTTAACCAGATTGTTTGTTCATGGCATTCATTTTTTGCATCAGAATTTCAGTGTGACTTTTTTAAGGCTTTTCAGTTTCAGGTTTCACATGCTAAAATGTGAGATGGAGGTGGCAGAAAACAGTAAAAAAAATACTGCTATTAGAAATTGGGTCTGAATACACAAAGGTAGATGAAACAGTACTTACCACACTATACTCTAGGTGTTCTTTGTAGGCCTGACTGAGTCAATGAAGTAGTCCCTGTAGGAAGGAGTTGGACACTCAGGGACTGCAACTACTTCAGTCTGAGCAGTTTTGATCTTCTTATAAATTAAAATTTTATTTAAAAAAATATTTCATGGGTTAAAACAGTTTGAAAATAATGTCAGACAGGAGGAAAAGGTGAGATATTTTTGTTGTCTTTACTTGGGACAAGAAAAGAGTAAATAGAGTTAAAAATGATTGAAGGGAGCACTTAAAAGGAAATGATCTTTGATACTGAAGGTACTGACATCCTACAGAAATATTAGTTAAGAGGTCCAAACAAACAAAACCTTCCCTAGGAACTTCATGGGCAATGTAGACCCTTCAGGATAATTGATCTTCCCTGTTCTCACCTGTGTCCTACTCCAGTGGTTTATTCTTTGGTGAAAGCTCTTTTCTACATGAGAATGTTTCTACATGCCTCACCTGGTCAACAAGCTAAGATTTGCATTAAAGTTGGCTCTCCATCTTTTTGAGGGTGGCCCCAGTCAATATGAATTTGTGAATTTTTAAAATATATGATTTAAAATATTTGTTTCTATATACTTTTTTCCTTGGTATAGATCTCATTTTTAACAACAAAAATAGCTCTTCTCTGTTTTTCAGAGAGAATTTTAAAACACTTCTTAATTTGGTAATTGGACACTACATATTAAGTATTTACAATGTTCTTTTCTTTCTAAAAATGGGTACCTCCTAGCTATGGTCCTTTGCAACTCCATATTTAACCAACCACCACATTGTGCTTTGGGGTTGCTGGGATATTTTTAAAGTGACACAACATGATTGATATAATCTGGCATGATTCATTATGATGTCAAGCATCAGCAGAACATTTAAAAAAACATTCATCAGAATCTATTACTGTAGAAATTGTCACTTGCAAATTCTTTTCCTGGTTAATTGCATGTGTGGTGAAACAACATCTTGTTGATGTCAAAGCGTAGTATGTTTTTAGTAAGTGTGATTATTAAAGCAGGTGTTCCTAAAGTCCCGGTGTGGCCTTAAGTTTTATCACTAAGCATCTAAGTAATGTCAAGCAAAATCTCAAAGAAACGTCTTCCACTTACCCACTATCTTTGACTAAAACTATTATGACTCATGCTCTCATCTGGACTCTGCCTTTTTGCTTGCAGGGATGAGGATCTTATGTGCAGGTTGGCTGCAGCTTAATAAGATGACAAAAGGAAGCGAAGAGCTACATCATAAGCTTACCAGACTGTCAATTGTTTGCTTAGGGGAGATATTTGCTAGATAAAGCTCAGGGTCATGAGGCAAAAGCCCATTGCCTCTTTTTTCCCTATAGCAGGGAAATTATAAACTATAATAGCTTCACTGACCATATGTGATGGACAGTGGCCCTGATAGATATCAGCCAAAATCCTATTTATAAACATTCTAAAACTAGATAGCCACAAACTACCGAAGGCATGATCCCTCACCTGGCTTATGGTTTGATGCCCTTCCTACAAGTAAGATGAGGGAAAGGTTATAAGTTAAGAAATGTTCTAAGCAAATATATATCAAAAGTATATCATTAGGTTAAATTATTCTTTAGTTTCAGTATAAAACCCTTTCATTTTGCATGTTAAAACTTTTTGTAAAGTCTTCTCTCCAAAGCTAATATTCATTATACTGCTTAAGCAGATTCAGTAATTGCTGTATAAAGCCTCATGTTAGCTGGTATTCAAATGATTCTCAACTGGTTTTTAAAATATTTGGTGTTCAGTTAACTCCTTAGATTGTAATCCTATCAAACAAGAATTGTTTATTTCTTTATCCTTGGCATATAATATATTATTAAAATGGTAAAATTTTTTAAAGATTTGATCAAAATTCCCCGTTTAAAGATCTATATTAAAACTTATGAAAAAATTTAAAGAAATGTTCTCTGAAATAACTTTGCAATTCATTTTTTTAAAATGTTTTAGCATAAATTTTCTTCTGCATCGATTTTATCTGTACTACCAAAATACTTATCACATGTTTGCCATGACTATGTATTTTTTGTCTACCCCTCCCCCATTTTCATATTCTATGTTCTGAGTGGCATGCAGCAAAAGCACTCATTCAAAAAAATATTTGTTGTGCACATACTAAAGTCAGTCACTGTATATCAGTCCCTAAGGACACAAAGTGGAAAATCGAGAGGGGAAGATAAGCAGTAACCAAATGCATAAGTAAATATATAATATATCAGTTGTTAAGAGTTCTATTGAGAAAAGTAGCCCTGGCTGGTATGGTTCAGTGGGTTGAATGTTGATCTGTGAAGCAAGGGGTTGCCAGTTCAATTCCCAGTCAGGACATATGCCTGGGTTGCGGGCCAGGTCCCCAGTAGGGAGAGAGCAAGAGGCAACCACTCATTGATGTTTCTCTCCCTCACTTCCTCCTTTCCCCTCTCTAAAAATAAATAAATAAAATCTAAAAAAAATAAAGTGACAAGAGGGGAGAGAGAGAAGTGGGGACACTCTGTTTTATTTGTTCGTTTATTCAAGATATACTCATGGAACACTGAGACCTTCCGTGTGCTGAACACCATGATAGGCATCAGGAATAAAGTACAAGGAAAGACAGACACAGCCCTGGCTTATAGCTCATCATAGGGGAAATTTAAATGTAACAAATGATTAAGCATTCTGTACCATGATGGGGTTGTACAACCATGAAAGAATACAATTTTTACTTTCAAGTATGCTCTATCTATGTTTCCTTTCTTATCCCATAAGGATACAATGGTACTCATGTACAAGTTCTCCAGAAAGCCCTACAGGAGTCCTTCTCGCTGAGAGTTTAATCAAGATTGGGCTTCTATTTCCCCATTTCCACCCTCATTCCCTACCCCCAGCCTCTTTGCAGCAGCCATCTAAGGTGAAGAGCAGGGCAGCACAGACCCGATTGGTTCATGTGACCCACACAAATCTCCTCTCTTCTTGTCACATTCAGTGTAGCAATATAAGCTGGTTCACTGTTGTGCCCTGTTGCCTTGGTTAGCTCCCCTGTTCATTTGCTCAAGCTCAAAAGGGCATAAAGATAGATCCACTAGGGTCAAAAGCAAATAGACTCCCAATCTTCCTTCTTGCAGATGTCCATTATCTCTACAAGACAGTCTCTTGAAGCCTTCATTGGTTCAGCGAAGCGAACTTTCATTCTCCACAAAGAGAAAAGAAAAAAGCCACAACTTTGCTTTCAATACCTTTCATCTTTTGGGCTCTTTACATTTTACATAGGCAAATAGGAAATTTTACATTATGAGGTATGATAAGTAAGAAAATGTGACAAATAATCAAAAGAAAACACAGTCAACAGAAGCAGATCAATGGATGAGATGGCCATTAAAATTAGTAAAGGCTTTAAATAATTTTTATAAATACATAAAATTATCTCTAGGAAAAGTTGTATATAATGGGATATTTCTGGCAAGAAATGGAAAACTTCCAAAGAACCAACTAAAAATGCTAGCAACAACAACAAAAATACAGTATCTTTTATTTTTTAGAGTTCATGAGAGCTTAGTAGGAAATTGGACACCAAGGAAGAAAAGACTAATACACATCAATTAAAAGTATTCAATCTGAAGCAGGGGCAAGGAAAGTTTGAAAAAATTAAATACATGTAGACAACATTGTTGAACTATGGGGAAATACCAAATTACATAATTGTCTAATTACATAATTGGAGTTCAGAAAGGAAAATAGAGAATAGAGCAAAAAAATAATTTGAAGAAATGATCTTGAATCTTTTCCAAATAAAGTGAACATATAGGCCTAAGAAGTTCAACAAACCTCCAACCATTAGGAACACAAAATAAATCATACTTACAATAAAATAGCCAAATATTAGATTAGACCATGTTAAATAGGTTTTTTTCCCAAGGGATTTCTTAAATCACATTTACAGGGGAATATAATATACATATTTTGCAATATTTTAAATAGAAAACCCCTTTTTTAAGAGTGTCTTTTTTCTGTGGGACTATCATTCTCAGGTACATAATTTGGGAATTGTTGCCTAGTGGTAGGGAGAGACATAAAAACAGAATTTAAAAATTGGAGGTTTTATTATAATTATGTGGAGAACATGTTCTGTAAACACATCAAATATAACTAGTTCTACCTGAACTTAGAAAAAATGTGCAGGTTAGCAAGAGCGTTATAGGTGAATGCAAAGGCTTCTGTGAGAGTAAAATACCAGAAGAAAAAAATGAAGGAAAATGAAAGATTCCATGTGGCTGAAGGGTAGAATGCTTTTAAAAACTATAGTAGGCTAATTTGTGAATGTCTTTGTTTTCCAAAATAAGGATTTTGAGTTTTTTTGTTTGTTTGTTTGTTTGTTTTTTGTCAAGGAGTAAGGATGTAGGGTGGAGTAGGGGTGAGAATGAGGGTGAATATAAGAGGAAAGAGGAAAACAAAGCAGAGAGGGGGAAAGACCCCATAACATGATGGGTCTCCTTGAATGAGTTGATGATCCCTAATGACAACTCAGACCTGCTGTGGATACAAAGTCCACAGGATATCAAAAAAGCAGCCTCCTGAACGAGAGAAGCCTACAGTCAAAGTAGTATGCCTTGGGAAAACCCACATTTCATTTTAAGGAGAGAAGAAGAAGGATTCTTTAAAGAGAATTGATAACATTTTCCTAGGCCTCATAGGAATGTCCCAACTCAGCCCTGATAATCATTCGTTGTCCTTTTCCCATCCTGCCAGTGTTCTGCGGAGATTGAAACACACAGGAAACTTTGCAGCACTACAAGCCTGGAGAGAGAAGAAGAGTGCCCCCTCCAAGGAGGACACTGCGGTTCCCAGGTTTCCAGGGTTTTTATTGAGGCTGGTTACTAAGGGTGCATAGAATTGCTACCAATTGCATCTGTTCCCAGGGTACAGGAGGAGAGGGATGAGAGAACGGTCAGGTAATGTTCACCAGAACAACCAAGAGTAGGGGAACACTGGCTCCCCTTCAATGGCAGTGTTCATACCAAGTTCCGCATTCGGAATTCTGCTCTTGGTGTCACAGGTGCACATACCAAGGGGCCCAAACTCCCACAATTCATTCTCCCCAGAGGTTCCCACAGGTTTATGTAGAAGGAGCAATAATCAAATGAGAAAGGCTTTGCCATTGTCATGTTAGCTGGGCTTCTTCCTGAGTGCTTGCTATGGTTTGGATGTTTATGTCCCCATAAAATCCCTATGTTGAAGCCCTAATGACCACTGTGAGGGTATTGGGAAGTGGGGTCTCTGAGAAGTGCTAGATCATGCAGGTAGAGCCCTCATAAATGAGATTAGTGGTTTTAGAGACCATACAGAGCTCCTTCTCTCTTCCACCATGGGAAGATAGAGCGAGAAGTTATGTTATGAACCAGGAAGAGGGCTCTCACCAGAACATGACAATGCTGCACCTTGACCTTAGACTTCCAGCCTCCAGAACTATTGAAAATAAATTCTGTTGCTTATGAGCTCCCATTCTGTGATATTTTACTGTAGCAGCATAAATGGACTAAAAAATTGCCTTTCATGCAGAGCTTTGATAAAGGGGAACAAGAGCATATAGCTTTACCCCAAGTTAAGAGCAAGAATCCCCCTTTTTGCACAAGTGAATGTAGATCTTGGAAATACCAGTAGGTCTCTTGTGGATGACTCTTGCTAGGAAAATCCCAAGCAAAATCTGGCACATAAAAGCACAGGATCATGAGTTAAACATGGCCTTATGATAAAACCAGTAATGCTGATTATGATGAATCATAATCAATACCTTATATTTTTCCCAAAGTGGCAACACCTCCTTCCTTGGCTTGGTTAGGACACAGAAAGTGGGAAACGAGGTGGAAGGGAAGGTTAATTAATGAAAGGTTATTGGTGAAGTGTCCAAAGACCATCTCTTCTTACATGCTTGAAATGAGCTTGTTGATGACTGAGGAATAGGTTTTAAAACATTTTTTCTGGACTCCTCTATTTCAAAGGGTCTTAGATACCATTGGGTGCTGGGGTGTAGAGCAACAGGGAGCACAGTGAACAGGGAGCTGATATTGCTTGTGAGTTTCCACCTTCTCAAAGAGCAATTCCCCTTCCATCCAGTTGGGGTATTGGTCTCCCAATATTTTCTTTGAAGAAGGAATTCTGCAGCTAAATCTTTTTATTAAAATCTCTATGATGAGAGAGTTTACACTTGGATTAGTAATAATAGCAAATAGGAAATTACCTTAGGAATATAGAAAAGAAAAGGAGCTTCTTTGATTCCAAGGCAGACATGGAGGTATGCAGGGTGTAAGTGAGGCAGAGTTTTATCAAATACAGACAAGTTGGGATAGGATAAAATGATAATAACAACAATACTGGGCCTTTACTGAGTCATTATTATGTTCCAGGCACTACTCTAAACACTTTGCATACATTAGTTTTTTTAATTCTTGTAACATTCCTATGAGGTAATATAGTTTTTTGGGTTATCCACCAAAAAAAACAGCTCAGGTCCTAAATGACAGTACCTGTGAATGTGACCTTATTTGGAAATAGGGTCTTTGTAGAGATAATCAAGTGAAGGTGTCATACTGGATTAGGGTGGTGCCATTACAAGGAGAAACACAGAGACCCAGGTGCAGACACGCACACAGGGTGTGCCACGTGCAGATGGAGGCAGAGACTGGAGTGATGCAGCTACAAGCCAAGGGTTGTTAGCAACCACCAGAAGTACAGCAAAGGCCAGAGCAGGTTCTTTGCTAGCACTTTCAGAGAAATTGTGGCTCTGTGGACACCTTGATTTTTGACTTCTTGTCTTCAGAATTGTGAGAGGATAGATTCCTGCTGTTTCAAGCTACATAATTTGTGGTATTTTGTTACAGCAGCTCTAGAAACTTAGTAAAGGAGAGATATGGGTCTGAACTATACCAAATCACCCTTTTAATAAATATAGATTAGTGTCAAGCAATTTTATATAATTTGGCCTATTATTACTTTTTTAAATAATAAACTAAGTTACAGGCGTGTATATGTACTTTTCCATGGCCACCTAACTAGAAAGTAGTAGAGCCCAGATTTGAATTCATAATTTGGCTCCAGAGCCAATGCATTTGTTTGATCACTTTGACTCAATAATTAGGCAGAATTCCAAAGTATGAGTGAGTGATAAGTTTGGGAGAGTTTTGTTTTGTTTTGTTTTAATTGTTAGATTAGTTCAGTTTTGCTTTGTTTTATTTTATCTTGTACTATCATCGTTGAGTAGCAGGGTCCTGTTTTCATCTACGCCAGATGAAGCAGATGTTGATATCAAAGGATATGGGAAGATGATGAAGAGACTCACTCTCCTCATCTATGACATTACAATCACTTCAAGTCCAGTTCTGGTTTTATCCTCTGAATATAGAAGCTTGGGGCAGTCCCTTTTCTAAGTGCATTTGAAATTGAAACTACCCATTCCTTCAGGTACAACATGGACTATAAATACCTGTTTCTTGCTACAGACCCTCTGGTTTGGTCTTGTTTAAGGACAAATTTATGTAGTCTATTCTATAAACATTGTACATCCATAGAAGCAATAAACTCTGAAACATGCCAATCACTAAGGCTTTTTCAAAAAGCACCACTTCTCTCATTCATGTGCAGCCCCAGCTTGCCTCCTTTGTCTCCCAGGACAACCAACTCCACTTACTAAAAGCTCTAGCTTTTAACCATGCACATTTCTTCAGTGAACCGCTATGCTCTCAAGTTTTGGGGGTCAGACATATCTACGCTTATAGGTAGTTGCACCTCCCCTTCTTGCCCTGCCAGGACTCTTGTTCCATTAACAAGGGTTCTTGAACTTTCTTGGGGAACATTTTCATAATCATTTTGACTCCCCAGAAAAAATGTACATAGCATAAAATGTTGCTTATGATTTCAGGTAACTGAATAATCTTCCGAAATCTGTCCCAAACCTCAGGTGAAGAATCTGTCTTCAGGGATTCTTCTTTTGAGCTTTAGGACCTGAATGGATAAAATAGCATGATCATGTGATGTGAAAAGCTGAGTTGTCAGTTAGGAATTTTTCCATTCTCAAGTGAAAATATCCACCCTTAACTGGTTCAGGTGCTATTTTTTTTCTAATGGGATGGTGTAGGTAGTAGAGCATATAATGACTCACATAGATCCAGGGGTGGCATTGACTTCAGGCATGGCTTAACACAGGTCACACATGATTTGATCAATTCCATCTGTTGTCTCTGCTTCCTATAGATTGGCACTTCACTCAGAAGATGTAGTCAAAGATACCTGCCAGCAACTATTAGGGCTATTTTCATCCAAGCCCCCATCCAGTAGAAAAGAAAATATCATTTTCCTTCAGCTATTGAATAAACATCCTTGGCTTCAGGGATTGGACCATGCTGTTTAAGATACCCATGTGGAACCAATTGTAGCCAAGAAGGGTGGGCCCAACTTGGTCTTCTCACTCCAGATCTAGAAGTGGAGTTAGCTTCCACCAGTGAAAATGGGCAACGAGAACCCAAATAAGAATTCAACAAAGGGGATCTGGGAGGCCAAAGCAGCAAATGTCTATCACAAGTATATAAATTAAGGTTTACGTTTTAAATATATACATGAGACATGGTTGAAAAATAATTCCTTGGTTCCTGAACTTGAATATTCATGATCTAGTCATGTCCCTTGAGTCCCAACAGTGTGTACCTTAATGGGCCAACATTCATTGGTTACTGGTGAGCACCTGTGCCTGTCCTGCACCAGCATTTTCAAAAAGGTCCCATTGAAGTCATTTATATGTTTTAGAGTGGTTAATGTGCCCCAATGGGCCTGCAGCAAAAGATGCATTTTGAAATATCTAATGAGTAAATGGGACATTTAGTCAAATATATCTAATTACTTTAGGTCTTTGTAAAATATTAATTTAAGGCAACTGCAGCATTAAGGGGTAAGTTTGCCAAGTGGTGCTCAGTGATTTGGCTCCATGACTACCATTAATATCAATAGAAGTCTTGCAGCTCACTTGCCGCCCATTGCTTTGCAAATGTACCCCTAAGGTATAGAAATCAGCTATGATGATTTTTTTCAATTAAAGCTCCAAGAGGAAGTATGGCATTTACTATCTATACATAGCCTATCACCTTTATTGATGGGGCCATGGTATCAGTGGCTGATGTCCACAAACTCAAGTTTGCATTCCGCATTGTAACATTGGTGTTGTTGAATTTCTGGTGCATATGGTATTTCAAATTCTAGAATTCACCTGTAAAAGTTAAAGCAATTCTAGGCAACAGGAGAGCATGATTTGCCTTGTAATTAAAATACCTTTCCAAGAAAATACATTGTGAATATACCATTCCAGATTTGCTTGTGTATTTTCATAAAGATGGTACATGTTAACTCTAAAGCACATTGACATGATAACTCTGAAATGCAACCTTCAAAAAAGATACCCCTGAAGTTATCTTGCATTTGGCTATTTTATACAGGTCAAGCCCCTGGCTATCAACGTGGCTGGTTTCGTGTCAATGGAAGGAACTGGTGGTTTTACATACCATTCTAAAATGCCTAACTCTGTATAGAGTAGCTTCTTAAACACCTACCAGTGCCTTATGTTATTAGCCTCATTAATGAGTCCCTAAATGTGATGGAGAAGGTATTCTGGGATATAAGTAGTCAACCTTTGCTCCCTTCCCTAGCACATCACAATTCTCAGCACTGGATGATATCAAGGTGTACGATGAGAAGCTGTGGGGATGGGAAAGGCTGTAGAAATGTGAGAATGAAGTGTGCTCTGGGGATTCTATGGGAGAACCTCTGTCTGATGTGGAAGAGGCTGTGGAATAAGAAGCTGACTTAACAGGACAAACCTTAACCCCCCAAAATATGCAAACTGGCTTTTCTGATAGTGTTTGCAGTACAATTTTTAGAAACAGCTTCATCGATTATTTAGCATGAAAACAGCATATATCGTGTAAGAGAACATGCAGCAAACATAGTTTTGGAGACCATCCAGGATGGTCAAATATCATTTATGAATATATTTATAGCCATGACACAGGCATTCATGTCTAACTTCATTCATTTCCTCCTCTTGGAAATTTCCTGGTATCTTTAGTTTCTGGATCCCTTTTCAAATTGCAAAAGCTAATTTAATTTGGGGATGGGGAGGCTAAGTATCTATGCTTCTTTTCAACTCCAGCAAATATTTCATTGTTTGTAATGCCTCTTAATACGCTAAAGAATATTTATGCCACACTCTACATCTTATAACTTTCTTCTAATTGCCTTAGCAGTCTTTAAAACCAGAGCTTAGCACTTCGATAATAAGCGTATTAATTTGTCTAACGTTTAAGTTCTTACAAAGGAAGAGACAAGCATTAATTTTGTTTAGTTAAAACAAGCTTTGCTTTTGAACAGCAGGTGGTAATTGAAACAAAACAAGGACTCATTAGAGGAGCGTCTGGTGGCTCATGATACAAACAGAGCACACTAGAAAACCCAAACACAAGAGCCCTGAAATAAAGTGGTCATCATCTAATTAACAGAACATGTTTTAATTACCGAGTAAACCATGCAGCGCAGTGTGTCAATTTAACTGATGTGCTAAGTGCCAGTTTACAATATCAGAAACAGACAAATAATTGGAATCTAATTACATGCAGGTCTATTGCACACCAGCGCCTCCAGCCCATCTTAATAAACAAGTTTTTACATCAAACCATGAATAGCAAATACAGCCGTGCTGTTAATTGCTACATTGTGATATTGGGACTTTGCCAGCTCTGACTATTAAAATAAGCTCTTGTGTGGATTGCAGTTTCTCTGCTACGCTTTAATTAGAATCAAATGAGAGGCAGAGATCGGGCTGTATTACTGCAATTCAATATATGTAAATAAGATAACTGGCTAATCTTTTTATTTTATTTCTGAGCCTCCGTGCAATAGACGGTTTAGTTATAGTAATAGGTTATCACTTTGCAAATGAGGCAACTTGTGCTGTGAGATGAATCAACAAACATGTAATCTTCACTAGAGTCTAAATATTCCCCATCATTGCACGTGGGACCCGGAGAACTTTCTTGCACAAGATATATGGTGCTATATTTTAATGCCCATATTGGCCTAGTTTTTCAGTGATAGCTTTTGATGTTGTATTTCACTTTCCTAAATAAACGCATGATACATAACATGCTATTTACAATGCTCCGACAGATATTTCAAGATAAGCTCTTTTAATGGAGGATCATTTGTGCGAGTACTTGAAAGGTTGCAGAGAAGGTCTACATAAATACTGTATAATGCAAATTTTAAATTAAGACCAAGGCGCAGATAAAGCTCATATTTCATAGTGTATATAAATGTGCTGCTTGTCAGAGAACTAATCAAGGATTCAGAAATACTGAGTATGAAAATGAAATCTCTGGTAGGGACACTGATGGGCCATTTTTCTGTATTTTCCAAATAGGAAAGAAGATGGTATAGCTATTGAAAAATTACCCAGTAATGATCTCCTGGGAAGATCTCCTTATGTTTCATTAGAATTATAATTACGAGTGGCCAGTAACCTTGGGAAACCTGCTTCAGAAGAAAGCTCTCCTCTCTTTTGTTTAAGAAAAACCTCTAAGTTTCCCCTACTCCTGGGCCTGAGGCAATGCTAACTGAACTCCACAGAAAGGGCATAATATAGCATTTAAAATGCACTTCTACACTGCAATAAACCGAAATAAGCAAATACAGACTGGATTTCCATCCACTTAATTTTAGTTACTGTTTGTCATTGTGAATTAAAACCATCCAGAGCCTTCTTTCTTGGGGATATTTCACATCATTTCCTAGAGCAAGCCAGTTCTTAAAACTATCTCCTGATGAATGTGGGGGATGCTTTATTAAGCACCTAGAAACTCCAAGGACTTTCAAGAAACCCTGAGCCATTTTCAACTTATGCCTTAAAGTAAGCAAGCCAAGCCACTCATTGGCTTGAGCTAAAGTCAGCCTAAAACAATACTCTGCAAACTTGGCCCAGGTCCTTGCCTATTTAAATTTCCATCACACCATTGTTGAAGGCTCATGCCTTTCACATGGCTCGCCTGGTGGACGTGTTCCAACTCCCAAAAGGGAGTAAGTACACCATGCAAAATTCTGGAAGAGCCCACACGTTTCCAACACCTCATCGGATACTTTAGTGCAGGGTAAAATCATTCTTGGTACTCATGTTGTTGGCAAAATCACAAAGGATTTCAGGCTGGTACCTCATCCATCTCAGTTCATAAATGAAATGGAGCCTTCTGGTCAGTTGTCAAAAAAACAAAAAACAACTCCACATATCTCCTGGTTTTCCCTCGTCCTCTGTGTCTCCTGCAAAGCCAAGCCAACCCCCCTAACAATATATAATCAAAATGTTTAAAATGCAAAGTAAAATGTGTATTAAGAAATGCACAGGGGTTGAAAAAAGAATGCAATAAGGTTAAATTTTACAAGCATAATTCCATATGTTGAAAGCATCTTGTAGTTATGACAAATACAGATGAAGCTATAAATTACCCCAGAATCAGAAGTGTCAAGTTTCAGGCTAATGCTGAATATATATACACAGCTTCAGAATTCTTATTAAAATATGAAAACATGCTAAACATAGAAAAGCTAACAACTGTACCAAAAGTAAGACAAAGTGTTACTAATGTCTGCCAACTGGTATTACTCACCAGGGCAATCAATCACACATGAGTAAACCTCTGTGGCAGGCAACCAGGAAAGCTGAAACCCACCTCTCCCCGTGATTGTCTTATTTGTGGTTACTTTTGTAAAGATTCCACATTATTCCATTTGCTTGCTGTTAACCCTGAGAGGGCATGGTTAGCAGAGGGGAAACATTTATTCAATTATAATGTCTTTATTTCTACTTAAAATACATACAAAACTGTCAGCAATAGACAAATTAGTGCTTTGGACCAAAGCATGTACTCAGTTTACTCTATATTTGAATTCTAATAAATTATATCCACATTATTACAAAAATTATAACTGACATGCTGTCAGAGCCATACATGTGTATGCCTAGAAATATACATAATTCTTTGAAAGCTGTCACATTCAGTCCTGTTGTACACATCACCCTTGTTTGCAAGTGTTGTTGTGTCTTTGGTTGGGCATAATTTTTCACCTTCTTACTAGCCCATGATTCTAAATGTATCTTAATTCTAGAGAAAAAATAGTATCTCCCTAAAGAGTTTTAATCACCTATCATGAGATTCAACATAGTATATGGAAGTGGCTTCTTTCTAAAGCATCCTAGGCCAAGTAATATTATGGACCTCTTGGTAAAGTCAAAATTGGTAAACACTTTTCAGTCTCATGATGACAATGCTTCTGGCACCTTTAAAGAGTTCTTCTTCAATATATGGTGAAATTGCATCTGCTTTTGCTAATTTGTAGTTGAACAGAAATGTTGGCTCTTCACCAAAAGTTAAAATAACTCAAAAAGGTAAAAATGTGATTCTCGCGAGTAAGTAGTGAGAGGTGTATATTTATTGACAGGGAGAATTGTTTTCCATAGTCATGCATTTCTCTCCCTTCCAATTAATGAGTGCCTGCAATGTGGCCAACATGGTGCTGGATGCTGGTGATGATGTCCCTACCTGCATGGAGACTGTAATCTGTGTGAGAAGTCAGACAGCAAACACTAAAGTGTGAATGAATATGACCATGTGGGCAGTATTAGGTTCTAGGCCCAGGAAGCTAGAAGTCAATGTTAAGAGTTTTAAATAAAGAAAGTATTGAATAAGAAAGCATTTTCGAAGCCCTTCAAAGCATTCTAAACATGTAAGGAATTAGTAATGTTAAGATAGGATATCCTGTATGTTTTACTTAGAGCACATGGTTGTAAGCAAGAGAAATCAATTCTGTTAATCTAAGTGAATGGGAATTTATTGGAAGGAAATTTGAGGGGTGGACTCAGAAAATTAATAGGCAGCTAGAGAACTTGGCTTGGAAATGGTCAGGAAGAGAGAATTGAGCTGCAGGGATGAGAGTATAACAGTAGAAATGGTCTAGCAAACTGGCTGCAGATTTCTGGTTGGTCTTTTCACCCTCATGTTATCTGCTCAGGATCCAAAGCTCTGGGAAACAGTTTCCAACTGGCTAAGCTTGAGTTTTCTACCTACTCCTGGGCTCTGTCCAGGAGAGGTCAAGGTGATCCCTCACCTTCTCCAGGATGAAACCATCACAAGAAATTGCCCTTCCACCAAGAATATTTTCAAAGATGAAGAGGTAAGTCTCCCCACAAAAACTGAGGTACATCAAAAAGCATTAATGGATGAAAGGCTACAGATGACCACAAGATCTGCTTGACCATTTCTTGTTTGCACACTTGTTCAGAATCCTGGAAAACAAACATCTATATTTATTTTGACTGACTACTTTTGGATCAATACAGGTTGTGAAACTGACTATATCATACTCTTTAAATGGAAATTTCTGAAAGTTTGAGAGTAAAATTTTTTATTTGGTAAAAATATTTAGGCAAAATTTCTATCCCCAATATAATTTCTAAATTTACTAATTCATAAGCAAAGTGAAGTCATAGGAGTAAGAAAATTATATCTCTTGATGTCAGAGAGCCTGCCAACAAGAATCTCAGTAAGCTCTTAGTAATTTGTTGTATGAAAGTCATGATCACTAAAGGACATATATGTGTAAATATTAAAAAGAATTGCACTGAATGCAATGTGGAATTCTTGATTGGATCCTGGAACAGGAGAAAAAAAGACACCAGTGAAAAACAAACAGGTGAAATCCAAATAAAGTTTGTGCTTCCATTAATAATATTATTCCAAAGTTAATTTGCTAATTTTGATAAATATTCTGTAGTCATGTAACATATTAACGTAAGGGAAAGGTGGCTAAAGAACAAGAGGGAACTCTGTCTCCTTTCTTTGCAACTCTTTTGTAAGTCGAAAATTATTTCAAAATAAAGTTTTTTTCCTAATTGCAAAATTCCATGCACATAATAGGTATTCAATGAGTGTTAGTTGCATCATATTACTTATCAGCTCTTTACCTTGCCATGTTTATGTTGATCACTTTGCTGGAACAGTTTCCTATTCTTTCTAGGTGGCAAGAACAAAAAAAAAGAAAAGAAAGGACAGAAAAGAAAAATTGAAGAAGAGCCTCAATCGAATTTTGCTCCACTGGGTGCTGTGAGTCAACTTATTCTTTAACAAATGTCTAAACTTCTATCATCCTGGGGCATCCTAATATTGGCACCACAGAGATACAGTGCTAATGGTGACAATGCATTTACCTAAGATTTTAATTAGGTAGCTAGTTATTTTTTTCTTATGCTTTTACTTTACTTCCAGACAAAACTAACACTGACACACATCTTGAGAAGCTACAGTTCATCTTTAATGGATGGAATTTGTTCTTATGTTGCTAAATGTTACATTTACATAATTGGGTATGTCAATGATGTTTTTTGAGAATTCACCCGAAAGTGAAAGTTACCCCACCTAAAATGTAGAGAATTATTAGCTTACAGGTGTCCTAGAGAGTGGTAACTCACACTATCCAAACTCAAGAACCATGTAGAATTTTTATAATGGCGGCTAGTTTTCTCCTTCTGCTCTAAGATTAGTCACTTATTCTTTGCACAGAAGTTACACTGGTGTCAGGGATGACTTTTTTCCTTTAAATCACAAAATATATAGCTTTTGAAAATCCTGACAGAAGCCACATGATTTTGCTTATGGTTGTTTTTACTTATTTATTTATTTGCAATTAGGTGGCCTTAAATTTTTTTGTCTTCGTTATGTTATTCAATTTTAGTTGAAATCACAAACCAACTTTGTAAAATAACACCTGGTGATTGAATAGTTAACTATGGAACTTACTATTGCCAAAATATTCTTATCTCTAGCCACAAAGATATTTATATGAAAACTGCATTCTTTGTGACAAATCAGAATCTTATTTTGCTGTGGCCAAATGTAATGGACATCTGCTGTTTTTGCCTCCCTAGGACATACTCCTCCCTTTACTATTAGCAGAGGTTGCATTTGGGAGGAGGTCCTACCTCCTTATCCCCTTTGTGCATATGGTTTTGGGAGGACCCTCACCCTCATTCACACTTCAAGGATGGACCTCTGACTCAGACCCAGCCAGACATCAGAAACTTTCCTCTGGGCCGTGAAGATTAGCTCAAACTGGGCATGTGATCCTAGCTAGGCCAAAGCGATGCAATTAAAAGATGCATACTGTGCTGGAATAAAGCATCTGTTTTTCATGAACTGCATCGAAGAGGATGTCAACCTGGAGCTACTGGGGTTAGCTTGTGACAAGCCTTACACTGTGAGAGAACAACAGAGACCAAATCTAGTGACATCATTTGAATAATACCTGGATCCTTCCACATTGAAGAGAAGAATTTCTCATCATTCAGAAAAGAATCCTTTTCCCCCCCTTAAACTATTTGAATCAGGTTTATGGGTTTAAGTCTCTTGCAACTAAAATAATTCTAACTAGTTCATAAAATTTCCATGCATATTCTTCTCCTTAATGAATCTAATTCAGGTAAAACATTTTCATTCATTTACTAAATATGTGCTGAGTACTTACAATACAACCAATGAAATGGATAAAAAGATCTTATTAGGTATAATCCATACCCTCAAACAAAAATATGCAGAAAATTGTGTAGAAATTTGTTGACTTTTTTAGGGAGAGAAAAAGAGAGTCTGAAATTTCTATTGTCTTTTCTATAAATGGAATGTTATAGCCTTTCCTCATAGAGGGCAATGAGTTAAGGAGGTCTTAGAGCACAGTATTTAGGAGCATGGATTTAAGTGTCAGAGGACCTGGTTTAAAATCCAGCCCTGTCTCTTGCTCATTATATGACAAAAAAATTAGTTACAGCTTCTCTTAGTATTGATTTTATTTTCTTTGAAGTTAACACAAACATACCTAGATCATGCAATTTTTCAAAGACTGAGAGATCACAAATTACACATAATTCATATATAATAATATATAATTATTTTTATATAATAATATATAATTATTATTTATATGATACATATAAATAATATATTATTTATATAATGTAACATATACATTATAGAACTACATTATATATAATAGTATAAATACATTATATATTATAAAAATGTAAACATATAATATATAATTATTTATATTATAGCATTAAATTGTAGTTTTTTAAATAATTACATATGTGATTCAATAATTTTTGACCAATTTTAGAATCTTTGGTTTGATATGCAACAAGAAAAAGGTTATTTTAATTTGCATCTCCCACCCATATTTTATTTCTGTGTGTCAGATTACATGCAGATGTACAACTGCATATTGGTTAAGGCCACTCAAATTTCTCACAGGCACCTGAAATTAACCAGACTCAAAACCAAAGTTCTTTCTTGCCCTAGACCCACACCTTTTTCTGCAATCTCAATTTCAGTAAAGACACTACACCCAGAGCCTTGCTCACCCCTACGTCAAATTAGTGACCACGCTGGCCTTCCAACTGTCTGCCTGCCATGTTCCTTTCACCCCATGATCTGCCTTCCACACAGCAGTCAAAGTGAGCTTCTAAATCAACACACTTCCTGAAAACCAGCAAGGATTTCTTGCTGGCCTTAGGATAAAGGCTAGACTCCTTAGTATGGATTAACTTCCTTTAAGATCTGGTATCTTCACCACGCTAGCCTCAGCTCTTAACCCTTCCCAGCCAGCCAGCCCTACAAACTTCCCCTATCCCTCCCATGATTGCTGTTTTGCTTTACGGAGTTGGCACATATGGTTTCTTTTCCCTGAAACAGTACTACTTCCCTCTCTTTGTATCTCTTCAGTAGGTTTAATTTTACTTGTCATTTAGGTCCCAACCTACCTGTTATTTCTTCCAAATGTCCCACCCTTCCTCCACCCGTGACTAGATTAGGTATTACAATGTCACCTATGCTCTTATTTACAATACCAGCCACACATTATATTTTATTTCTAGATCAATATATAGACATAGATATGTGTAGCAGAACTACCAAATTCAGAGTCTATTCCACTACCAGGAATTCTTAACCTGACCTGACAAACCTCCAAGTAATCCATAGATAGATATTTGGGGATTTGGGGGTCACAGTTCATAGACTTAGTTGGAGGAAAAATTATCTTTTTTTCACTAACCTTAAATGGAAATTTATTATTTCCTTCCAGTATGAATGAATGCAGGCAATATAACAGTAACATTAGCAGTAGTTATAACTTTGTCAATAATAAGAACACAAATATTTCATGGCATGTTACAGTTATTACTGATCTCTCGAAATATTTATGCACATAACTCTTATAGTAGTTGTTAGATGTGCTGCTATAATTTATTTACTACATTAATAAAGAAACACATATTACTTCAATGTTTAAAAATTATTTAGATAACTTCATTATCATTGGTTGTGTTTATAACCCTATGTATTTAATCTATTTAAAAATATTATTATAAGAAGTGGTTCATAGGCTTCATCCAGCTTTGAAGGGCACTATGACACAGAAGAGGTAAGAACTCCTGCACGTGGTTGAAAGGTCCATGAGGCCAGACCCCATTTGACTCATTCACCACCACAGCCCCAGGACCTTGCACAAAACCTGGAAAACTTCAGATGCTCAGTAAATATGTCCTGAACTGAAGTGAGATGAAGCTGAATAACTTTTCATCTGGCATTATTTAAATATGTGCTCCTCATAAGTCTGGACAGCTTGCTTGTCCCTGGAGGAGAGGGTGGCCCTGTGGTGGTAGATGCCTCATTTCCCAATGAGGTGTGTCAGGCTGATGTCCTACAATTATGTGGAATGAGGCCCTGCTGAGAACATGGCATTAACATTTAAAAAGACATAATGGGAAACAGTAACCAATTCTTTCCCTGAAAAAGCAGCTGGCAAAATTGACCTTGAATGATGCAAAGACAGGTGAATAACTGTCACTGAACAAGTGTGATCTATATTATAAAATCCCATTTGTAAGTTGACTTAGAGCCAATTTTTCAACTGGACAACTCTCACGCAAACATCTGCTCCAGACTTTATTCTTTTATTCACAGTGGGCCACTTGTGTAACATAGAAAGTTGTTAGACAGTGGTTGTGCCCTGGGGTCAGTGACGGCCAGACTCTTCTCAATTATCTGCAACAGAAATGCACCCTGATCAAGGTACTACAAGCATACCCCAACTGACACCATTGTCTTTGGAGTGGGTTCCTGAGAAGATCTTTATAATATTTTTCATGAAAAAATGTTTCAATAGGTGATGCCAAGACAAGACTTCAAAAGGCCCTGAAAAACATCTCAGGAGACCCCTTAAGACCTCTTTCCTGGAGTAAAATTGGATTAATGCATCCATCCATTCAACATATTTTTGAAAACCTACTACATGTCAGGAAATTATTGTTTGGGGTTAAGTGAGTAAATCAGTGCCAGGAGGAATTAGGATGAGTCTTCCATTTGGCATCACCTTTCCAGGTCTGAACCAAATGATAGGGCCCATAGGGACTCACAAAGATATCCCCTGCACCCTGTATGTGCCCCTGTGGATTCCCAGAGCCACCAAAAATGAAAATCTCACTCCAAGGAAGAACTGGAGCAATCGAGAGGTAGTTTTCTTAAAAGTGTGAACCATGGGGTACCTGTGCAGGAATCAGCTGGACCCTACCTTAAACCTACCTGTGTCTGTGGTGGTGGTACCTCAGGTGCTCCTAGTGCATACTAATTTCGAGAACTATTGTTCTTAATGATTTAAGGAAGTTGAGGAGAAGTCATCTCCTCCAGTATGGTAGATTTGGTCTCTCACATCTCAAAAACCTACCAGCCAGATGACCGACATCACCAAGTAGAAGGTCATGAAGTATGTATGTGGCTAGGGAGTTCATTATTTCCCCAGTCATTTGGGAAACTGGCCTTCAACTTTCACCAGTGATGGTAAATAGGTCCATGTAGTTGGTCCTCTCTGATAGATTAGTAGCAACTGTTTGGGGCACTGTGTTGTAGATTCTGAGCCCATTGTTTAGTTCAATAGGAGTTTGGTAAACAATTAGCAATGTCAGCCATGGAATCTCCATGGTGAGTAGCACACCCCTTATACCCTTGCTGCCTGTCCCTGCCTTGCTTTGGCCACCATCACTTTGACGAAGGAAGAAAAAGCATGCATGCAAACATCTAACTCTGAAGGAGGCATATGGTTGAATAGGACGTAAGCAGCCTTTGAAATTATACCATTGTGAATTTGTCTGCTTTATGGGTGCCTGAACAATTTTGCATCTCTCTCCTGCATTGTATATTATTGGAAAGCCTGGTCCAAGAGGGAAAAATAAAAGTAGTATTTGTTTTGAAATAAAACAAGATAGATCTATAACCTTCCCTGACCTGCCTCTTTTTCCTAAGTCAAGGGTCAATGGAAAATAATTATATCTTTATTGCTCTAAATAAAACATTACTTACTTTACAGATGAGTTCTTTAATGTGGTCAGGGTTTATACTTTATTATACAAGAGTTCCTTAATCAGGAAAAATTTCTATACTAAGGTAGTGTTAAAAGGAAAATGCTGAGGCTGGAAATTGGAATCATTCACTATCAGGGAAAATTTGCATGAAACAAGTTTTTGTGTTGTTGTTCATTTGGCTTTTGTTTGTTTTGTTTTGTTTGTTTCTGCATTCTTTGACCAAAGAAAAATTACACTATCCTTTGCCTGAATAACTCAATATTTTAATGAGCTATTTCACACTTACAAATATGTCTCTAACATATATACAAGGTATATAGATAGCAAATATCCATGACCTATCACCCACTTTTAGAAACAGTCCCACCCTGAAGCACCAAAATGCCCCAACCAGACTGGATGCATCCATGTCCCTACCGTAACCCTTCCAGAGGCAACCACTATTTGGCCACCTTGAAATTTTTTAATTCCTCAGGCATGCTATAATTAGAACTCCTAACTAGGCACACCCTTGAGGCTTTCTCATTGAAAATGTTCCAGACTGACTAGCCACAATTTAATTCTTTCTTGTTCTAATTTGTGTTCCTTTCAAATGGCTAAAATATAAAAGACTAAGGGTATCACAATAAATCATGTTTCATTAATGGGGGAATCAGTTGGGGGCATAGTTCTGGCCACTAAGTTTCCAAGTATAACTAAAAAGTTTAGGAAGCCCATGAATGGCAGACTTTTCTAGATTGTACTATTTGAGGGACAGGGATGGGTGGATATGTATAGTACATGAAGTTAAAGCCAGGTTTCCTGGCAAGTGTATGAAGATAGATTTTCAATGTCCACTATAGAGTTATTGTTTTTTTAATACAGATGCCAGGATTCCATCTCAGACCTTCTAAATCTGAATGTTTAGAAATGAAGCCCAGGTAGGTATGCTGTATATGTTTGTGTGCTTATTTCTACACACACTCCTTGTATATACACACTCAATGACTCTGATGTTTGATCCTAGTTAAGAATCAGTAAGGTAAAAGAAGCCTTAGATTTCTTGTATTTCTTTTACAATCTAAACTTATTTCCGTTTCCTACATGTTTAGCCTTTAGGTAGGTACTATGGAGAACACTTAGATGAGAAAAATTTGTTCCTGCTCTCAGGAAACTTACAGTGAATTGGGGGAGCATTACTCTGCAAATGAGGTGAAACCAGAGGTCCATCTTCATGTTCCAGGATAGTATACAAATAAGAGAGACCTCAGTCAATTGTGGCTTAAAAATGTCTTAGCAAATCTGGAAGTAGACAATCTAGGATTGTTGTCTCTGCCCAACAATACTGGCAAGACTCAGGGTATCTAACCTCAATACCATTCTTAGAGAGTTAGCTTTTGTCCTAATGCTTGATGTTTCATATTCTCACTATGTCAGCTCCATTCCATGATCTCACATCTCCAGATATCATATCCATGATTCTGGCACAAAAAAGAAAAAGAAAACTAAGGTTGGTTGGCAAAAATTTTTCAAATACATACCCGTTGAGTCTGGCCTTTTAAAATTAGGAAAACAATAGCTCTCAAGAGAGCCCTACCCAATAGATTTCTACTTACGTCTCATTAGCCAAAACTGTGTCATACAGCCAAACCTAGCTGCAAGGGAATCTGGGGAGCTGGACAATTTTTTCTAGGCACATGTTCACCCCAAACAAAATCACAGTTCTGTTAACAAAGAAAAAAAGGAGAATAAAAAGTGGATAGGTAGCTAAGGCAAGATTAATGTCTTATATGATAGAAGGGAACATGAAATATGAAAACAAGGGCCTAAACCAAGAGAAAGATAACTTATCACTCATTTGGAGGCTGCTCTTCCTCTGCCCATTTGACTTGTTATTTGGGTTAATGCTGTTGGTAATGGCCATCTTCTTGACTCTCAGAGGGCACTCATTTTCAGATTCTTATGGTTCACTTCAGTGATTCACACAAACACTAACAACAATGGCTGTATCAACAGGTGACCAGTCCATATTAAAAGATATTTTATTACCCTGGCCAACATGGATATTAACCAGATATTTCTGCATAAAATTGCCTCATTTAAGCCATATTATTCAGTCTGTGGGCTCTAATTAAAAAAAAATTTTAAGTGATAGTGCCCCTAAATGTCTGGTAGAATCTAATTTTCGAGAGGGAGCACCTTGAGAAGGGAGACTGAATGCTTTCAGGTAATATATTAGCTCTGATTTTGTCCACATCCAAATAATGAAAATAAATTACTGTGTATTCTTACTACATTTATTATATTTTGTTAAATTTAATCATAAGTCTATTCTAAAATTGCCTTCCTCCTATAACCAAATTTCCTGTGTTTAATTACTTCTTCAGGACCACTTAATTTGGATTTTTTCATTTGTCCTGTCAACATGCTGGCCCCTTACTTCTACAAGAGATTGATTTACAATTCTTAAGAAAATTTTGGTTTTGACCACTGTGCAAACCTATTGTTCAGAGTAAATGGGACTAGAATCATTCAAGATCCAAAAACCTCTTAGGGCTGGTATAGAAAGAGAGAGGGAAATTGAGTATCGGAAACTAAATCCTTAAATACACCTACCCGTGCCCCATAACTAAAGTTGCCTGCTGGAGTTACATGAAATTAGGCTTTGTTATTGGTGTTCAACATATTTGTTACATGTTTTTCTAAAAATAGCTTCAATAATAATATAACCTTTGTTTAACATGGGCACCTGGCTAGCTAAATGAGACCCCAGCTGTCAGTAAAATACCTATCTCAGTACAGGAGTTAAAAGTTAATTGATTCATAATATGAGTAAAGAAAATAATAATAATGCTTTGCTTCCCTCCAAGGAATTCAAAACACTGTATGTATACCATTTCATTAATCTCCATATAAATCTTAGGTGCTTGGTAGAAAAAAAAATTTTAGCCTTAAAAGGAACTGACAGGAATTACAGTATGTTTTGACTCCCAAACAACTTCCAAGTTCATCCATTCTCTACATCTGCATGGTGTCCATAGGGCCCAAATTGCCATCATCCTGCCTGAATTACTAGATAGCTATAACAAATCTCCTTATGCTCATAACTCTCTACAATCGATTCTTGCAAAAGCAATTAAACTGTATTTTTTTCATTGAAATCAAAAGATATCACGCCTACATCTGAACCGCTCTGGTGGATCTTCTCCACGCTTTGCCCTTACTCACTCTACCTACTCTCGTCCTCAGCTTCCTCTGTTTTCCCCCAGCAAGGCAAGCATTTGCCTATCTCAGGGCTTTGAACTCTGGCACACCAGGCTTTGGAAGGGCTGTTCCTTTCTCCTTCAGATCCTCTGTTAGTCATCTCATAAATTCTTCCTTAAGCTTCCTACCTAGAGCAACTTTCTCTTCCACATTATTCTCGATCCCACAGTATCTATTTTCTTTACTGCATCCATCTCACACTTCATTTATCTTTTTATTTGCATGTGTGTTCCTTGTTTGATGCACCTCCTCTAACACCACCCACAACTTGAGTGTAAGCTCCTGAGAGCGGGCATGTTATCTGCGATATTCTACTGGTATATCTCCAGGGCTTATCATGATGTCTGGGCCTCAGTAATTGTTCAGGAATATTTTTTAAATGAATGAATGTTGAGGTGGTTGTTTTATACACCCTACAGAACTTGTCTTCTTACATTTTCCATAGTCACAACTAAACTCAGAAGGTATGTGTGTATTTGTGCACAAGCAAGTAACTTTTTCTCCCCAACTGTCTGCTGTACCTTAAAGTGGGCTGTCACTCAGTAGGGTAGTAGGGTCAAGTTTTCTCTGTCTGCAATAATACCCATATCCAATCTCTGTCCCTGTGGAGAAGCTCACTTGTTCAGGAGAGGCCAAGCTGTGAACCAAGGCTGGCTACTGCTAGTGGCAGGCCTGGGGCTGCTTAGTGAGAGGTACAAGGTATGCCAAGGCCACACACTGATGGTTTCAGAGATTTTAGTTCAGTCTGAGGCATGAGCCAAGACAGGCCCTTTGTATAAAAAGAGACAGTGGAAAGAGTATGGGTGGGCCTGATAGTTGAGAGGGGCAGGGTCTCAGGGACTTCCCAGGATGGGGTGAAGAGTGTGAGCCAGGTTGATGGAGACTCAGATATGGTGCTCACCTATCAGCCCTGTGGGGAGAGAGCTAAGAAGAGGAACAATGGCCTCTGCCAGCACTTCTGTTGGGAGAAAACTGACCCTCTAGCTCTCCCTTAATGCCAAACAATTCAGTTTCTTCCTGAATATGCCTGATGCCCCAGCCCTGAAACTCAGAGCAAATGAGTCCAAGTGAGTCTGTGCATAGGCCCTTTAAAAGGAACTGCTTGGGACTCCAAGAGCCCTCTATCTCCTTCAGCCTCAATCCCCACTCGTGTTTATAGCCAGAAGGTATGGGTACTTCTCTTCCTGGCTCCAGAACCCTGGGCTGGGGGCCTGATGTGGGGCTGGGACCCCCTTGCTCCTCGTGGGGGGACCTCTGCAGTTGAGATATCCCTCCTGATTTTTATCCTCCATGCATGGGTGTGGGACCAGCCTGTTCTGCATCTCCGCCCCTCGTACCAGTCTCAATGTGGCTTCTCCTTTATCTCCTGAGTTATAGAACTTCTGTTCAACTGAGGCAGTTCTGATGATGGTTGTTCTGTAGTTTAGTTGTAATTTCCATGTCATTGTGGAAGGATTCGAGTACCACGTTTACCTACACTGACATCTTGACCAGAAGCCCAGACTTCTTCTTTTTCCAAAGAAAATTTCTCCCAGGTATTTGGGTGTGAATGAAATCCTGACTTTAATTCACTAATAAGAATTAGACTCCTTAATAAACTTAGAAGACAAGACCACTGCAGCATTACCACATTGAGATTCTCAGCTGGTAATCAAATTCTCCTCAACTGGCTTCATACAGGGCCACAAATCCTCTGAGGCCTAGGGGATAATATTCGTTGGTCTAGGTGGGTAGCCTTCACAGGAGCCATTCTTTTGTAGACTTTCCTATCAGCCATGTCCATTCCTAATCATTGGTGAGCATGACCTCTGTGCCTGACACCATTTGGCCCTGCTGCAGGGGCTGGAGGCATTGGCTGAGCAGAACAGCAGAAGCCCCAGAGCTGTGCCAGCCCACATCGCCAGCTTGTCATGAGTCACTACTGAATCCCTTTTTTTGAATCAGTGTTAGACTTGGGCATATCTGTTGTACATGTCAAGGCCCCTCATTTGTCTAAGCATTAGTGGTCCAATGTCAACATAAATATATCTGTCCATAAATCTTGACAGGTATAATGATTTGTTGCATTTGAAAGGCATGACTCAAACATTAGACCCCTTTTTGATTCCTAACATGATTATCTTTAAAGGCAGGCATTTCAGAGGCCTTCTGAATTGACTTCTGTCAAGTGATTGAGTAGCTCCTGCTGACTTATCTACTATTATGAAGTTAATACCATCATGGCCCCTGCTGTCACCTGCCTTGAAGGCCACCTGTACTGTGGCACAAATTACATTCTTGATGGGCTCATTATTCTTTACTGTGGAAATGCCTTAGTTCTCAGACTTTTGTTTTGCATTGTTTTTTAGTAGGACACTTTTGTCATTTTGTTTATTAGTAGGAAAATGGGTTTGGCACACTGGTCACATGAAGGATTTCCTAGTAATCAGATAGCCAGGTCACTCATAAAATTAAACAGTAGAAAACAGGCTTCTGCTATCAGATAGCAAATAGCTTTATAATCACTCAATGGTGGAATCTGTAAGCCCAAAAGAAGGTAGTGTCATCTGGTGGTTAGACAAAAAGACCTCTTCTTTTTATGACAGCATTTATTGAGTGTTTATTACTTGCCAAACCCTTAGCTAAAAGCTTCCCATGAGTGCCTGTTTTAATCTTCTCAACAACCTAAGCCATACAGTTTTACTCATACACAGTAATTTTCATACATTGCCTATGCCCAGCAACTGGGAATGGGTAAAGCAGATTATTGGACACAAGCTGCCTGGTGCCAGCAATATGATTTCTGATTCTAAACTCTTATCCACTGTCCTATGCTACAGCCTTCTTGCCTTGTGTAGGGTAAGTGGAGACAGTCTGGCTTCCTCACCCAGGTGTCTGGGTAATGAGCGGAAAGCACTTTCTCACAACCCTGAATGGGCCTGATAAAGTGTGTTCTCATAGCCTTGAGACTGGGACCAATAAACAATTCCCATAACATGAAGTGGGCTCACATGCGCAATTCATGCTATGTTACTTCACCTTTTGGCCTGATGCTGGTTTTGTTTGTGCTCAGATTTAAGGAGGTAGGGGCTTCTCACTGTGAGTGCACACAGACACAGACACACAGAGGGGACAGGTGACATGCACTGTGACAAGCAGCTTGCAGCATGCAGGGATCACCCACCCCTGAATAAGGGCATGTCAGACATCCCAATGGCTATGTGAATATTCTTATCTTTTGCCCGAATCTCGTGAACCTGTCTGGCCTGAAAGGTTGCACTACACCTTGTTTTACTTTCAAAGGGCTACTGGATGCTTCAATGGACACTGCTCTAAAATGGGCACAGGAATGTGGGAGTTTATTAAGATCACACCTGTGTGTACTAACAGGTGTTGGACATTAATTCAAACCCCGGTTTTTGCCATTTACATTCAGATTTGAACATTTTCCTTCTTCCAGAGGAATTATGTTGTAGTAAACTTTCAGAAACAGAGATTAGAACTATGTAATTAAAAACACTATGGCTAGTGTGCTTATTGTTAAAAATGAATCCCCTAATTCAGAGTTGTATTTTTTAAAATTCCACTTCATTTGCAATCCATTTTTTCATTTTTCTTGCTTTTTCCCTTCCCTTTCTTCTTTATTCCCATTTATGAAATTACTGACACTGAAAAATCTATTCTGCTGATCCTTTTTGGAAACCCTTCAATCTCAGGCAGCTATCTTTCCGTTCTTCCTACAGATTCCTATGTACCATACCTCTACTGTTTGTTTACACACAGCAAACAAAAACTGTCCTTAAGGAAAAATAAATTAGTTTCTAACTTTGCCACAATTTCTTTACAACACTCATTTCAAGGCATATTTTCCTATTTGAGTTCGATATATATTCATTAAATATCTACTATGTAGACTCTGGGAAAACAAATGTGAAAATTTTCATCTGGTCTGAATCTTAACAATACCTGGTGGGTGGGGAGGGAGAATGGGTGCATACGTGCTTACATACTTATAGGTGAGCATTTTTCACACCTTAAGGTAACAGTTTTAAAGCAATGTATAAATAGTGTAATGGAGACAATGTGTAGACATTCTAATAGATTTTAGATTAGTTAAAAATCATGATAGTATACAAGGATTTTGTAAAAGAAGTATGTTTAATGTGATTATTTAATATAGTAACATAGTAGTAGGTTGGTGGCATTTAAATTGGTGGTAAGGAAGAGGGACACATTGAGGCAGGATGAATGCATGAGCAAAGCCTGAGATGGAAGTAAAAATACTCCTTGGATAAAAAGGATGGGTAGCGTCTGGCCCATGCAGAAATGTAGACTAAATCTGGAAGTGATATAGATTCTGTGGCAGGAGCTGTATTCATTTCTGGAACAGTAGAGTGGTGTGAATAATTGAGTGCTTTAAGTATATTAACTTTTCACCCTATGAAGCCTGATTTGCTATGGATGGGGGGAAGGGAAAAGACAGAAAGATGATGTTCCCAATCATTGAAAGATAGATGCCTTTTTCACCTTAGCAATCCATTTAAACTCTCATGTTTTCGGTGAGGTTTCCCTAACTTCCCAATCTATAGTCACCAATCAGCTATGTTCTATCACATCATTGAGGGAGACACATTTTCTACTCCCAAAAATGCAAAAAAAAAAAAAAGTCCCTTTTGTCTAATTGACCAGATCCTTACACAGAGAGTAAAGTATTACCTGATATGAGTTTTTAAAACTTAGGTTTATTGTTACCTCCTGCCACTTTTAATCCCAATGGAGCAGAAGATGAAAGCCTACATACCAAGAACCTATGAAGGTGACAGAGATCTTCACTCCATGTAGGTTATGAAGAAACATGTCTCAAACTTTAACTTGTGCCTGGAGAATTTATTACAACAGAGATCACTGGATAACACTACCAGAGTTTCTGATTCAGTAGGTCTGGGATGTGGCACAGTAACTTGCATTTCTAACAAGCTCTCAGGTGATGCTGAGACTGCTAGTCTGGCACCTACACTTTGAGAACCAGTGGTAGAGAGCAAACTGAATGTGGAAGAAAGAGGGTACTGTCAAGTTTGGCCAAAAGTTGCCGCAGAACCCCCTATCAATCAGAGCAGGGACTGTAATTCAGAAACAAGGTTCCAGCCACTAGAACTACAGCATGAACTAGTTTGTGCATGTCCTGATTAAAACAGATGGTCCCAGCAGAGAGCTGGAGGGATCCTTTTCACACAGGGTTGAACACAAGAATGTCTCCAGGCATTATGAGCTGGTCCAAAAATCTACCAAATATGTAATCCAAACAGCATCAGCCACACTGTTGCACTGTAACCACTCTACATCATCAGAGAGCCCACAAACCTCCAATCCATCCTTCATGGATTTCAAGTCACACATTTATTTTTCATATTCTGCCCTCCCTGGAATCAAGGTGCGTCTTATAATCACTATCCATGGTCCTTTGTACTTGCCACTATAGTATGAAAAGGGTGATGGGGGGGATAGTATGTTAAAAATAGAGACATGGACAAATGGAAAGGAAGATGTGTTGATGATTAGAGGAAGGGAAGAAATGGAACATCAGGGCTGAGAAGAAGAGCAGATACAACAATTGGTAAGAAGGGGGAAACAAAGGAGAGAATAAGATAAATGAAAAAGGGGCAGAAAAGGGTGGGACAAACATAGGGACATCTCTCCAAATGTACTTACAGCCAGGTATCCCTCTGAATGTTGCCACAGCTCGTAAGCACCTTTTGGTGTGTGCAAGAATGATGTATGATAAAATTCATCTAAATAAATCTGAAAGTGTGTGCTTAACAAGTGTAAAATAGAGGTTCTATATGGTGAGAAAGTCTTTCTTCCTTAGTAGTACATACAGGTGTAGTGCTTCTTATAACTGGTGAAAAGTTAGAGTCAATGAAATTGAATGATTTAGGGAATAGTATGATGACGAAAGAAAGAAACGCACCTAACGAAGTTGGCTTTCCTTTGGAAATTTTCCAGGTGGCTATTTCCAACATATTCTTTTCTAATATGCTGTATAGCATTTAACATGACAATATTTGCCCTTTCAATAATATTTCTATTGTTTGTCTGCCTGTCTTTTTCTTCTAAGACAGCAGTTGGCATTTTCTGCTAAAGAACTAGATAATACATATTTTTGGTGTTGTGGGCAATGAAGTCTCTGTCACACTATTTAACTCTGATGCTGTAGTTAGGAAGCCACCATAGTCAACAGGCAAACAAATTAGCATGGTTGCATTCCAATATAACTTTTTTTTTTATTTTAATGGGCACTGGGTCAATTTTGGTCCATGAACTACAGGATGTCCAGCAATGGTGTGTAGAGTGGGAGACAATATAAATGTGTATGCTTCATCTACCATCTTGAACCAGAAAATATGCATTTTTAATAATAGCTTTATCAGTTATAATTCACATACCATATAATTTACTTATGTGAAATGTGCAATTCGGCGGCTTCTAGCATATTCACAGATATACACACCTGACAACACAGTCAAAAAGAAATCCTGTACTTAGCTACCAACACCACCACTAGCCAGGTTCTTAGTAACCATGAATCTACTTTCAGTCTCTATAAATTTGACTATTCTGGATGTTTCATATAAGAGGAATTTTATAATATGGGTTTTTCTGTGACTAAACATAATGTTTTCAAGGTTCGTCTAGTTGCAGTATATATGATTATATCTTTTTTAAGACCAAATAATATTCCATTATATAATATGTTTACATTTTGTTAATCTATTCAATTGATGGATATTTGGTTTGTTCAAAAAACATTTTTTGAGTTTTTTAAGCTCTTCAATTGTGTCACTAAAACTCTAAAATTTAAGAGTGTGCCTGAGCATAAACACACCCACATACACATACACCAGGAATCCCTCCAGTAGAAAGTTTCATTGATTTAATGATTTAAAATTTTTAATTATTTTTTAAATATATTTTATTGATTATACTATTACAGTTGTCCCATTTTCCCCCTGCCCCAACTCTACCTGGTACCCCCCATTTCCTCCAGCAATCCCCCCCACTTAGTTCATGTCTATGGGTCATGCATATAAGTTCTTTGGTTTCTCCATTTCTTATGCTATTCTTAACATCCCCTGGTCTATTTCATATCTACCAATTATGTTTCTTAATCCATGCACCTTTTCCACCATCCTCCCCCTTCACCTTCTCAGCTGATAACCGTCCAAATGATCTCCATATCTGTGATTCTGTTTCTGTTCCACTTGTTTGCTTAGTTTGTTTTTTTAGATTTAGTTGTTGATAGCTGTGAATTTGTTGCCATTTTAATGTCCATAGTTTTTATCTCCTTTTTCTTAAATAAGTCCCTTTAACATTTCACATAATAATGGCTTGGTAAAGATGAACTCCTTTAGCTTCACATTGTCTGGGAAGCATTTTATCTGCCCTTCAATGAAATGATTGTTTTGCTGAATAGAGTAATCTAGGTTGTAAGTCCTTGCTTTTCATCACTTTGAATACTTCCTGGAAGTTGCTTCTAGCCTGCGAGGTTTCTTTTGAGAAATCAGCTGACAGTCTTATGGGAGCAGGAACTTCTTTGTAGGTAATGCTCTGCTTCTCTCTTTTAAGATTCTCTCTTTATCTTTAGCCTTCGGCATTTTAATTATGATGTGTCTTGGTGTGGTCCTCTTTGGGTCCAACTTGTTTGGGACTCTCTGCTTCCTGGACTTGAATGTCTATTTCTTTGACCAAAGTAGGGAAGTTTCCTTTCATTATTTTTTCAAATAGTTTTTCAATTTCTTGCTCTTCCTCTTCTCTACCTGGCACCCCTTTCACTTATATGTTGGTATGTTTAGAGATGTCCCAGAGGCTCCTTAGCCTATCCTCATTTTTCAAAAAATTCTATTTTCTTCTTGCTGTTCTGATTGAATGCTTTTTTCTTCCTTGTTTTCCAAAACATTGATTTGATTCTTGGCCTCATCCCCTCCACTGTTGGTTCCTTGTAGATTTTTCTTTATTCCACTTAATGTAACCTTCATTTCTGTCTGGGTCTTTTTTATGCCATTGTGGTACCGAATGAATTTTTTGAACATCCTGATAACCAGTGTTTTGAACTCTGCATCTGATGGGTTGGTTATCTCTGTTTTGTTTAGTTCTTTTTCTGGAGTTTTGCTCTGTTCTTTCATTTGGGCCAAATATTTTTGTCTCCTCAATTTGGCAGCCTCTCTGTTTTTGTTTCCATGTATTAGGTAGAGCTGCATTGACTCCCTGTCTTAGCAGCATGAACTATTTTAGAACAGCATATCTGTCGATTGTGTGGCATGGAGTCTTAGATGACTGCCAGGGCACAGCAACCCATTTCATTGTTTTGTGGATCTTTTGTGGGGAGCACCCAGAGAGGGGACAAGGCTGCTGCCTAGCTCCTGGAGGATTGCCTGGGAGGAGGCTCTCTCCTGACACTCACCCTGTTGCCAGTCACTTCACTTTCTCCCCGTATGCCATTTGTGCCTTTCCAGCTGTTGCCCTGGTGATGAATCCCAGAGTAGGTAGCTCCTTGTAAGTCCTAAGTCCATGCACATGCTTTAAGAGGAGTGTCCTAAGAATCTGGCAGTTTCTCCTGCTGCCCCAATCTCCACTGGTTTTTACAGCCAAAAGTTATGGAGATTTACCTTCTTGGCACTGGAATCCTGGGCTGCTGGGTGGTCTGGTTTGGACTGGGAACCCTTATAGTGGGGTATCCTCCCAATGTTTATCCCCCACACATGAATGTGGGACCACCCTTTCTGCTACCTTTCCACCCCACTCCACATCTCTCCACATCTCTCCGCATCTCCACCCCTCCTACCCATCTGGATGAATGTGGTTTCTTTAAATCCTTGGTTGTCAGGCTTCCATACAGCTCAATTTTATGATGATTCTGGGTGCTATTTGTTTTGTAGTCTAGTTGTAACTTTTTCTGTAGTTATACAAGAAGGTGAAGCATGTTTACCTACTCCTCCATCTTGACCAGAAATCAAAAGTTGTAACAATTTAAGTGTGATTAATCCTCAATTATATTTTTTAAAATTGTAGAGTTTTCTATAGTTAGAAAATTGTGAGTAACACTTCAGCAAAGTATCATAGTCCTAGACATAACCTGTACTCTCCCATATTAATATTAATGATGGAGAAAATTTCCTATAGGACTCTTTCCCATTTGAAATTTTGAGGTATCTTATGACCACTGAACAGGACAGACAACCTCTCTCTTCCCATGAAGTTGAGATTCTAATACAGGGAAGACATTAAACAAGCAAGCAGAAACCTTCGGATATTGATAATTTCCAAGACAAAAGAGTACAATAAGGTAGAGATATCTCAGAGTGGGAAGGAAACTTTCCGTTTTGGATTGGAGGTCAGGAAAGTCCTCTTCGAGGGGAAAATATTTGAGTTGAAACCTAAATAGGGAAAAGAGAGCCAAAGGGATGCCTGGGAGAAGAGAACGCTGGACCTAGGAGTACCCTGAGATGGGAATGGGCTTCACAAGTCATGGGGGAGAATGAAAACCACTGTGGCTGGAGTTGGTAGGTCTAGTTGAGACATATGTTCAGCCTTGAACATATGGATGCTTCTCTTTAACTTCTCAAGCTAATTACAGCTTTGTATAGAGCCAAAGTGGAAACTTGGTTTCTGTAACAAATTATTAGTACCCCCTAGCTCTCAACATGGTTAATTTATGTGCTGACTGTTAAGCAAGTTTCTCAGCTTCAATTCCATCCCTCTGTCTTCTGCTCTGTGCTGGCACTGAGACTCTGCAAATTATATTTCTCTTTTACCAACAGAAATCCTAATTAGATTGGTCAACAGGAAGCACTAAAAGTGAACTGGAAGACAGAAAGGAGCAGAAGGACTTTGCTCCTTTCCTATGATCTGTTCCTACAGTAGTTTTGAGTCAGTTTCCAGAACCAGCCCCACAGAACTCCTTCAGAGGTACCAGCACACAAAACAATGTTCCCTCCTCACTGTGAGACCTGCTCAGAGGATTCAGTCCTGGCTCTGTGGGTTGCTCCTGTGAGTTCCTGAGGTACCGGCACCAGCAAGTCAAAACCCCTTCCTTGATCATCAGGGGCTTAGCTCACCAAGGCTCCTGTTCTGAGCTACTCCCTCTGTTCTCCCTGCCATAGGACTGGTGACTGTTACCTGTATTTACTATCTGAGTTAGTTACATGCTCTCTTTCTGCCTTTTCAGCCCATCAGTGCTTGTTAATCCCATTCCCGGTATTAAATTATTTCTATTAAAATAGCTAGTGTGTTTTATCTTCCTAATAAATTCCAGCTCCATAATTTGCAGGGCTTAGTACAAAACAAAAATGCAGGACCTCTTGCTCAGAAAGTAGAGAAAAATGCCATTAAAGATACTAAAATATAGGGTTATTTTCCCTTTCCTTATGGCATGTCTCTCAACTTGTCTCGTTTTTGTTGTTGTTGCTATTGTTTTGCTGTTGAATGTTATTCTAAGTAAAGAAAAATTAAAACTTTAAATTATTAACATGATATTTACTGTTCATCTTTATATAAAAACATTTAACTCTAATAGGGAATTATCAAATTACAGTTTGTATTCATAGCTCTTATATGTATGTGTATTTTATTCTTACAGAACAGCAGAAACCCTGTGCAAAATTAACTCTACTATTTTTATCTGACTTCTTGATTTGTCCACATTCTACCAGTACTCTGTGGAATTCAGGGCTTCCATACATGCTCCCTTTCTACTCACTTTGAGTCTCACTCAACTCCCACACATGAATCCTCCAAAATTCTGCATTCAAGCAGCTTCCTGAAGGTTACTTGCCAAAAGGGTGGTAAGGAATGATGAGCACACATTCCTCTGTTCATATGCCTGGCCTGCCATCCCATCGGAACTCATTTCCAAAACACAGGTTCAAAGATTTGGTGAACATGTGGAGTTGCAGGGAGAATGTCCTGCCCAGAGAAAGCAGGGACGGTCTGACCCCATGCCTTGCCCTATTCATCTCTTTTATCTGGCTGTTCCTGAGTTATGTCCTTTATAATATTGCAATAAACAAGTAATCCATTTAAAACTTGAAAATGGAGATAACAGAGCAGGAGAGCAAGTGCAGGCCTGTCTGAGTGCAGGTCCTCCTGTGACTGCACAAGTCACATTCCCATGAAACTGGGTGACACGGGTCACCTATGTGTATCTGTGTGTCTAGAACACTGTCTCATCTTCTTCATATGCTCAATATTGGACATTGAAGAAGAGTGAAATTGGCCTGTATGTTACATCTCTGACATCTCAAAGAAACACTCAAATATTGTCCTTAACCTAAAAAGGAACCGGTTTTCCATGGTCTTTACAGGAGATAAGTTTAGATTTGGTCAGCAAAATGCGGTTTTTACTCTCTTCCCTAAAGCTGGCACATACCTCATGCAAATTTCAGCAAAATGCAGGACATCAGTTGTTTTCAGTATAAGTTCTCTGCACTTTTCAACCCCTACCTGAACAGTCATAATTGTAAATCTCCCGGTTTTACTTGTCACTAATAAATGGTCTCTTACTTGACCAGCATGAAGTCAGTATTAAAGCTACATATGCTATAAGAATTCTAATTTTCATTAAGGTGGGGGCCCAGCCCTGGTTTTTACACAAACTGTGTTTCTCTTTCTGTTGCAGTTTTTAACTTGCATGTATAAATTTAATTACCTGGGGAAAAACATACAGGCATCTTGGGTGACTTGTTTAATGACCATCCCGAATTGGTATAGTGTTTGAAACTTTATATTGGGTTATTTTACAATGAGAGCTGGCAATATGGTCAAAAGGTACACAGGATTCTTATGGAATTCCCAATTCAAGTCATACTTTACAAAAAAAAAAAAGAGTAAGTCAATCTTCCACTGGATGCTCTATGAAACATAGTGCTAGGAAGAAAAGGAGAGGAATCTGCTTTATACCTCTCTTTTCATCTGTTTGATCCCCAAATTACCCAAATAAAATATTTCATAACTGAGGTATAAAATTATTTCAATCCTTCCTTGCTTCCTGGAAGAAAAAAAAATTTTTAACAGAAGACCTTGTCTGGCAAACAAACAAAATAAAAAACACAAATTAATTAAGCAGAGAAATCTTTCTCACTAAAGGTACACAGAAACCCCAAAAAACACATTAGACATTTCTAAAGATCACAAATTCGCAAACACTGTGAGCAGATTTTCAACGAAAGAAAGAAAGAGAGAAAGAAAGAAAGAAAGAAAGAAAGAAAGAAAGAAAGAAAGAAAGAAAGAAAGAAAGAAAGAAAGAAAGAAAGAAAGAAAGAAAGAAAGAAAGAAAGAAAGAAAGAAAGAAAGAAAGAAAGAAAGAAAGAAAGAAAGAAAGAAAGAAAGAGAGAAGGGAGAGGGAGGGAGGGAGGAAGGGAGGAAGGGAGGAAAAAGAAAGAAAAAGAGGGAAGAAAGGCCTTCTCTGAACATAAGTTTCTTAAAAGACACTCTTTCTCAGCTATCAAGAGAGTTTGCTGGAGATGGAAGCAGTTCAGGGTGACACACCCCTCACTCACTTTTTGGGGGAATGTGATTTTGCATCCTGCAGTTACCTGACACCCAAACAAATATAATAAAAAATATGTCATCATAAGCAGCCTAGAATAAGTACTTAAACCCTCAGTGTTGTTTATCATTTCTCAAATGTCTTCCCTGGATTTTATGATCCTCACTCCTTGTTACATTTGAGGAAGATAGGTTGTTTGGAATACACATGGATGTTTAACCCAAAAGTCATTGTGTGTAAGCCAGGGAGCATCACAGCATGTGGCCAAGTGCCCTGTGGCTCACAATGGACAACTTTGAAATGGATTCCTGGACTGAGGGTCTCACTGTTGATCATTAAAACCAACCCAAATATTTCATTTTGGTAGATATAATTATTATTTTTTACTTATGATCTTTGCGTTCTTGGCCAATGAATGAAATAAAATAGTATCCTTCCATTGAAGTTGAAAATAAGCAACCACACTGATTTTTTTTGTACATTAAATGCTTATTAAACATGTTTAGGTGATGAATACCAGCATAGGAGCCAGGGAACAAGGACTAGAAAGATGAATTTACACAGTGTCTGTACTTTATCCAGTAAGATAATCCCACCTCTAGAATGCCACTGACCTCTTCATGTGACTGTTGGTCTGGCTTCACTCTGTTTCATAAAAGCACTATGTACACAGCATACATTTAACACACAACTAAATCAAGTAATTTAATTGTCAGCGTATTACACTTGAATTAAACTAAATTTAGATTATTCTATAGTTTTCATTGGAAGATGCAATAATTTTTGCCATCTGGAGGATGGCTTCACATAAGGTACTATTTTGAATCAACCTGCAATGAATTAATGAACTTCTATTGAATAGAGGATATGTGCCTATAGTCTGTTTATAAACAAGTCCACCAGCCAAGAGATACGTGTGTAAACATCATCACACATTATAGCAGGACGTCTGTTACAACAAGGATCTGGCATTTCACATGACCTTAAAGAGTTCCTGGAGGCTCTTAGTTTTCAATGACAGCCTGCTTCATTTGTTAAATAAACAACAAAACTTAGCTTTCATATTGTTGTATTCTGCCTTTTGAAACATTTCTTATAGCAGGACTTTGCCAGTACAAAGCTGACTTGTTAAGTGATTTGTCTGTAACTAGGCAGTTTTAGAACTTTTACTTCCTTCGTCTGTGCTAAAAAGCAATTCAAGAAGACTTAAAATTCTCCTAGGGGCTGATTCAAAAGCGACAGTGAAAGCACACAAACACAGCACAAGCAGCCAGTTTCCCTGTTGGGGGAGAAGCAGTATGAGCCGTGGAGGCACAATATAAATGGAACCACTAACCACTAGGCATTAACACATTTTTATCATGACGTGTTAATGGAACATAATATTTGGAAGCTACTAATTTTGCAGTGGCTTTTACTCACTGGCACGTACGGTGGATGCAACTTCCCTTGCACTTAGAGGGTCAAGGAATCCTTGGCCCAGCCAAGCTGGAGAAAGGAGATTAGCTTTATCTCCCACAGACCTTGGTGGTCATGAATTCACCTGCTGGGATGACCAATAGCTTTTGGTGCCACTCCCTAGCCATGCTCAACCACAGAGGAAACTACACCCACTCTGCCACATACCTTCACCCCTAGAACCACACCATGGGCCACTTGGGGGATGGCTGGTACTGGCAAGGACCAGTCTGTGCCATTGGAAAGTACTGCCATTGGCCTTAACATTGGCTCTACATAGAATACATGGGGAAAGCCTGTGTCTTTCTCAAAAAAAAAAAAAAAGAGAGAGAGAGACAGAGAAAATGGAGTGCACGTGCACAATCACATAGATGAGAGAGATTCAGAGAGAAGGATGTTTGTGCCTGCATTTTTCGTTCCATCTGGCACATGATTAAACTTATTTGGGCAAAGGTTGGGCTCCAATCATATACTGCAAACCCTGGAGCCCTTCAGAGAGAGTCAGTGTAGCCATTGGTAAATGCATAGGTCACACACAGCCAATGTGAACTCTGCACACACCACCCAGAAAAACCTGGGCCTTTCCCAAAAGGAAGTGAAGACAGATCGCACATGCACTGAAATAGCGTTTGTGCCTTCCCACCATCTGGAACAGGAGCCCGCGGGAGTAAGCTGATGGGAAAATGCTGGTTTTACCCAAGAGTTACGTTAGATCTGGATGTCCCCAAACCACCCAGGCTCAAACCAAAGCCAGATTTTCCTTCAAATGCCACTTTCAATAGCAAGCTCCTCATGAAACTCGTGTTAATACCCCCTGGTGTGTGGTTTATGTGAAAGCTTTAAAAAATGTGTGTGTGTGTGTGTGTGTGTGTGTGTGTGTGTGTGTGTATAGAAAACATCATGTGTGAGTGTGGAGGGACTTTATTATAAGGATTGTTTTTCTTACAGGAAAAGTAAATTGCTTGCTCATGAAGAGTTTTAAGGATTTACTGGGGAAAATTTTTATTGTTGTTATTGGATTTGTTTTGATTTGTTTTGTTTCAGCTTTATGTTTTGTTTTGTTTTTTATATTAACCACAACCCAAGTCCTACCAAAGAAACCAGGTTACCAGTCCCCAAGTCACTCTTTACAACATCTGACTTTGGAATCACATGGGTTCTTATTAAAAATAACCCTCCTAACAACAAATGAATGCAGGTCTTTAGAAACAATTCATAGGAATGTACATTTTTAGTTAGTATCCCACCCCACCTCCACATGTCCAGGTGCATCCAATACACACAAGAGAGCTGGTCTCCTGCCTTTCAGGTGGTGTGGAGATTGCATGCAGGATGGTTTAGATAATAAGTGTCACAACTTTTAAATTTTGTCTTTGTTCTTTTAAATATGTCCTCAGCGTTAATCACAAGTAAAGGTGAGTTTTTCCAGTTATGTTAGTGCTCATCTCTGGGTGAACCCAGTGCTTGGAAAGGGGAGAAACACGCAACCACTATCACACAAAGCAAAGGGTATAAAACTTCTGCTAGCTCAGTAGGCATTCATTAGAGATTCTCAGTTTCTCCAAAAATAATAAGTAACTGAAACCTGAGAAAACTCAGGAGTTCCTAAAACATTAAAAAAGCAGAAGGTGCAAAGATTTCTTCCAGTTAACTCAACAGTTAATTTAGCACATGTAATGGTCATGTGTTCTAATGACAGCACAATCATGCTCCAGGCGACTCATCTGTACCAAGGAGAGCATTCCAGGAACCACGGTCACTCATGGTAGATCAGTCTAGGCAGAGTATGGGTAATCTTCTGTGGTTTGATCTGAGGGTTGATCTCAAAGATTTGTTCATATTGTGAAAACTCATTCAGCAATAAATGGACAATTTTCTGTGTATATGTTATACTCACCCCCCCAAAAAATCATGGAAAATTCAAACACATCATTTATATTATATCAAAATCTACATAACCTTTCCTAAGCCCTCTCCTTAGCTCCCAGTTGCCTTTATACTCTAAAAATAGCCATAAGTACTGCTCAATTGCTCTAGCCAGTCAGTGTGTATCAGCTGAGACCAAAGATAAGGACAATCTGCTATTCATTTAGCAAAATAATTCAACAAAGACTGTTGAGCATCTATCATATGCCAAGCACTACTGTAAACACCACAGTAAGTAGAACAGTAAAATGCCTGCTTTCTTGGAGTTTATATTCTGTGGAAGGAACACACTATATATATAAATGAGAGCTATTGACAAACAATACAAAGACCACCAGAGTTGACAAATAAGTAAGATAAAATAATTTAATGCAATTAAGTAATTAGCTAGACAAGGGCATATATACCAGTGAAGAAATTCATTCAGTACTTAGCTCACTGAGGGGGAAATTTCAGGGGGTTTTAGATACCAGAAAAGGTAGTTAGTGGTGGTCATGAAAATTCAGGACTGAAAACTAGTACTCTAACTAGGATCCTATGAGTTCACAGATCTATGGGGAAGTGGTTAAAACAAGCCCTGCTGTTGGTGGTCAGCAAAGAGTCTTGGACTAGGTCTCATCAGGGTCTGATGAAACAGGCTCACTCAAAGTGCAGTCATAGCGTTTCAGTTGTGATGAAACACAGCACTCAGATTTGGTGTCCTCTAGGAAATGTCTGCTAAAAGTAGCACTTTTTCCTTTTATAATATAGATTATAATTTGGGGTGGCAATAAGGGGTGTGGAGGGAAACAAAAAGCAGGATAAAGCTACAAAGAGTGACTGGGTACTGAGGTACAAAGCATAGTCAGAGAAGGCCCCTTGGAAGGTGGCATTTTGAGCAGAGACTTCAGTTTGTGGGGGAAGAGATTAACCAGTAGAAGAATTTGCACAAAGGCCCTGTGGTAGGATTTCCGGGTAACAGTGAATGTCAGACTCCTAAGGGTAGTGGGAAAAAAATACCTCAGGAAACAATGAAAAAGCCATGTTCCAAGGAGTTAACACCACTGATGATGAGGAAGAAGCTACAGCTCCAAGTGTCTTCTGCCAGTCTAAAAAATGCATGTGTGTGTGTCCTATATTCTACATGTGGCTCATGATTGATTACAACTAAACAGTATAACGCCTATAAGTATAACAGCTTGTGATCCATTGTGTTTTTCTGGGTGCCAATAAACTAGATAACACACCAGGAAGTCAACTATCCCAAAAGAGTTGCAAGCAGATGTTAGAAAATCCATTGTTCTTCAAACAACCTAACAAATAACCTGGTGCTGCTGGTGTGGCCCAGGTCCTTAGCTCGTTATTCTTTCTAGCTGGGTAGTTTCCACTTTGGTCTAAGCAAACAAGGACTGCCTATTCAGTCCAGAGAATGCAACAATGAATATTCAATCCTAGTTGTGATTTTGGCACAACCCAGCAAAATGAAAAAAAAAAATCCTTTTCTTCTCCTTTCCCCTGGGCTTTTGCGAATCTCCCTTGAAAGAGGTCGGAGAAGCCTCTGCAGGAAAGCCAGCTCCTGCTTCAAGAAACTGCTTTGGTCTCGTTATGTATATTAGAACAATTAACATCCAGCTCCACCATACAAAGGACTTTCTCTCCTTTTATGTTTTAGTTCTTAAAATTCTCAGAATGGTGTACAGTAAAACTGTTCACTTGAGAAATTAAGTACCGTATGTGATAAGACAGTTGGATGAAATTTTTAAGCTGTCATTAAAAATGATTATAATTAGGACAAACTACAAGAAAATGCTTTAAAATTGAGACCCAAGTGAATTAAAAATTAAGGGGTATATTATGTATTATCAAGTCGAAGGCTGGGTTTTACGCATCTAACACCCATTAACACTAATATGGATTGCCCGCATAGATCCCTGAGTGCTGAGTAAGAGGTACCTTTTCATTCATTTGGTTAATGCACTCAGGGGGTAAAGGGAAAAGAGCCAATGTAAACAGTTTACTTGTCTGCTGGTGCAGCTTTCTCCCAAGAAGTCTTTTCCATCCTGAGAGGACATTAAAATATTTCATAACAAGGCTGAGTTTTCTCTCATCCTGAGGAATGTTCCAGAATTATTGAGGGTAGAACTATAACTATGTCATCTTCCAATCTTCTTTTTCCTTTAAGGGTGAAAGAGTTCTTATCCACATTCACTTGGGGAGATCAGAGTTGTAAATGTTACATAAGCCCGAAGAGCTAGGAGACTGGGAGGCCCTGCTGAAGGTGCAAGACAGGTCATTACTTCTCAAGTCACAAATCAGGTCAGGCCGCTTCCCTCCCCCACAGGTACCCATGTTACTCCACTCCCTTTGATCTCCCACCAGCTTGTACAACCTCGATCCCATTGGTATTGTGCATCCTCCACCTTCCCAGGGACTCTAATAGACTGTCAGGAAACTGGGTATCAAAGCTTATCCTTTTTTACACTAATGTTGACCTTCTCTCATGGCATTATTTCAATATGCTACTAAGCTAAGAAAATCCCAGGTTTTGGGCCTTTTCTCCCCTTGGAGAAGATGGAGGGAATAACAAATAAGAGGAGTTCTTTACTGCTACGATATCTTAAAGAAAAGAGTAAGCAAGTATCCCTGAGTACCTAAGACAGGTCTACAAATACACCACTAGTTCACAGTTCACAGCTGTCTTTCAGTGGGACCCAAGAAAAATGTGTCAGCTGATTCTATAGGGCAACTCTTAGAATTAGGCAAATACAGAAGTCCTTTGGTATTTACAGAATTAATAGTAATATTACCAATTTTGAGTATTCAAGAGACAACTCAAATACCATAACCCTTAGTATTTATAATTGTGCAGACATATTGTGTCAGGGGTACTCCTCAGTGACCCTGATCATCCCACACCCTGGTCATTCATGCTTTTGTGTGTCACAGAATGTGACTTGCATTTAACCAATGGGATATAGCAAAGTTTACAGTCTACATGCGATTACATGTACTTAATTACAGAAGATTGTAGGGCCCATCTTCTCTCTCTCTCTCTCTCTCTCTCTCTCTCTCTCTCTCTCTCTCTCTGGTTTTGTCTAAGAATCACACTGCCACAAAGTATGTGGCACGTTGGGGAAGTCCACGTGACAAGGAACTTCAGGTAGCCTCCAATAACTGAAAGTGGTGACCAGAGGACTGCCAGCAAGGGAAAGAGAGAGAGAGAGAAAGAGAGAGAGAGAAAGTCTCATTCCTATATCCACAAGGAACTAAATCTTCCCACATTTCATGAGCAGGAAAGCAGACAGTCCCTATTCAGGTCTCCAGTTGAGAATCCAGCCCTGGCTGACACGTTGATTGCAGCCTGAAACCAAGAGTTACTAAAGGTGTGATGCTTTAAACTTCTAAATTGGTGGTGATTTGTGTCTCAGCAATAGACAACTAATATAGGTACTAATTTGAACTCCATGTATAGTGAAGTTGAATTCAAGAGCTCATCACTTGCTTCGTAAAAGAGAATCTTAATATCACTTTACTGTCTTTACACTTTGTTTTACACAAATGCCAAAATTCTTACTAAGGATACATGCTAGTTCCTTAAAGTTTTCCAGTGGTAATTGACTGCAATTTTTGATAAACATTATAGTTTCAGTAGTCTCAAGATATATCCCTCCTAAATGTCAAGTGTTTCCTACATAAGGTCATAGAAGAAATGAGTGAGACCTTTTAACAAAAAGTCTCCTCAGCCCTGAGTAGACATTTAATCACTACCTAGAAGGGAGTTTTTTTGTTTGTTTGTTTAACTTTGTCATAAAAGACAATCAGTTGGTCTGCTGCTCGGGAAGACACTGCTAAAAAAGAGTTCAAAAGGAGCTTAGGGTTCAATAATTAGACATATTGGTGCAGTATAACCTGTCATAGGCTCTCAATTTCCAAAGCAATGCAAACATCAGTGATATTTAATACATTTCCACTGCTAATCAAGAGTCTTGGTGGGTTGGTTACATGAGCATGTTGGGCACAATTTGTCATTACTTGTTTTGTTGTATTGTTTTTTGTCTCTCAAGGCCTATCACAGCCCTTTTGAACACTAACTTTGTATATTAAAAAAACCCTCACCTTTGTCTCCACCGCCACTCCCAGCATTATAAAATCTTGTCTTACATGTCTGTGTTGTTTTAACCACAGCAGCTACTCCTATGATTTGTGAGCTGGTTCTCTGCAAATGTGGCACTTCACTCAGCAATTCTGTGGGACCATGCACAGTGTGCTGCTGTGGGAGACAGATGTTTCTGTCTTCCATCTAGATGTTCATGGAAATGTCACCTTCTCTTTCAGTGTGTAATTTTCAGGTCATCATCCTCACTGAAAACATTTACCAAACACTGACTATGTGCCAGGTACAGCGAGAGTTCTTTACACACCTCCATTCTGTGAGGTCAGTATTCATCCCCTTCTTTACCAGAAGGAGAAACTAAGGCTTAGAGATTACGTCCCCGTTAGCTCCCATGTGACCCCATGGAAGATTACATGTGACAACCTGAAGGGATTATTTGATTCTGGCCCCAAAATGCCAGTGTTTTTATAACTTAAACAAAATGAAAACTTTCTAAGCCTATTTCAATATAAGAATTATCCTAATATAATTTGGCATGTAAAGTAATAAAAGCCTTATTCATCCTAACAGGTTTTCCCTGTAGCAAAATAAAGAAATTTAATACTGGCATAGACATTCCGTGTAGGTGGTTTGGGCCTTGGTTCGGTCTCAGTGCCTTTTTGCTTCAGTCAGCCACCTGGGACGAGTCGCTGCACCTGCCTTAGCCGTACTTCACTCAACTGTGAAAGGGAGGAAACAGACTGACATTCCCTCTAAGGAGAGCTTCTAGCTTTGAGACTCTATAACCACTTCATTATCTTCTTTTTAGAAGGGTAAACATGTTTTGTTTTGATGACAAAAGTAACACCACATGTATCAGTGTACACACACACATATGCACACATATACATATATACACACTTACACATTTTATCCTTAAATAATGAAGGGCAAAGTCATTGTGTCAATGTAAGAAATGTCCAAACTTGTAAGAATTTTTATGAGTTTATGTAAGCCAAACTGATAACAATTGCTGGGGAGCAAAATCTCAGTGGACTGAGAAAATACTCCAGAGAGGGGTAGTTCTGCAGCTTATTTTATACATTAGAATCAAAGGTGAAGATATACAGGGGTTTCATTAAATTCATTGGTGATAGATTAAGGGGTGGGAGAAAGCAAAGTGGAGAAACTTCTGGTAGTGTACAAAAAGTAAAATGAATGCACACATACTTCGTTCACAGGGGTTAGTACAGGATAGTTAACAACACATTAACAACAATGCAGGTTCTGTGGTCTCCTGTTATGGAGGGAGATTGTGCCCTGAGGGGTCTGCAAAAAGGAAATTACTCTGACATTCCAAGGATATGTTATTGTAGATGTAGAAAATAGGCTCAGGTAAGTTAAAGATTGACCTTCATCACAGAAGATGCTGGCCCAAGATAGGACTACCTGCCATGACTCACTTTTAGTTAGAAAGCTTTCATTTCAGACCATCCTATGTGGTTACTTTAGGTCTCTGAGTTTGTCAGGAAGCCACACAGGCCTCCTCTGAGCTTGTCAGGTTTAGGATGTAACCCCTTTTTCATCCACAGTTGTCTCTACTATTCAGCATCAGTAAGCACGCTTTCACTGATCCTGGTGTAGGGATCAGGACTCTTCTGAAAAACGTACCTGGGTTATAAGCATAGGGTGTTTGTGGAACGTCTAGCCACCTCCCACCCCCCACCAACCTGGCCGGACTTCAAGATTAAAGCAGACTGATTAGCAAGGAAGCCCTATTCCAGGCCTTAATATGAAATCCCCAGAGTTACCAATCATAAAGTGACTTGATGCCAAAACATCCAGGTGGGGAAGAAAAATTAATAAATTATAGAGATATTTTATATATACAATTCCAAATAAGGCTACATGGAGTTTGGAAACATCTGGGTGATGAATTGGAATTTCACTTTTGCTTCAGCTCTTTGGCATAACATAAACACAGCCTGCAAGTCCCTAAAGATAAATGGGAGAGTTGGAAACTGCAAAAGGTAGGTTGAGAAAGAAGCAGATTTTAAAACTGGCCCAGGATGCTTGCCAAATGGGAAAAAATTCAAAGCAGCCCAAAGCATTTCCTCTCAGAGTTAAATTAAAGATACAGTGTCCTGGTAGCTAAAATTAGAAGCTATTTTGCATATTCTTTCACCCTTTAGATATAAATTTGGGGAAATGTACATTTTTTTCATTTTAATTTATATTTGTTTCAAAGACCTATTAATATGCTGTTGGTTACAGTTTTCTCCTACTGATTCTACATAGAACTAAGATTTGGGGCAATACAAAACTATTTTCTGAAAATAGTATTCAAAAGTGCTATTTCTTTAAAAGTACCAGATGAATATATACGGTATATAGCACAGGGAGCTACACTATGAATTTTAAAGCCTCTCTCATCCAGTTACTTGCAATAATTTAGTTTCTTTCCCAAGCTATAATAAATCACATATGTATAAACGCAGAATTTAAATATGAGTAGAGTTTTAGTATAATAGTATATCACTAGAAATCAGTATTTTTGTTATATATAGTACCATTTAACATACATGAAGTAAAATCTCATTGATTTGTGTTTGCTAATTCAGAGTTTGTGGAGCTGGCTTAAAGTTGACTCTTCATTAAGGAAGTCGTTCTTCATAGAAAGCTCAAATTAAAGTTGTAAATAAGACTGCAAATGGGAATGTATAAAGTACTTAAGAGTAAATTTAAAGTACTTTACAAGTACATTTGCATATAAAATTGTTATGCTAATTATAAGTAATTCTTATTAAAGTAGGTCTCTTAAAATGTTCTTCTAGGCAAGTTCCCTCAGTGAATTTGAGTTACAGAATGTGGTAGAAAGTAATAAAGCAGAGTTTCTTTTAAATACTCTATTCTCAAATTCAAAATTTTCATTAATTGTAAATTACCCTTTTTTTGCTAATTAATCCAAATTGCTAACAATTTGCTGGCAATTTCAGTACAGTTCCTAATTCTTTCCTATAAAATTCAAGTAGATTTTTAAAAACAGAATTAAAGCATAGTTTTTGTAACTAAATTTTGTATTTTCCAATATCAGATTGGTGATATTTTATGGTCTAATAGTGTATATTTCCCACTGGTTAGAACTGACATGTAGATAAAAATTATTTTAGAAATTTAGAGGGGCGGGAAATTTGTAACACAGGTGGCTCAAATTAGAATTGGCTGACTCCTCAGCTACCTGAGTTTTCTTGTCAGTAGGAGTCCAAAAAAAAAGCCGAATGACAAAGAAAAGTACTAGACTAGTGGTTATGTAACGGAGGTGTCTGGCCAGATCCTTGGGCAGGGAGGGGCAGGGAAAACTCCAAGACAGCAGAGAGATGGGAGGGGCCGGAGGAGGAGGTTCCCCAAGGCAACACTAAACAAGCTAGCACAGCACCAAGTGTGCATTTCCCCTGCAACCGCACCACAACTCAGTCCACAACACCACTTTGCACAGAGCCTGCATGGACTGTGGGATCTGAAAAGGTCAAAATACATTGGTAACAAGTTGATGTCCTGCCCTGAACCAGGAAGCCTGGGCCCCTGCGCACGGCTAGAAACTCCCTCGCTTCCAGATCAATACAGCTGAAAGGAGGGCAGAGATGCTGCGAAGAGTGTGACAGTAGCTGGCCTGGGTGAATGGTTAATGGCCAGTCTAGTAAAATGTTTGTACAGATGGAAACACCCTGCTACTGGCTTCAGCTGCGCTGAGGATTTTGAGGCCGGGACTTCAAAAATGGAGCACAGGTGGAAGCCTGTGCTCTTTCCTCCACCCCTGCCATAGCCAGTCAGGGGTTGGGGGCCAGAGCATTCCCAGGTGGCAGACTCTAGGGACCACCTGGACAGTAGCCAAGCTTCCTGCTCCTCCCACACAGAAAGTGGCAGCAATGCCCTGTGCTGCTTGTCCCTACTTAACCAGGTGCACAGGCGCACCAGTGAGCCCACAGCCTGAGGGAGGGAACACAAGAGCTGGGTTGGCGGGCAGCAGCTGGAGAAAAGAGGGATACATCACGAGAAGGACCTCAGCGTGCACAGACTCCAAAAGATACTTGGAGCCAGACTGACCAGGAACCTGCCAAACCCCTGGGAATAATCATGCTGCAGCCACCTGCATATTGCAAAAGATGGTATATTTTTAAATGGGAGAAGGGATTTCGGGTGCATCTTTGAAGTAAGCTGGTTAGCGGTGGATGGGTCATTTGCCTTTGAGTGTTTTAAAGGGAATGGGCTTTGAGTCAGAGGCCCTTAATCTTCCAAAAATTGCATAGCTTTTGAATAAACAACCCCTTCCTTTTTCATCAAACCTCTGCCTCCGGAGTTTCTTGGCAGCAAGCAGCAGAACCCCACATGGCTGTATAGTAACAGTTAGACCTACCAAGTAAGTGATATTCCTAGTCAACCACACACTAGTTGGTTGTTCCTTAGGTATCCATGTTTATTTCCCTGTTAATATAATATTACAGCAACTCTTTGATAAATGGAGACAATATTGAACTTGATCTGAGTCTGAGCTCCCAAAGCAGAGATGATGGCAGGGAAATCCCCTCTACTTTTTGCATTCTGAGATATGGCTGACCACAAAGGACCATCCTATTCTCACATATTTTGAGATAGCACTGACCTCTACTTTTCCTCTCAACTAAGGCTCATCTCCATCCTTCCTCCTGATGCTCAGAAAACTCCTTGATGACTCTCTTGTTTATCTGCATCTCTAAAACTTTACACTCACTTCCTTTTCTTTGAGATTCTCCTCATTAGTAAGTGTTCTTCTTGTTGGAATAGCCTTAATAGAATCATCTCATTATTGGTTCAGTGTATTTTGCCTTTCATATTTTGGGTCTTTGGCTTGGGTAGGACTGAAACTCATCATCTTCAGATACCTGCTTACTCAAGTTTGGAAACAGGGAGCAAACCTTTCCTGACTGGCCATTTGGGGACCAAAAGTGAATCTATTTCCTGATCCTATACTGTAGACCATCGTCCCTTGGCAGCAAGGTGAAAATGAAACTTTTATTCCTTTTGAGTAATCTCTTGATTTCAGATGCTGACTTCCTTGGTTTCATGGCCCGGTCATTTGATTATATCTGTAAACAGATTAATGGTTTGTAGAAATCTTGTTTCTGTCGCTACCTAACTGAAAATTGGACTAGAACATTTTGCACTGCTTAATGGTCAATTGTTACCAAATTTTCAATTCTTGCAGGTCCATTCAATATTTGGCTACAATTCTCCAAACTAGTGTTTCTAGTTTTCATTCCTCTAACTCAGCATCACCAAGAACTAAAACCTGACTGGTCAGATACCTACCAAATTCCAAATCCTGAAGAAGTCCTACAGGCTGAAGGCCTGGAACTTGATATAAACCTCAGAGGACTCATCATTGCAGCCAACCATGCATGGACCAGAGTTGTCCCTGTACAAGCCACTGTCCAGACAATTAAGAAAGTCAGTTATGCATGCATGTGTAGAAGAGGTAACCAGTACTGTGGATATTGTCACCCAGAGTATCAACATACTTGCTTGAGAGTATCAAGAAGCTCAAAACTGTATAACTGAAAGATTTTCCTCCACAGAGTTCTTGGAATCCACTGGGATGGTTACTCCCAGTGTTTAATTCCTGACCTTTTACTGGAATATATTCTTTTATATCAATTTTTTTCTTTTGAATTTTAAGCATTCTTCTTTGAAGATTTCTGAGATCCAGGACTCCAAGACAACTGACCTTGGCCACCACCTTTCAACAGATGCTTCAACTGAGTTTGGACAAAGGCAAACAAGAATCCTCAAAATAATGATTTCTTAGACCCTGGTTTTGATCATCTCTGAGATGTTCAGCAACAAATTATATTTATTCATCTTGAACAGAAGGGTATGGCTGACAATGTTGAACTTTGCCTGAGCCCTGTGCTTCTAGAAACCAGCAACAGTAGAAGAGTCCTCCCTACCCTTTCACGTTACAAGAAAGAGCTAACATCCAAGGACCACCCTGCACCTATCTAAGACTGGCCTCCCTTCCTCAGTGACTGAAATAAGACTCACCTCCGTCCTTCCTCATGACTCCCATAAGACTTGAGATGACTCTTTTGATTACTTGCCTCTATAAAACCCAAGGCCTCCTTCCTTTAATCTTTAAATCTTCCTCATTGATGACATTCTTCTCATTGCAATAGGCTTACTGAAACTGTTTCTGTTGTTGCTCTGTGCATTTTGTCTTTTGCAGTGGAACTTTTTGTCAATATACATGTGACCACATACATCCTATAGAATATAAGATGCAGCCTATCCAGTGGAAGATAAAGGAAGGAATTCAAAGTAAAGTAGATATTCATAGTCCTACAAACTTCATCAGTGGTTGTTCAGGCATCAAGTAGTCATCCAGATAGTTCAAGCTAATAAAATATTTGTCAGATATCTCACCATGAGCAGGGTAGACACCTCCTCAAAAACTCTGGTCCTCATTAATTGTTCACTTCCCACAAAACCCAATCATTCATACCCAGAGAAAAATGGAACATGAAAATGTCCTGACTGCATGGCTATTTATTTTCTGTAGGTGAAATTAAGTCACTTGTAAACTTTAAAAAAAATAGTTGTCCCCTTTCTGCTGCCTACCACTAAAAAGATGTCTAACTTAATCTTTATAGGCCAGTTGTAGGTGTTCTCATGTCAAATGTATGTTCTCCTCTTCTACTTTCTGTATTTTATGAGCACTGGAATAAAGAAAAGGAAAGATAAATGAATAGTGGAGAAAATGGAAAATTAGAGTAAAATATGTAAATTGGAAAACCAAAGAATTTCCCTCCATAATTGAAGATATCATCATAAAGGATGCTTTATCTTTGCAATCTACTTTATCTTCAAATTAAAAGTACAGAGAGAATAGATTTACCTTTTAACTAATAATAAAATGTCTAAGTTGCTTATGTCGCTTATGTCATTTAAGCCTTATTTTCAAAAATTGCATCCAGAACACTCTCCCTTAAGAGGGTGAACTGTTATTTCTGTAGCTTTTAATAACTGACAAATCCACATTTAAATCTCAGGCTGTACATAAATTGTCAGGATCCAAATTTGCCCTGACAAACAGAATTGAGAAAAACAAAAATAACATTAGGAAAAATGTACTATTAACAGCTATGTGAATATAAGCAGTAACATTAATGGATACAAGGAAAGTAGCAACCTCAGAGAGAACCAAAGAAGGAATTCAAGCTGCCACAAGTAGAGTTAGGAGTGTCTACCTCACTTCGTCTCCTTCCCAAATTTGATTTTCTTTCAAAGCTTCTGCATCCAGGAGCTTAGAGGAAAACCTTTCAAAGCAAGCTCTTACATTATTAAGAAAAAATAAGAAAAACTGAGATCATTTGTTAACTACTATTTTGGAGACAAATAAAGAAAGGTCAGTTATTGCTCTCATTTCCCGTCATTTGCTGATTTACACTGCTCCAAGTACAAAAATGGTGGGAAGGCACTTCTTCGCTCCACTGTAGCAACTGCATGTCATCAAGTCCCTTTGGTTGCTGGTAATGGAAATCCTTTCAAACTTGCTCAAACAAAACAAGGGACTTTTATGTAAAAGCTTCCAGGGCAACCACTAGGAACTCAATAGTGGGAAGTACATTTGGGTCTTGTCAGAAATAACGATTGTGTACTTGAAATTTCCCAGGCATCATTCCACATCCTGGAGAGGAAGGTGAAAGAGACCAACAGAGACTTTGCTCCCATGGATTGCATACCAGTGGGGAAAGACAGACAATAAAAACACAACCAAGTAAATGATAATGTCAAATATCAATACATGCTATGAAGAAGATAGAATAAGTATGCATTTTCCAAAGTAAGATAAAATAACAGTCCTGGAATTTAGGAGAGGAAGAAAGTAAGGGGTTAATTGCACGAGGGAGAGCTTTCTTGAACAGGTGAAACTTGCATTGATACCTAGAAGAACTGAAAGAGACTGGAGCTGTGACTCCTGCAAAATCTAAGGGAACAGCTTTGTCAGCAGAAGGAACAAGTCAGAAGCAAGAAGACTAGAGTCCACTGTCCAATAGGCATATAATTGAGTCACATATGGAATTTTACATTTTCTAGAGAAAGTTCCAGTCAAGACAGTTCAGAAGGTAAACACTGTGCTCAGCTACACAAATGACTATGTCAAAATTACAACTAAATTATAGAAAAATCAACCTGGAAATCATTTGAAGACTAGCTGAATAGAAATTCTACAACAAAGGATATAAAGAAAAGGCCATATCAAGACCAGTAGAAGGGACAGAGACTCAAAAAACACCTGACCCCACCCTGGCCAATGGGACTCAGTTGGTTGGAGTATCATTCCTTAAACCAAAAAGTCGCAGGCTCGATTCCTGGTCAGGGCACATGCCTAGGTTGCAGGTTCAGCCCCCATTCTGGCACTTGTGAGAAGCAACCAGTCGATGTTTCTTTCTTGTTTTGGTTTTTCTCTCCCTCTCTCTTTCCCTTCCTCTCCCTCTCTCTAAAATCAATCAGAATGTCCTTGGGCAAAGATTAAAAAAAAAAAAGTTGGCCCCATCCCCTGCCCGTGGCAGTTGAGAATTGGGAGGCGATATTTCAGCTATAGAGCTTCCCCCTTGAGGAATGAGGGGTCCCAACCCCCCACCAGGCTCCTGAATCCAGAGCATCAGTGCCAAAAAGAGGAACCCCCATTAGTTCTGTCTCTGAAAATCAGCAAGGATTCCAACCTGGTGAAACAGAGGGCTATTAGAAAGTCAGGCATCCTCTTAAAGGGCCTGTGTACACATTCACTCACAAACACTTACCCAAAGCTCCAGGGAAGAAACAGCAGCCTCCCAAAATGCCAGACACATGCTGGAAAAAACTGAATTGTTTGGCTTCAAAGTAAGGGCTGCCACTATCCCTATTTTGAACCCTCCCCACCAGCTAGGCACAGGCAAGAAACAAATCTGAATCTTCATTAACCTGGGGAACATGGCTAGCCCCAACCTGATGAGTAACTGAGAACCACCCAACCTAACTAAGCAGGTATCATGTCCAGGTAAGACAGAGGACTGTTGGGAAATCCAGGCGTCCTCTTAAAGGGCCCATGCACAAACTTACTGGCTTACAAACACTCACCCTAAGTTCTAGCGAAGAGACAGCCATTGGAAGGGCACCATAAACATACTGGGGAAAACAAAACAGGGTGGTTTCAGAGAGAGGGCTGGTTGGACAGCTGCTATTGTCTCTGTGTAGAGTTCTCCCCTAACACTGCCTGCAGGTATAGGCAGCCTCATTCTGAATCTACACTAACCTGGTGACAAACAACTGCCCCACCCTGGTGAGTCTTTGAGATGCCACTCCACCCAACTCACACACTGCCCTTGGCTCTTTCAGAACCTGTGCCTCATGGACAGCCCCAAACTCCCTTGCCCCAAACTTTCTTTAAAACTCTCCAAGTTCTATAGGCACCAGACAGGTCACAGCTAGCTTCAGAATGCCCTGTGACTGTTACTTACTGGCCCCAGACCTGGCACTGGTGGCAGCAAACCTCAGCCCACAGGGTGGCCTGTCCCACATGCCTTGAGGTCCAGCACAGGCAGTTACCAAATGCAGATCACACTGTATCTCTGACCAGATTGCCCCAGCTTGAACACAGGTAACACTTGGCCTGAACCTGAGCCCCTCCTAAGAGACCCCAGCAGCAACACACCCAGTGGTCAGTCTCAAATTAAAACAGCACCACAAAGGACATACCGAAAGGGTACAGTCATGGCCAGTTCTCACAGCCAGTCAGCCTGAAGGGCAATGCCACTCACTGACATGTCACAGCAATCAAGATTCAACATACAGGGGTACACACACACTTCACATAAGGTACACCCCTAGAGCACCCAGCTCAGGTGTCAAGGGAGACTGTGTCTTTGGGCCACACAGGACAGCCACTAAATAGCACTCTACCAAACCTGGGAGACACAGCAGATCTACCTAATATATAGAAACAAACACAGAGAGCAATCAAAATGAGGAGACAAAGAAACATATCCCAAATTAAAGAATAGGGAAAACTCCAGGAAAAGAGCTAAATGAAATGAAGGAAAGAAATGTTCCAGGGAAAGAGTTCAAAACACTGGTTGAAGCGATGATCAGCAGCCTTAGAGGAAGAATAGATGAACTCAGTGAGAACTTCAAATATAGGTAGTGAACATAAAAAGGACATAGAGACCATAAAATAGAACCAGTCAGAAATGAAGACTGTAATAAATGAAACAAATAATACACTAGAAGGTTCAACAGCAGGTTAGATGAAGTAAAGGATAGAAAAAGAATTTTAAAATGAGAATAGTTTCAGGGACCTCTGGGACAACATCAAGGGTACCAACATTTGCATTATAGTAGTACCAAATGGAAAACAGCAACAGCAAGAGATTAAGAACCTATATAAAGAAATAAGGACTGAAAACTTCCTTCTCTTCACAAAAGACAGATGTCCAGGAGTGCAGAATCCCTGCCAGTATGAAACCACAGTGGCCCATACAAAGACACATAGTAATTAAAATGCCAAAGATTAAAGGTAAAGAGAGCATCTTAAAAGCAAAAAGAGAAAGACAGTTAGTTACCTATGAGGGAACTCCCATAAGACTATCAGCTGATTTCTCAACAGAAAATTTGTAGGACAGAAGGGATTGGAATGAAATATTCAAAGTAATGAAAAGCAAGAATCTCCAACAAAGACTACCAAACAAGGTTATCATTTAAAATTGAAGGAGAAATAAAGAGCTTCCCAGGCAAGATAAAGCTAAAAGAATGTATCACCACCAAACCAGTATCACAAGAAATATTACAGGAACTTATTTAAGAAGCAGAAGGGGAAAAAAGAACACTAATATGACTAACAAAATGGCAATAATTATTAGCTATCAATTATTTGTTAAAATGTAAATGCAGTAAATGTTCCAATCAAAGACAAAGGGTAGAAGAATAGATAATAAAATGAGATCCATACATATGCCATCTACAAGAGACCTATTTTAGATCAAAGATACACACAACTGAAAGTAAAGGGAAGAAAAAAAATATTTTATGTAAATGTAAATTAAAGAAAACTCAGGTAGCAGTACTTATATTAGGCAAAATAGACTTTAAATCAAAAGGTATAAAAAGAGAAAAAGAAGGACGTAACATAATAAAGAAGTGATCAATTCAACAAGGTGATATAGCCCTTGTAAACTTCTATACACCCAATGTAGGAGCACCTAAATTTATAAAGCAATGTTTATGGACATAAAGGAGAGACTGACATTAATATAGTAATGAAGGGGACTTTAATAATAACTCTTTGACATCAGTGGATAGATCTATGGACAGAAATCAATAAGGAAATGGTGACCTTGAAAGACACATTAGATCAGATGGATTAACTGATATTTTTACAGCATTTCACCCTAAGCAGCAGAATATACATTTTTTTCAAGTACACATGGAAGATTTTCCAGGATGGAACACATGTTAGGCAAAAAAAAAAAAAATTCTCAATAATTATAAGAAGATTGAAATCTAACCAAGAATTTTCTCCAACCACAAATGGTATGAAACTAGTGGTCAATTACCAGAAGAAAAAATGTTAAACAAACACATGAAGGCTAAATATCTTGTCACTAAGCAATGAAAGGGTTAACAATGAGATCAAAGAAGAAATCCAAAGATACCTTGAGAAAAATGATAATGGAAACACAACAACCCAAAATCTATGGGACACAGAGAAAGCATTTCTAAGAGGGAAATGCATAGGAACAAAGGCTTCCCTCAAGAAACCAGAAAAATCTCAAATAAACAGTCTACCTTTATACCTAAAAGAATGAGAAAAAAAGTAAAAAACAAAGCCTAAGAAAGTAGAAGGAAGGAAATAATAAATATTAGAAGGGAAATAAATGAAATCAAGTCTGAAAAAACAGAATGAATCATCAGTGAAACCAAGAGCTGGTTCTTTGAAAAGATAAAATTGATAAACCTTTAACCAGATTCATGAAGTAAAAAGGAGAGGACCCAGATAAATAAAATCAGAAATGAAAGAGGTGTAGTGACAACTGACACCACAGAAATATGGAGGATTGTGAGAAAATACTATGAACAATTATAGCCAACAAACTGGACAATCAGGAAGAAATAGATAAATTCCTAAAAACATATAATCTTCCAAAACTGAATCAAGAAGAAATGAAAATCTGAACAGACTGAGGAGTACTAACAAATTTGAATAAGTAGTCAGAAAACTTCCAATAAAGTCCCAGACCAGATGGCTTCTTAGATGAATTTTACCAAATACTCAACAAATATTAAGAACTATCCTTTTCAAAATATTCCACAAAGTTCAAGAGGAAGGTGGGCTCCTAGGCCCATTTTACAAAGCCAGCATTATCCTGATTCCAAAACCAGACAAGGACACTACAAAAAAGAAAAATCATATGCCAATAGCACTGATAAACATATATGCAAAAATCCTCAACTAAATATTAGCAAGTCAAATTTATCAGTGCAGTAAAAAGATCATACACTATCAAGTGGGATTTATTCCTGGGATACAAGTTTGGTTTGATATCCACAATCAATTAACATCATACACTACATAAACAAAATGAAGAATAAAAATTACATGATCATTTCAATAGATGAAGAAAAACCATTTGACAAAGTCCAGCTTCAATTTACGATAAAAACTTTCAACAAAGTGGGAATAAAGGCAATATACTGCGACATAATAAAGGCCACATAGAACAAAAAAAACCTACACTTAATATCTTATTCAATGGAGAAAAGTTAAAAGTGTTTTCCTTAAATCAGGAACTAAGACAAGGATGTCCACTTTCACCGATCTTACTCAAAGTACTACTGGAAGTCCTAGCCACAGTAATCAGACAACAAAAAGAAGTAAAAGTCATCTAAACTGGAAAGGAAGAAATAAAACTTTCATTATTTAGAAATGACATGATAAGTAGAAAATTCTAAAGACTTAACCAAAAACTACTAGATCTAATAAATGAATTCAGCAAAGCAATTTGATATAAAATTTATATTCAGATTAGTGACATTTTTATACACCAAAAATGAACTATCAGAAAGAGAAACTAAGAAAACAATCTCATGGACCTCTGGTCAAGATGTAAGTGTAGGTAAATATCCCTCACCTCCTCATACTACTACAGCAAAAATTTCAACTAAACTACAAAACAAATACACCCAGAATTGTCAGAAAATTGAGCTATATTGAAATCTGACAAACAAGTATTTAAAGAAGCCACATTAATCCAGACTGGTAGGAGAGGCAATGATGTAGAGATGCATAGAAATTGGGGAGAGGCATGGACATGCAGAACAGGCAGTCCTACATACACATGTGGTGGATAAAAGTCCAGAGGGATACCTCAGGAGTGAAGGATCCCAGTCCCAGACCAGACCACCCAGCCCAGAGTTTCAGCACCAGGAAGATAAGTCCCCATAACTCCTGACTATAAAAACCAGTAGGGGTTGGGGAAACAGAAGAAACTGCATGATTGTTAAGAGACTTCTCTTAAAGGGCCTGCAGTGACTTAGGACTCAACCAGACCCACCCCCCTGGGATTCAGTACAAGGGCCACAGCTCCAGCTGTTGGGCACCTGTGGCATATTGGGACAAAGTGAATTGACTGGCAACAGGGCAAGTGCCAGGAGATAGCTTCCTCCCAGGCAAAACTCCAGAGGCCAGACAGCTGCATTGTCCCCTCTACAAGCCCTCCCCTTCACAGAGCCACAGAGCAGTGACACATGTTGCGCCACACCGGTGATTATCTAAGGCCCCACCCCATACAACTTAACAGGTGCACTTTCCTACAATAAACCACCCTACTAAGACAGGGAGTCAATGCGGCTCTACCTAATACACAGAAACAAACAGAGAGGCTGCCAAAATGAGGAGACAAAAATATATGGCCCAAATGAAAGAATAGAGCAAAACTCCAGAAAAAGAACTAAACAAAACTGAGATAACCAATCCATCAGATGCAGCATTCAAAATTCTGGTGATCAGGATGCTGCAGGAACTCACTGCATACTTCAACAGCATAAGAAAGACCCAAGCAGAAATGAAGGTTACATTGAGTGGAAAGAAAAATCTACAGGGAGCCAAAAGTGGAAAGGTGAAGCTGAGGATCGAATCAATAATTAGAAACACAAGGAAGAAAAAAAAAGCATTCAATCAGAAAAGCAAGAAGAAAATAGAATTTTTTAAAAAATGAGGATAGGTTAAGGAGTCTCTGGGACATCACTAAACATACCAACATGCAAGTGAGAGGGATGCCAGATGGAGAAGACAAAGAGCAAGAAACTGAAAACTTACTTGAAAAAATAATGAAAGAAAACTTCCCTACTTCAGTCAAGGAAATAGATATTCAAGTCCAGGAAGCACAGAGTCCCAAACGAGTTGGACCCAACTTGTCCAACTTGTTGGACATAATTAGCCCTGGCTGGTGTAGCTCAGTGAATTGAGCACTGGCCTGCAAACCAAAGGGTCACTGGCTCAATTCCCAGTCAGAGCACATGCCTGGGTTGCAGACCAGCTCCCCAGTAGGGGGTGCTCAAGAGGCAACCACACATTGATGTTTCTCTCCTTCTCTTTCTCCCTCCATTTCCCTCTCTCTAAAAATAAATAAATCTTTAAAAACAAAAAAGACACAATAATTAAAATACCAAGGTTAAAGATAAAGAGGGAATCTTAAAAGCAGCATGAAAGAAGCAGAGAGTTACCTACAAAGGAGTTCCCATAAGACTGTCAGCTGATTTCTCAAAAGAAACTTTGCAGGCTAGAAGAAACTGACAAGAAGTACTCAACGTGATGAAAAGCAAGGACCTACATTCAAGATCACTCTGTCCAACAAAAGCTATCATTTAAAATTGAAAGGCAGAAAAAGTGCTTCCCAGATGAGGTGAAACTAAAGGAGTTCATCATTATTAAGCCATTATTGTATGAAATGCTAAAGAGAATTATATGAGAAAAAGAAATACAAACCAATGACCATTAAAATGGCAATAAAATCAACTATCAATAATTGAATCTAAATAACAAACAGAGCAAGCAAGCAGAACAGAAACAGAATCATAGATATGAAGATCATTTGGAGAGTTATCAGCTGAGCGAGTGAAGGGGGAGAATGGGGGAAAAGGTGCAGGATTAAGAAGCACAAATTGGTAGCTGAGAAATAGGTGGGGGGATGTCAAGAACAGTATAGGAAATGGAGTACCCTAAGAACTATACATGACCCATGGACATGAACTACAGGGTGGGGATTGCTGGAGGGAATGTGGGTACTGGGTAGAGGTTGGAAAAGGAGGAAAAATTGGGACAACTATTAAACATAATCAATAAAATATATTTTTAAAAAGAAAAACAATCTTCTTTATTATTGTAACAAAAAATGTATATAAGTTATGTGGGAATAAATTTACCAACGGGGCAAAAGACCTGTACTGGGAAAATTATAGGATACTGAAGAAAGAAATAAAGGAAGATACAAAATAAGTAGAAACATATACCATGTTAATGGATTGGAAGAATTAACATCATTAGAATGTCTACAGCAAAGTAATCAATAGAATCAATGCTGTTCCTATCAAGATACCAATGTCATATTTCACAGGAAAAAATATTCCAAAAATTTATATGAAAACAAAAAAACCCCAAATAGCTTCAGCAATCTTGAGAAAAAGGCACAAAGTTGGAGGGATCACAATATCTGATATCAAACTATACTACAAGGTTATTATAATCTAAACAGCCTCCTACTGGGTAAGAACAGGCATAAGATCAAAGGAACAGAATAGAGATCCCAGAAATAAACCCAAACCTTTATGGTCAATTAGTATCTTTTAATCCTCACCCAAGAATATGTTTATTGATTCTAGAGAAAGGGAAAAAAAATAAACAATGTGAGAAAGAAAAATTGATCAGCTGTCTCTTGTACTTGCCCAGACCAGGAATCAAACCCTATGAATCTGAGACATTTTGGTTTACAGGACAATGCTCCAAACAAAAAAGCCACCTGACCAGTGCACAATTAATATTTGACAAAGTAGCCAAGAGTATGTAATGAAGTAAAGGCAGCCCCTTCAATAAATCATGTTGGGAAAATTGGGCAGGTACACGCAGAAAAATAAAACAAGACCACCAACTTATACCATAGCCAAGAATAAACTTAAAATGGATAAAAAGGCTTAAATGTAAGTTGTGAAACTATAAAATTCCTAGAAGGAAACATAGGCAGTTAAATCTCAGACATCTCTTGTAGCAATATTTTTGCCCATATATCACCTTGGGCAAGAGCAACAACGGAAAAAATAAACAGATGGGACTATCACATTCTAAAAAGCTTTTGCAAAGCAAAAGAAACATCAACATAATGAAAATGGACCCCACTGACTAAAACAACTTATTTGCCAATGATACATCTGATAGGGGGTTAATCTCCAATATATAAAGAACTTATACATCCCAACACCAGGAAGACAACCCAATTTTAAAAATGAGCAGAGGATCTGAATAGACACTTCTCCAAAAAGGATGTACAGCTGGTCAACAGACATAAGGAAAAATGCTCAATGTCACAGATCATCAGAGAGATGCAAATTAAAATCACAATGAGATATCATCTCATACCTGTCAAAATAATTATCATCAATAAATCAACAAACAAGTGCTGGCAAGGATGTGGGGGAAAAATGAACCCTTGTGCATTATTGGTGGGAATGTTAACTGGTGCAGTCACTGTGGAAAACAATATATAGTTTCATCAAAAAATAAATAAAAATGGAACTGCCTTTTGATCCAGCGATCCCACTTCTTCTGGGAATATATTCTAAGAAACCTGACACACTAATTCAAAGGAATATATGAATCCCTATGTTCACTGCAGTGTTATTTACAATAGCCAAGATCTGGAAACAGCCCAAGTGCCCATCAGTAGATATGTGAATAAGAAAAAGTTGTGGTACATTTACACAATAGGATACTGCTATAAAGAAAAGGAAATCTTGCCTTTTGTGACAGCATGGATAGACCTAGAGATTATTATAAGTGAAATAATCTAATCAGAGAAAGACAGATACCATATGCTCTCACTTATAAGTGGAATTTAATGAACAAAATAGAAACAGAGGCATGGATACATGTAACAGTCTAACAGCTGTCAGAGGGAAAGGGGGAGGATAATTGGATAAAAGAAGGTGAATGATTAAGCAAAAAAACATATACAAGGTATATGCGGAAAAAGTCCAACCATTGTTAATATAATGAGAACAGTTTATGCAACATGGATGTAACCTGGCAGCCAAGGAGAGTGGACAGGCATGCACATGTATGAACAATGATGACTTTACTATACTAGTCAGTGTGGGCAGTAGAAGCTGTTGAGTGAGCATGTGTACTGTGTGGCAGTCGTATTCAAAATGACTGAGCAAGTAGAGCAACAAATCTGCATCAAATTTTGCATTAAGCTTGAACATTCCTCCATGGAAACTATTTGCATGATTCAGAAGGCCACAGCTACTAGCAACTGGTGATTGGCAGCTTCATCACAACAATGCACCCCTTCATGCATCATGTCTCGTGCAGAGTTTTTTGGCAACATCAAATCACCCAGGTGACTCAGCCCCACTACAGCCCAGATTTGGCCCCCTGTGACTTCCGGCTTTTCCCAAAACTAACATCACCTTTGAAAGGGAAGAGATTTCACACCGAGATGAGATTTAGGAAAACACAGTGGGGACAACTGTGTGAGGTCCCAAAATACCTACTTTGAAGGGGTCTGAGGTATCATTGTCTTATGTACAATATTTCTTATATTTTGTATCTTCTTCAATAAATGTCTTTATTTTTCATATTACATGGCTGAATACATTTGGACAGACTATATATATATTGATATATTGATGTTGATATATATATATCACATGGGCACAGACAATGGTGTGGTGATAGCCAGAGGGAAAGAGGGTGGGGGTTAAGTAGAGGTGACCAGTGGAGGGTGGGAAAAATGGGGATGGAAAGGGACTTTACTTGGGACAAAGGGTACATGATGCAATGTGGAGATGGTGTTTTGTTGAGTCATACACTTGAAACCTGTATGGTTTTGCAAACCAATGTCACCCCAATAAATTCAATTAAAAATAGAACTACCTTATGACACATTCAATTCCACTTCTGGGTTTTTATCTAAAGAAAACAAAAACACTAATTTGAAATAATATATGTACCCCTATGTTTACTGCAGCATCATTTTCAATAGCCAAGAGGTGGAAGCAACCTAAGTGCCTATCAATAAACAGACGATTGAGCAAAGAAAAAGTTATACATATATACAATGGAATATTATTCAGAAATAAAAAAGAATGAAATTTTACCATTCATGACAACATGGATAGATCTAGAGGATATTATGCCAAGTGAAATAAGTCAGACAGAGAAAGACAAATACCACATGATTTCATTTATAAGTGGAAACTAAAGAGCAAAATAAGAGACAAACAATACAGAAACATACTAATAGATACAATGAAAAAACTGATGGTTGCCAGATGGAAGGGTGCTTGGGGGGCTGGGTGCAAAAAGTAGGGGTTAAGAAGTATAAATTAGTAGTTACAACATAGTCACAGGGATGTAAAATACAGCTTAGGGAATAGTGTTAGTAATAATGTAATAACTAAGTAAGGTGTCTGGTGGGTACAAGACTTATTGGGGGATCACTGCATAAATTATATATCTATATATCTATATATCTATATCTATATTTATATATATATGTCTAACCTCTATGCTGTACACCTGAAGTGAATATAAAATAATGTTGAATATCAACTGTAATTGGAAAATAAAAAATATATTTAAAAATAAATATTTTTGAATTCACTTTTTTGTATTACCACATCCACACAAAGTAAAAGAAAGATGAAGTTAAATTCAACATCACTTAGCCTAACATATCTCATCATTTCACTTCAACTTATAATCAATACTAAAATTCTTTGAGATACTTCACATTTTTCATATTTAGTCTTCAAAATCCAGTATGCATTTTATACTTAAAATACATCTCAATTTGGATGCTAAATTTTCCACACACAAAGGAAAATCTAACTTACCAAAATAATAAAGTTGTGTTTCAGGAAATAATATTGTATACTACTTCAGTTTTTATATTAAAATGTGAATTAATTAAAAGTTAATTTTTTTTAAAGTTCAGCTCAGATGCACTAGCTGTATTTCAAATGTTCAGTAGCCACATTTGGCTCGTGCCTGCCATTTTGATCAGCACCGAAGGAGAGGACTGGAACTGGGGAGAGTGGGAGAACATGGGCTAAGTGTAACAAACAGCAATTAGAGTTATTGTATTAGCTTCCTATATCTAATTATAACAAATCACCAGAACCTTAGTGGTTGAAAACAACACAAATTTATTATCTCACAATAAGATACTCAAAATCTGAAATGAGCCTTACAGGGCTAAAATCAAGGTGTCAGCAGAGTTGCTTTCTGGAAGCTCCAAGGAAACTGATTATCTGTTCGCTGCTTCTTCCAGTTTCTGGAGGCTGCTGGCATGTTTTGCTCATGACCACCTCACTGCAACAATGTTTCTATTACTTCATTGTCTCCTCCTTTCTATCTGACCCTTCTGCCTACCTCTTATAAGGACCCAGTGATTGCACTGGGGCCACTCAGATATTCCAGGATAATCTCCCCACCTCAAGATCCTTCACTTAATTACATTTGCAAAGTCTTTTGCCAGGAAGGTAACACATCCATAAGTTTGAGGATTACTAAGGGGACAAATATGCGAGGGCATTCTTCGTCTGGTCACACAGAGTTTAAGCACAGGAGAAGTGCCATGGTCTCATGTATGTTTTGGAAAAATCACACTGGCTGTTAGGTAAAGAATGACCTACCTATGAGGAAGTAATAAAATAGACTAAGAGGCTAGTTGGTAGAAAGCCAGGTGATTGGGAGTGAACGCATCATGCAAGTATGTTAGTTTTTGTCTGAGCGGCACTTTGCCTACTCTACCTTTGGAAAACTGCTCACCAGAGCTGCAATCGGGAACTTGAAAGGGCTTCCAGTGCTGTAGGTCTCCAGCAAGAAGAAGGGGTAGGACTGGCTGGTATACTCAGTGGGTTGAGCGTTGGCCTGAGAACAAAAGGGTCACCAGTTCGATTCCCCAGTCAGAGCACATGCCTGGGTTGTGGGCTAGGTTCCCAGTAGGTGGAGTGCAAGAAGCAACCACACATTGATATTTCTCTCCCTGTCTCACTCCCTTCCCCCTGTCTAAAAATTTAAATAAAAAAAAAAAAAAGGAAGGGGTACATGACTCGAGCCCAGCCTATCATCATAACTTATCACAGGGCTGCCATTTTTGCCAAAGTTCTGAAGAAAAGTATTTCTTTTTATTAATTTGTGTTCATGACCCAAGTTGGTTAGCTGTTTTGTATTTAAGTTTAGCTTTGCTAGTAAACCATGTGTGGCTGTGTACAGGAATGAGACATCCTTCCCCACACGGCCCTCAGTGGACACAGTGCTCTTTATGAATGAATGTAACCCAGATGGGAGAGCACCACCCCACCTATGTTCTGCACTCACCCTAAAGTGATACAATGTCCTTAAGGCATCAAAAGTGCACACAGTACCCAATGCAATGCCTAAAACGTTGTTTATGAATGAAATTTTATATAAACTCCCCTAATGAAGCACAAGAGGAGATTATCTGTTGAACCATTTAAAACAAACTTAACCCTATTTACCCATTCAGACCCTGTCTCTGCACTCCAACACCCTTCCTCCAGGCAGCCTCTGAGAACCTTTACTCTCCCCGTAGGAGCCATGTGCCCTCAGAAAGCCTACCCTGTTCAGCAAGCCACGAGCAGTGGGACTCAGAAGCTTGGCAAGAAAAAAGGAAAAAGGGGAAAGTACCATCCTTGAGCCTTTCCTGTTTCAAGTAGGCCTTGCTCTCTAGTGCCCTAGGGAAAGCAAAGACCAAAAGCAAGAGAAACAAAAGAAGTTAATATTTAGTTTGGGGGCTTGCAGGAGACCAGATCCTAATGATTTAACTTCATATTCATGGGCAAATTTTTAAACTATATATAATTTTCTCCCTAGTTAATGACTTCAGAAATGAAATCTATTTAAACATGATAAAGTTTATGGTATTACAGCAGGTTTGCTCTGATGCGACGGACCAGAAGAGGAAAGGGAGTAAGGGGCATTGTAACTGGGTCTTGGCGGATGACTAGGATCTCAGTGGGGGATTAAGGGAGATACAATGGGAAAAATCCTGCTTCATCCTTTTTTCCTGACCTTGCATGCTTTATAGCCACACTTACTCCATATGTGTACAAACTGTAATCACTTCCCCAACCCCCACCCCTTAGCCCTTCCTTTCAGTCCTTGGCCTCACTGACACTTCTTCCACTTTCGGACCTTATTTCAAAGACGACTTCCTTATACATTGTAAAAGCTAGTATCCCTTCGTGGGAGTATCTGTTCAGTGGTCATCTCCCTCACTGGACTCTCAGTTCCATAGAGGGTAACTCAGTCTGCTCTTGCTCTCTATTTTATAAGGACCAGAACAGAAGCTTAACAAAGATTTTCTGAATTAAACACATTTGCAAAAGACTTGAGGGGGCTGGGGGCTGGACTGTAGATATAAGCAGAGCAGTTTCCATCTCTTGCCATCCTGAAGTCTTTCAGGCTTGCACTATGTTGAGGACTCCAAGGTCACATCCAGGCTCCTTGGGAGAGAATGCTAGGGTTTTAGTGGTGGAGAATGGCAGCCTCTGGGCCGTGGATTTACTCTCAGTGAAAAAAGCAAAGAGCTGAGCAGCATTTTGACTTGTCCTTCAATAGTTTACACAATCTAAATTATTTTATTCTCTCATTAAAAACACTTGGGTAAGACTTTTCCTGAGGGAGGAGAGATTCCCTCCAGGACTACTTAGGCCCACTTGCCCTCCCTAGTCCTGGATTTGGGAGTCTCAGAGCACATTTGGATCAAACAGACAGTCCAGGTGAGGAAATAGGAGGGGCACCCAATCAAGATAGGACATTTTACTGGAACTAACCTGTACTACCATTTAGTGGCCTGGCCTACTTTCCAGATGCATGAGATTATTCAAAGCTCATATGGTTTGACATCAGTTTCACAACCTTATTTTGTGCTATTAGGTGGCACTGAATGATTGTTTCAGAGTCATTGTGACGACTGGAAGTCATATTCAAATGACAAGGAAATTATTGGTAGAATTTTAAAAAGCTGAGGAAGGCGATCATTGTGTATCCTCATTGTCTGGCTTTCAAACTTAAGTATTTTGGCCATTAGGAAACATTTGTTTTTCAAAATATAATGAAGAACATAGGCTGCATTCAAAAGGGGGGTTCTTAGAAACCAGATTGTTTTTTACATTTTAATGAGATACCTTGCAAAGATGGGGAGACACCAACATCCTTTCAAGATTGATTTGTCAATGCTGGGGAAAGTTAGTATTGAAGAAAAGGAGGGCATGTCAGATTCAAGACTAGCTACTTTTCCAGAACCACCTGGCCTTTCTCATTCTAATGTCTGCTGACATTCAAAACCCCGTTAGTCCTTACCTTCCTCAGAGTTCAGACTGACTGACTTCTTCACCATCTTAGCTCTGCTGCCTGTTCACAGTGCTGGAGTACCATAAATTTCACTGAATGAGTAAAAGAAAGGGTCTGTGTCATCTGCTCATACAGAAGATGTGACCTTTCGAGAATAGATTTGAAAACCTTCCATTCCTGAGAAATATTTTTCCTTCAGTTATGAAATCACTGATGAATAAGTAATATAAGTAATTGAGTTTTGGTGGCTGGACAATCTGAATATTGTTTCAGACAACAATTTGGGAAGTGATGGTTTGATTTGTTTTTCTCAAACACATGGACAATCACTCTGGAGTACTTGAAGGATGGCGGAGACATGGCACCTCATTTTGTGTTCTCAGTTCGAAGCTTGTTTTTATACTTAAGCAAGCACAGCTACAAAGTAAATACAACCTGATGTACAAAGAGTAAAAGTATTCTAGGCAACCACCAATCCATTGCCTAATTTAGTTTTTTACCTCTGGCTTTTACCACAAACCTCTAATCTGTCCTGTGCATATACGGGTTCCACAGTGAAAAGAGTCAGAAAAACACTAACTACTCTATGTAACCTCATTCTATATGGGCTTCCCATCTGTGAAACTTTGGGAAATATAAATTCTAATCTCAGTTCCTTCCTCTATAAAATGGACATAACATTCGGACCTAGGCATAGCTTTAAGAGTGGTGCTCGGACACATGGACATGCTGCAGAAAGTTTGGCTGTGACTATCAGCCCTGTTATTTGTTGTTTTATTGTTGCTATATTTAAACACTGGAAAAAGAAAGGGGTTAGTTAATATAATGTAGCCTAAAAGAAGTTTTCGAAACTTAGAAAAATCACCCAAATATTAGGGGAGAGGTTTCCTGGTGAACTCCTGAGCATGTTCTTTTTTTTACTCACTGAGCTTCTTCACGATTCAGGACTGTACACTTGCTATTCTGATAGCTCCAATGCTCCCCCTCCTCTGCTGGTTTCCCTTGGGGACAGACGAGGAGAACCTCCTGTCTCCATGTCCTGTTGCAAGCATCTCAGGTTGCTTCGCCCTTCTCCTACCATCGCTACTATCTGCTAACACAGACAGTAAAAGCATCGAAAGAAGAACTACAAACCCCAGTGTTATCGTTAATTGATCTTAAGACCATTTTCTCTAAGTAAATGTACAATAATATAGAGCCTCTGAAGAGTGAACAGGGAAACTCCTAAAACTATAGAAAGTGTGGCTCGGAAACTTAGTGATGAGCTTTCCTTCTCAGCTACTTGTTGCATGAATGGTATTTATTAAAAATGAAAATGTTGTTTCCCCCAACCTAGCATGCTATAGGAAATTTCTTTCCTATCTTACTGAGATATGCCAGGAAGTTGGATAAAATGAAGAATATGGAAGTCCCTGAAGCCTTGCATAATTTGAAACACATAATTAAAGCAAATTTTTCCATAATAACAGGTGAGATTCCCTCTATTTTCCAAGTATGACTTTATCAGTATTTTTATATCACATATTTTTTAATTATAAAAACTCAAATTTGCTTTAAAAGGTTACCAGACTCTATGTATAAGTACAAGTTGTGACTACTCGGTACTCTCAAGTGTGGAGCCTGGCAAAGAACAGAGGATGATAAACTAAGGTCTAAGGACAAAGCTGTGCCCACGTCTAACATTACCTATCTCTTTTCCCAATACAATGGCAGAGCAAAGTAGTTGCTACACAGATCTTGTGGCCCACAAAGCCTAAAACATTTCTTATCTATCTGGCCCTTTTTTGGAAAAAGTTTGCCAACCCCTGACAGGTGATCTGGTTTGCCATACAAAGCTGCCATTTACTTTATGACTATGTACAACTGCTCTAGGCTTCAGTTTCCTCACCTGTGAAATGTGGCCGATGACAGCAGTTGGTAGCTATGGCACAGCGTGGTTATGAGATTAAAATGAGCACCATGGGCAGAGCACATAACATACAGAATGAATAGAATAAATATTTGTTGCCTCTATTCTTATTGTTATGTCAGGGATTTTTCATAGCACCTAATATAAAACTAGCATGCGCGGTGGTGGTCTCTTGGAGAATTTAGAATAAGAGGGTACAGCATACAGTTAAAAGGTATAATACAAACCAGTATTACAAGATATGCTAAAGGGACTGCTTTAAGAAGATAAAGAAAAAGACTGAGAGAGAGAGAGGAACCCAAGTACTAAGGGAAAAAAATGAGTAAGTACCTATCAATAACTTTAAATGTAAAAGGATTAAATGCTCCAATTAAAAGACATAGAGTAGTTGAATGGGTATGAAAACAGGACCCGCATATATGCTGCCTACGAGAGACCCACCTCAGAATAAAAGACCTACGCAGGCTGAAAGTAAAGGGTTGGACAAAAATATTCCAAGCAAATGGACAGGAAAAAAAAAAGCCAGGGTAGCAATACTTATATCAGGCAAAATAGACTTCAAAACAAAGGCCATAAAAAGAGACACAGAAGGACACTTCACAATACTCAAAGGAAGGGTCCATCAAGAAGACATAAACATTATAAATCTATATCTGTATGCACCCAACATAGGAGTACCTAAATCCATAAGGAAAATCCTGGAGGACTTCAAGAAAGATATAGACAGCAAGACACTTATAGTAGGGGATTTGAATACCCCACTGTCAACAATGGATAGATCATCCAAACAAAAACAATCAACAAAGATATTGTGGAACTGAATGACACATTTGATCAAATGGACTTAACTGCTGTACATAGAACCTTTCATCCCAAAGAAGCAAAATATACATTCTTTTCAAATGCACATGGAACATTTTCAAAGATAGACCACATGATAGGACACAAATTTATGAAAATCGAAATCATATCTAGCATTTTCTCAGACCACAAGGGCCTAAAATCAGAAACCAACCTCAGGGAAAAGACACAAAAACATTCAAACTCATGGAAACTGAAGAGCATGCTATTAAACATTGAGTGGGTCAATAAAGAGATCAAAGAAGAAATCAAAATGTTCCTGGAAACAAATGAAAATGAAACTACAACAGTCCAAAGCCTATGGGACACAGCGAACGCAGTCCTGACAGGAAACTTCATAGCAATACAGGCCTACCTAAAAACGATAGAAGCATTTCTAATGAACAATCTAACACAACACCTACAAGAACTAGAGAAACAACAACAAACAAAGCCCAGAGCAAGCAGAAGAAAGGAAATAATCAAGATCAGAGCAAGACTGAATGGCATAGAGACTAAAAGACCAATTCAAAAGATCAATAAATCCAGGAGCTGGCACTTTGAAAGGATAAACAAAATCGATGAGCCTATAAGCAGACACATCAAGAAAAAAAGGGAGAGGATGCAAATAAATAATATCAGAAATGAAAGAGGAGAAATTATAACAGATATCACAGAAATACAAAGCATTGTAAGAAATTACTGTGAACAACTATATGCCAAGAAATTTGAAAACCTGGGTGAAATGGACAAATTTCTAGAAAAATATAATCTTCCAAAACTGAATGAAGAAGAGGCAGAAAGCCTGAACAGACCAATAACAGCTGGTGAAATTGAAGCAGTGATCAAAAAATTCCAGGCACACAAAAGGCCTGGACCAGATGGTTTCACAGGAGAATTTTACAAACACTTAAGGAAGAGCTAACCCCTGTCCTTCTCAGACACTTCCAAAAAATCCAAGCATAAGGAAGACTCCCAAACTCTTTTCATAAGGCCAGCATCATCCTAATCCCAAAACCAGCTAAAGGCACAACAAAGAAAGAAAACTACAGGCCAATATCGCTCATGAACATAGATGGTAAAATCCTCAACGAAATATTGGCAGACAGCATCCAGCAATACATTAAGAAGATCATACATCATGATCAAGTGGGATTCACCCCAGGGATGCAAGGATGGTACAATATTCATAAATCAATAAAGGTAATATATCACATAAACAAAAGGAAAGACAAAAAGCACATGATCATATCAATAGATGCTGAAAAAGCATTCGATAAGGCACAGCACCCATTGATGATAAAAACACTCAGCAAGGTGCAATTAAAGGGGGCATACCTCTACATAATAAAGACTATATATGAGAAACCTACATCCAACATTATACTGAATGGGCAAAAACTAAAAGCTTTCCCACTGAAGTCGGGAACAAGGCAAGGATGTCTGCTTCCACCCATTCTATTTAACATAGTATTAGAAGCCCTAGCCATAGCCATCAGACAAGGAAAAGAAATAAAAGGCATCCAAATTGGAAAGGAGCAAGTAAAACTGTCATTGTTTGCAGATGACATGATAGTGTACATAGAAAACCCAATAGACTCCATCAAAAAACTACTTGACCTAATAAGTGAATTTGGACAAAACAGCAGGCTGCAAAGTCAATATTCAGGAATGTAAGGCATTTTCATACACTAACAATGAAATATAAGACTCAGAAATGAGAGGAAAAAGTCCCATTCACTATAGCAACAAAAAAAATAAAGTACCCAGGAATAAGCCTTACCAAGGAGATAAAAGACCATACTCAGAAAACTATGCAACACTGAAGAAAGAAACTAAGGAAGACATAAATGAATGGAAGCATATACCACGTTCATGGATTGGAAGAATTAACATCAACAAAATGTCCATACCACCCAAAGCAATTTATAGATTCAATGCAATTCTTACTAAAATACCAATGACATATTTCACAGATAAAGAACAAACATTTCAAAAATTATATGGAATCATAAATGACCCTGAATAGCCACAACAATTTTGAGAAGAACAAAGCAGGAGGGATCACAGTACCTGACATCAAACTATATTATAAGGCCACTGTAATCAAGACAGTCTGGTACTGGCATAAGAACAGACACACAGATCAATGGAACAGAATAGAGAGCCCAGAAATAAACCCATGTCTTTTTGGCCATTTAATATTCGACAAAGGGTGCAGAAGCATAAAATGGGGTAAAAATAGCCTCTTTAACAATGGTGTAGGGAGATCTGGACAGCTACCTGCAGAAAAATTCAACCACCAACTTACACCACACACAAAAATCAACTCAAGATGGATAAAGACTTACATATAAGTCACAACACCATAGAAGTCCTAGAGGAGAACATAGGTAGCAAAATCTCAGATATCCCACACAGCAATATTTTCACCAATATGTCCCCTAGAGCAAGGGACATAAAGGAAAGAATAAACAAATGGGACTTAATCAAAATAAGAAGTTTCTGCATGACTAAAGAAAATGTCAGTAAAATGTAAAGGGAACCAAGCGTATGGGAAAATATATTTGCCAATGATACCTCAGACAAGGGTCTGATCTCCAAAATATCTAAAGAACTCACATGACTCCACTGCAGGAAGACAAACAACGCAATTAAAAAATGGGCAAAGGACCTGAACAGACACTTCTTCAAGGAGGACATGCACAAGGCCCAGAGACACATGAAAGGATGCTCAGCATCACTAGGCATCAGAGAGATGCAAATCAAAACCACAATGGGATATCACTTCACACCAGTCAGGATGGCCATCATAACCAAATCAACAAACAACAAGTGCTGGCAAGGATGTGGAGAAAAGGGAACCCTAGTGCGCTATTGGTGAGAATGCAGACTGGTGCAAAGATTGAAGACAGTTTGGAATTTTCTCAAAAAACTAAAAATGGGACTGCCTTTTGACTCAGCAATTCCACTGCTAGGATTATACCCTAAGAATCCTGAAACACCAATCGAAACAACCTATGCACCCCAATGTTCATAGCAGCACAATTTACAATAACCAAGAATTAGAAGCAACCTAAGTGCCCAACAGTAAATGAGTGGATCAAAAAACTATGGTACATTTACACAATGGAATACTCTGAAGCAGAAGGAAAGAAGGCGCTCCTACCCTTTGCAACAGCATGGATGGAAGTGAAGAGCATTATGCTAAGTGAAATAAGCCAGGCAGTGAAAGACAGATACCATATGATCTCACCTATAAGTGGAACCTAATCAACGAAACAAACAAGCAAGCAAAATAGAACCAGCAACACTGAAATTAAAAAAAAAAAAAAATAGACCTTAACCAGAGGGGAGGCAAGAGGGGTATAACAGAGGAAAAGGAGGGGAAGGGGCATCAAGGAACATGCATAAAGGGCCCATCGACAAAGCCAAATAGGGGAAGGATTGAGGGTGGGAGGTGGGGAGGGGTGGGGCTGGGGAAAGTGGTGGCAGGAAAATGTTGATGTGGGAATGATGGGATGGGGTGCAGGGTGGAGGAGATAAAGGCAAGAAAAAAATGAGACAACTGTAATAGCATAATCAATAAAACATACAAAAAATAGAAAGAAGGAAAAAAAAGGTAAAATAAACACAAAATAGATCAGGGCAAAGATAGGGCAGATCTCTTGGATACTCACAATGGCAGGCAGCTAGTAAGGCTTAAATGGATCAACATATTTCAAGGAAGAATGTGTCAATCAGGGAGCCAAGGGTTTAGTTGGGCGTTGATCTAAAATCCAAGTCAAGTAAAAAAATGAGCATTTGGACATCCAGAATTGACACTGCCTATCCTTGCCTTCTCCCTGGAAAAGAGAGGGACCCCTGAGGACTGAGATTTTTCTCATGCCAGAGTAAAGCTATTCCCAGCATGGAGTTTGTTGCACCATGTTTTCTTAGTCTAACACCATTAAATATTTTAATATTTTCTCACCAAGCAAGCTTCTAATTCTGATTTGGCTTCACAACTAGTTATACCAGAAACTGGTATTTATATTTTTACCCCAAGAACTAGAGACCATGGGTGGAGTCTGAGGACCTATGAACCCCTTTAAATCATATTCAAACCAGAGTTTACACATTTTTTTTCTGGAGAGAGGATCCATACCTATGTTCTAGATCCCAAAAGCTGCCATGACTCCAAAATGATTAAGCACCCACTGGCCCCTTACAATGTAGGTCCCATGTGAGTTATATCTCATGATAAGCTGAGAATTGCTTTGGAGGCTTTGTTCATCAGCTTTGTTGACACAGTGAGGCTGTACAGTGCACAACCTGAACAGCCATATACGGCTCCCCTGCTGGGCAAACATAGCTGCTTCCCAGGAGCAAGGAGAGTGAAAAAGAGAGGGAGACCTGTGCAGCTTAGACCTTGATGAGTTCTCTAAGATTTTCCAGAACTCTACTGTCTTGTCTGATGACAAGCAGGCCTCTCCTTGTCACTGGCTGGCTAAAAGTACACCTTTCCTATCTGAATGTCCTTTAGTGAGCCCTTCATTAAAAGTTGTTCACTTCATTAACAGTCTAAAGTGCATTTAGTAATTTGGACTTGGCCTTAAATTTCTTTATGAGCACATCTAATTTTATATTTGAACCTAAAGAAGGACAATTCAAAAAAAAAAAAAAAAAAAGCTAGGATTCCCCGTAAGAGCTTTGGCAGGAAAAAGAAGACTTTCATTTATCTCAAGGAATAATAAACAGCAGCTAGAAAGTTACGGCTAATGAAAAGAGAGTTTACAGGTTCAGCTCTGAGTGCATCCTCATTCAGTAAGGTCAGCCGGAACCTCAATGACAACTTGTTTATGAATGCACACAAATTCTGCAGAGCACACACCAAGGAGGCTGACCAGCTGTGGCCTGTTCCATATTAGACCATCGTTTTCCTGGATTAAGATAAATATCACCACAATGTATGAGGTCACTGAGATGCATTTCATTCCTGGTCTCTATCTCATAGGGATCAGTGGCAGAGGAAGGACCCTGGGTGCTTTCTGTATAGTATATCAGACAAAGTTGTAGGGAAACAGCACTGCATTTTCCCTTGTTATACTGCAGAATCCAAAGAGAATCACCCTGGGTTTGTGAAGTGAATCGTCCTTTTGCCTTGAAGAATTCTTGGGTAAGTTTTCCCAGGGCTCAGTTCCTGCCCCAGGGAGGTCAGCCTTGGACTTCCCATCTCACCCAGCCAGCCCTGACATTCCAGGAGGCCACAGAGCCTCATCCATTTTGGACAGGTGGGCCAGTTTCTACCTCTGTAGTGGGGTTGCCCAGAATAACTGCAGGACGCTCAGCATTCTCTGTGCATCCTCTGCAGCACAGTGGTTCTAAGAACTGGACTTGGAGATGACTCAGGTTCAAATGCAAACTCTGCCAGTTCCTAGCTGGGTTCTTGAGTAAGTCACTTATTCTTTCTCAGTACAATGGGGTAATGTCGCACATGGATATGTGACTTCATGAGATGCAAGATGTGGTACTTGGCACTCAGTGTCCATATCTTCTATTATAATCAATCATCATTATTAAGGTTACCTCATCGCAGTTCAACAGCCCACTTTCCCTCCAGCTCTGCTACAGCAGATTATTGGAATGGGTGCTTTGACAAATAGTTTTTAAATTACTAATTATATTCTTGCTCTAGCAAGCAAAGGAAGACAGTACTGAAACATTAACCTTCCAATACTCGCATCAGTCCTATAAAATCTGGACTCAAAAATGAGCCTTACAGGTTTCCAGAGGCAAAAAGGAAGCCCCACACACCCCTGCTAGACTCTGGGGTCCATGTCTTGGTTTCGTGTCTGTGCTGTATTGGCGATGGGTCATGTGTGGAAAAGATGTGGCCAAGTGCAGCTCACAATGGCCTGTTCTTCAAAAGTCAACATAAGTTAAACTGAACAGTATGAGGTCATGGGATTTGAAACTTAAAAATGCATTTGCTTTAAAATGTATCTTTATATATGAATTTCAGGTAAGTTTCCACTGGTCAAGACCTATCACCTGGAATCTTTGAAGCCAACCTTAAAAGAATACTCACCAAATAATCAGGCACTCTACTGTGTCATTTCCTTTAGCCCTTGTAACAGTCTAAAACAGGTCCTCTTATTACCTTCATTTTGTCTGAGGAGTCTGAAGCTCAAAGACGTTAAGTACCTTGATGAAAGTCAAATAGCTACTAAGTGTGACAATATTTGATAGGCACTTAGAACAATCTTGCATATGGTCACTCCTCATTAATATTACCTGCTGCTGCTGCTGCTGTTATCATTATTCCATTATTATTAGGGGTAGAGCCCCATTTATACTCAGGCCAGCTCCAGAACCCCTGCTCCCAATCTCTACATATAAAACTGCCTCCAAAAAATGTGTCAGCTCTAAGAAATTGCTAAACTTTGTCACCCTTATCAAGAGATAGCTGAGAAGTTAAGCAGTTAAGAGCCGGGTGCCCCCATTGCCTCACCAGATACAAGAAGGCAATTAATGTAAATTTCTGTGTCTCCAGCTGCCTGGCTGACAGTCAGGCAGAGGGCAGAGTGGTCCAGCTCTGATGGGGGGAGATGCGGGGACAGGAAGGAGTCCCTGCATTATGGGAGGCCCTACCCCTGTTGCTGGACCATTGTGAAAGAGGGCAGCTGTCATTCGTGTCTCAATCAGATTGTGTCCTGGGACCTGCTTCCAACACTGATTTCTGTGCTCAGATTGGCATCCACATTTGGATCCACCAGGGACTGGGCTGAGGTTAGAGAAAGTTCCCTGGCAGTCATTGCCCCAGCTCCTATAAGAATGCCAGGAGCAGTGCTGGGAGAGAAGGGGGATGGGAGGATGGAGGTTTATCCCTCTATCCAAACACATGCAGGCTTCTCTTCCTACTGAAATGCCTGCTCTTAGGTCCTCATGGTCCATTTTGAGTGGAGTGTAAAAAATACTTCCTGCACTTTATTTCTTAGTCTCAAGTATGAAAGGCCTGCTGTGAACACGTTTAGTTGACTCTCATTTGAAGGATTTTTCTGTTCTTCAAAAGTCAACATAAGTTAAACTGAACAGTATGAGGTCATGGGATTTGAAACTTAAAAATGCATTTGCTTTAAAATGTATCTTTATATATGAATTTCAGGTAAGTTTCCACTGGTCAAGACCTATCAAGACTGGTCAAGACAAATCTTATCACAAATCACAGCTCCAAGAATACTGCTGAACCCTAGTAAAGTATTGACCACATTGGCTTTCATATGTAGCCAAAATTTCACCCAGCCCCAAGAATAATCAGAATCAGGAAGCTCAATTCCAGCTGCAATTTATGACCCACAAAGACTCACTTTTACTGTGTTCTATCAGGTGGTGGGTACCCCGCCCCCCAAAAAAAACAAAAATGGACTCTATCTAACATAATCAGAGAAACAATTTGTGGGGAAGAAAACCATTCTAATACCGTCAACTAAAAGCAAAGGAATATTTGACTATTAGTGGCTTAAACAAATGAGAATTTGATTTTTCTTCAACAGCAAGAAGTCTGACAGCCTCTGAAATTGATTCAAAGACTGAGTACCTGTGGTTCTCTTCACTTTCTCCTCATGGTCACCAATGGCTGCCAGCATACCAAGCTGCATGTACTTTAAAGACAGGAGGAAGAGGAAGAGGAAGGGTGAATACCAGCTGCTCCTGTCCCTTTTGTTAGGAAAGTAGACTCAGGTAAATCTCACTGGCCACAACTCTATCACTGGATCCCTAATCCTTATCTGAAAAAGAGACTGGAAAAGTGAACATTTCTCACCATCCACAGGGAAGCAGACAAAAGATAGGGGATTGGAAATAGGTAGAAGGTTAGCCCAGTATTTCTCAACCTTACAGATGTGGACATCTGGGGGCCACATAATTCTTTGTTGTAGAGGCTGTCCTGTGCATTGTAAATTGTTTAGTAGCATATCTCCCCTGGTTAAAACCACAAAAAGAAGTCTTCAGATTTTGCCAAAACTTTCCTGGAGAGTGGAAACCACTAGGATTAGTCCACCTATAGCATCTGCCACAGGTGATAGTGCAACTCCCAGAATCAAAGACAAAGGAAAGAAGAGCTAGAGCAGTTCTTATGGTCTGCAGACCAGGACCTAGAGACGGCCTCCGCCAGGCAGTTACCTTGGAGTGAATCGGCTCCAACCATTTTTAATCTGCTATGGCTCAAGACATAAATCTCAAGACAAAATATTGGACCAGGATTACAAGCCTGTTATTACTGAGGGAAGGAGAGGGTTCCTTGACTGACTCTCCCACCAAGCCTGTGGCCAGTGGAGAAAGAGATCCCAATAGCTCTTACTCAAGGCAACTGGGTGCAGAGGGGTACAGTGGAAATGAATGCTTGTCAGAATATGTACACATACAACATGGAGAAATAGCTTTGCACAACTGATCCTATTTCTGCATGGTAGCTGAATCCCTTGTCTTAGTTTGTGAAAAGGTCATTCTGAAGAGAACTTTTGTTCCAATCCAGAGTGGCTGTATGAACTTAAGCAAATCCCATTACCTCTTTCAGCATCTCTACACTTATACATAAAATAAAGGTTTGAGGCAGGGGATCTCAAAGACCCCATCCAGCTCTAACATTCAGCATCTTGGCTTCCAGAAAGTGGATCCACCTTCCTCCTTCCTCTCATCTACATGCCCCAGGTTGTTTCATCTCCCTAAGCCAGGCCTTCATTGCCTGGATCAGGGCCTGTCTTGACAATGAGAAACAGAAGGAGGGTTATAGGCTTGAGCAGAAGCTTGGCACAGGATGCATATATGTAGCTTGAGATTTTTTTTTTTTTTGGTCTCATTTGGGACTTACTGAATGTATCAAACTCCCAAAACAAATCACAGCTCAGCTCAGTAGCCTCTGAGCCTCTTGCAGGAATCTGACTAGAGAAAGTGACCTTCATCTGTACAGTTGGAACCTGCCAGCAAATTCTTGAAAGCTGGTGACAGATTCTATAGTGGAAAAACCCACAGTGACCCCATACTGTGGTTTTGATGCTACCTCATCAATGTATTTAGTACAGTGGTAAAGAGGAAAGGAATTGGAGCAAAGGGTGGAGGGAAATGGGGATTAAGAATGTAAATATGTGATTACTTTTTTAATGACCTTATTACTTGACATCAAATCTGTTTGTATTGACAAATAAGTATGCAAATGTTTATATCAACACTCACTTCATTAAAATAGTAAATGGTTGAAGTTAATATTAGTGCAGCATTGAAATCTTGAGTAGTTTTGATTGCACAGCAATAAGCTACTGATGAGTATCATTATGTACCAATCATACAAAAATGAGCCACCGAAGGCCATATTTCCAAAATTGGGTTGAGCAAGTTTATCCACAAAAACAGAGGGAGACACAAACTAAGAGCCAGAGATTTTCCTTGTATTCAAATCTAAGCATAGTTTGAAGGTACAAATCAGGAAACTACACATGTAGAAATGCAATTGGACATGTAATTATGCAATGCATGCCCTCGAAGGAAGTATGTATAGGTGTTTTAGACTATGGAGACTACTCTACCCCTTGTGTACCACCTCACCTACATTTGCTTGATTTTTTTTTCCAAATCATGATTTTTTTTTGGCTTAGAGACAAGTTATCTTTTAAAGGCCAGGATCTTTACAAGTCAGCAGGCACATGTATGATCTGTCTGTTAAGGGGAGAACAATTGGGTTTAATATTCCTGAAAGAAGCGAGCATGCGGGCTAAGTTTTTTAGTTCTCCTGCTTCTCAGGCTCTATATTTGTTGAACCCTTTATGATGAAAATGTTTATGAGTAGATACAATCAATAAGAAAGGTGAGTTGAAAGACGCAAGAAGTCTCAGATGGTCACAGAGCTAGTCATTGGTTGGAGAATTTTCGTAGAAGCTACAACTGTTTTCTTCAGCTGAGAAAGTTGGCTCTTTAGCCTCTATTGTGACATGTTTTAAATTTTCAGTCAAACCTAGGAAGGGTAGAAGTCCTTGGTATAATAGTAAAGTGCTATTAAACCAGAAAAGTGAATCATAAATAGGTATTTATTTCTTAACAATGGACACCTGACCAGCAGTGTTCAGGCAGTGATCAGGTATTATTGAGCACATACTTTGAAGAAGGTACTCATGGAAGTATCTGAAATGAGCACTGCTTCTCAAGTGGGTCCATTGGACTTAGCAGTCAATAGACATCTCAATATAGCAAATGCTAAATTGGGTGGTAGAAGCTAACAATCCAACTGATCAGAAAGAGGGAAGTGGAAAAGGCCACTGTGACAGGACTCTGCCTGAATGAGAAGATGAGCTCAGACTCCTTAGACTTTGACTAGCAGATAGGATAGTAATGGGTGGGGTGTGGGGCGCATTTTTTGACTACAGAGAGGACCCCAAGGCAGAACTGAGGAGACTTTTCCCTAGAAAAATAGAAAGGACCAGCAGCCAGGAGAGCCACAGGGAGTAGAGGGAGAGAGGAATCACATTACAGACCCCCTGACATTGCAGCCAGTTACTATGGATAAGAACACAGCTACTGGGATCTGTCTTGTAAATTTTTAGTTTTAAAACAATATTAAACTTAGGACCAAGTTGCAAGCACATTACAAAGATTAAGTTGCTGATATGGTCGACCCTATCACTTTAGAGAGTATTTCCTACAAACAAAAAAGTTCTTCTACGTAGCCACCACACAAATATCAAAATGAGGAAATGACATTGTTGCATTGCCACCATCTACTTAATCTTTAGACCCCATTCAAGTTTTGCTGATTGACCCAATAACATCTTTTATAGCAAAATGATCCAGTTCAGAATCATACGTTACATGTATTATCTCATTTGCCTTCCTCAATCTATACCTGTTTCCTTCATTTTCATGATTGAATTCTCTTGAAAATTACAGGCCAGTACTTTTGTAGAATGTCTCTCAATTAGACTGTATCTAATACCTTTCATGATTAGATTCAGGTAATTCAACCTCAGCAAAAATATCACGCAGTAATGCTGTGTTCTTCTTATGGCATCCTATCCAGAGGCTTGAAATGTCATTTGTCCCATTCCTAGTGATGTTATTCACTCTGATCATTCGACTGAGAGAGGATCTACCAGGTTTCTGCACTGTAAAGTTACCCAATTTCCCTTCATGGGGTGCCTTTGAATAGGGGAATAAAGAATTCAAAGTAGTCATTAGGGAAAATTAGACACATTGTTGCCTCAGGTAAATGAATTAGAGAAGAGATTTGGGCTGGACTGGGCTGGGTAGCCAACATAAGGCCCCTGTAGCATGTGACCTCGTGTAGCCTTTTGGTCAGGAGAGAATGAATTGTTCCATTTGTTTGACCTTGAACTCCAGTCCATACATCTTGCTAACACTTCTGACTGGACCACCTCAGGTTCCCAGCAGCAAATCAACTAGTCAAGATGTCAGTGAAAATACAAAGCATGGAAAATTTCAGAACATGGGGTCTGGTTTCCCAGCTGTCCCTGTGTCTTTTCTAGAAAATGTGGATTCTGATATAGTGAGTGAAGAACAGGTTTTAGAACCAGAGTATCATGTGATGGAAGGTTCCCATTGACTTAACTACCAGGATTTTGTTTTTCTTGCAGGGAATGCAACCTGGGGGCAAGATCGGAACTGCTTGGCATATTTGACACAAATGTTAGAGGATGTTTATGAGAAAGCAAGAGACAGTAGGCAGGAGAAGAGCATGTTGCCTAACTAAACTGATATCCAGTGGAGAGTCTGAGGAGCTCAATGTAAATCCTTTTGTTCTTGTTTCCCACTAAACTGTTACCTCCCCAGGGCCAATGCATATGCATATATATATTGAAATGAGTGAGATATGGTGGTTTCAAATGTGGGCTCCAGCACAGGTTACCTTTGAGCAAGTTAACTACTTTAGCTGAGCCTGTTTCCCATGCAAAATAGGGAAACTAATCCATATGTCACATGGACTTTGTGATAATTAGATGAAATAATGCCTTAAAATGACAACGCAAAACCTGGGCATAAGATTGGTAGTTAACATTTTAGATATTTTTTATTGTGTATTCCTAGACATTTAGCCTAGTATTCTGCAAATAAAAAGCTTCAAGTGATACCCATGCAGTGGAATCTTACATAGTATTAAAAACAAATAAGCTTAATGATTGTAAATAACACTGCAATGAACATAGGGGTGCTTATGTTCTTTCAAATTAGTGCTCTGGGTTCCTTCAGAAAAGAAGCCCAAGTGTCCATCAGTAGATGAGGGGATGAAACAACTATGGGACATTTACACAATAGAATACTGCTCGGCCATAAAAAAGAAGAAAATTTTACCCTTTGCAACAGTATGGATGGACCTGGAGAACATTATGCTAAGTGAAATAGGCCAGTCAGAGAAAGACAAATACCATATAATTTCACTCATATATGGAAGCTAATGAGCAAACTGAACTAACAAGGAAAATGGGAACAGGCTCAAAGATGGAGAACAGGATGACAACTAGTGGAGGGGGGAGGTTGAGGTGGGGAAGGGATTGAGCAAAAAGGAAAAAGGACTCATGGACATAGACAATAGTGTGGTGATTGCGGGGGGAGGGAGATTTAAGGAAACTAAAAGGTAATGTAAAAAGAATACAATAAAGTTTAAATTTAAAAATAAAATAGATACAGAAATAAAAAAACAAGCTATTAAGGCAACAAAAGTCATGATAGAAACTTAAATGCATGTTGGTAAGTGAAAGAGGCCAGTCTGAAAAAACTACATACCCTATTTCAACTAGATAATATTCTGTGGAAAGGCAAAACTCTGCAGACTGTAAAAGATCTACCGTCAGCAACTGCAGAAAGGGATGAATAGGTGGAACACAGGGGATGATACTGTAATTGTATATCCATGTCTTTATACCTTATGGGAGCCCACAGAATGCACAACAAAGTGTGAAACCTAATGTAAACTATGAACTTCAGTTAATAATAATGTATCAGTATTTGTTCATCAAGTGTAATGAATGTGCCACACCAGAGAAAGAGGTTGATAGTAGAAACTGGACTGGGAAGTGAGTGAGTAGGGAGGGAGACAGTGTTTGAGAGCTCTCTGCATTTCTGCTCAATTTTGTGTAAAACTAACACTGCTCTAACAACTTAAGTCTATTAATATTTTCAAATTCTAAAGTGCTGAGTGAATGAATGAATAGATATTCCATGTTTTTCAGTGAATACATGACTACATGTTATCTTCCCTCAATGCCACCTAATTTCAAAGGCCCTATGAGACCCTTTCTCTGTCTTACATGGCATCATTCAAATCTCAGGCTGGTCCCTATCCCATCCTTACTTACCTTTACTCAGGACAAGCATGAACCAATTCTAAGTCTTTGAGAGAAAAATTTACCTGTTCTAGATAGCGCTGGCCTCTGGGAACATGCAGAGCCATGTCAAGAGTTCAGCTCCCTCTTGCCTCCTTGGTGAGGACCACCATTAGAGGTAGATGCAAACCTTAGTGGTGGCTCTGTCACCTTCATTCTTCTTGGATGATGCTTTCACTGGAGAAGCACAGTTACCCATGCCCCACTACTGTCCAGCAGAGCTTTTCCTCCCAACACCCTGGGTATATTCAGGGAACATCCCACCCTTCCTGTATTTATGGTTATTGACTAGGGGAAGTGAAATATTCTGCTACTGGCCAGGAATGAAATTTCTTTTAGCAGTCCCATCAGTCTAACTAGAAGGTATCAGGTGCTCCCAGACCAATCTTCTCATTCCCTGGAAGCACACTTGACTAGATCAAGTACCCTTCAGAGCTATTACACTCCCACTGCCTTGAGGCAGAACCTCTGTTAACAACATGAGAGAAAAGGGCAAAGGCTGTGCAAGGGGATCTGATGGCTCAAACTGCTGTGTCCAAAAAGGAGTGGCAAGCCCTGTCCACTATTCACCAAGACAAATCGAAGGACCATATCACTTGGTAAATAAAGCATAGGATTTGGAAGCAAAAGCACATTATTTAAGTCATCCCCTTGCCTCTTACTAGCTATAGGACTAAGTTTCCAACAGTTTCACTCCTTAAGCCTCAACATATCCAACTAAAAAGGGAAATAATTGACTTAGTAGTGGTTATTATTTTATATAAGAAAGTAGCTATAGCTAAAATTTACTGAGAGCTTACTCTGTGCCAGGTACTGGGCTATGTATTTTATATTCATTATTTTATTTACTGCTTATAACACTTCAAGGTAATGAATGTGCATGGTAGAAAGCAGATATACTATAAAAATATTATCAAATATGTTGCATCAAAAACAACAATTTTTGACCTACAAAAACAGCCATTTCACATGATTCAGCCTGATATTAAAGGGTCCAAAGGGTTTCCAAATTAGAGATTTAGGCATGTAGGAAGCAGGTTATAGCAGGATCCAGACCAGTAACTGGACAGCCACTCAGGGTGACAGTTAGAAAGGCAGATGACAAGCCTGTACCTCAAAGCTCCTGAAATGGTAGCACTGAACAGTAAACTGAGGCAGAAGCTCTGGTTCACTGCAAAAAGTAACTAACCAGGCCCATCAGAAAAGCTCTTGATCAGTGACTGTTAAACTTGAGCTGGTATCTGAGCTACATAAAAGGCTTATTAAAACATAGATAGCTGGGCCCACCTCCAGAGTATCAATTCAGTAGGACCTGAATGGGGCCTGAGAATGTGCATCTCTAACACATTCCCAGGTGAGATATACACTCCTCATCTGGGAAGCACACTTTGAGCCACATGGTAGACCAAAGATTGCAAACCAGGACTCTAAAAACCAACCTCAACTTCCAGTCTTGTTTTACATTTTTTACCTTGGTTTAAATTTTTTAAATTACTTTTCTATACTTAAAAATCAGGAGATTTCACATAAAAATTCAGATTTTCACCTTTAGAATTTGAGAGAATCTAGAAACCTACATTTCTACTTCACATTCATTGGCTGGAGTGGGTCAATGTTGCCCCTGTTAGATAGGGTCTTTTCTGTCAGGCTCTTGGAGTGGACATGTCACTTATATCCCCAAGCCTAGCATTTGCAAGTACAGTTGTCAATACAGAATTAACACCTGTATTTTAATTCACTGCTCTTTACTTTCATAAAGTTGTTCAATTATTTTATTAGCTAGATTTTAGTATTAGAACCTAGGCCAGGGCAGGAAATGCCAGTTGGGCCAGAAAATTTTATTTAAGTTGGTACTAACCTGAAGACCCATGTGGAGAACCTATTACGTGCCTGTGTTCTTCCACAAATGTCCCATTTCTACTACAGGAAAGCAAACCGATTAATTGGCCTGGAAATCCAGCTGATTATATATTTTAAAACCTCTTAAAATTAGTTAACCCAAATCATATAAGTGATGTCACCAATTGCTAGCATATTGAAGTTAGTGTATAAAATGAAAATAGTAGCTGCATAAAGTCAGGGAGAAATATCTAGGAGCATTTAGCAAGAGGCTGAGAGAGACCCTGATCCCCTGCTCAGCACAAACATGTTGATTTTTCTCCAGGGCACTGCTCTGGAAGTTATGACATCGGGGTTGGCTAGAAATAAAATGGGCTTCATATTCAGAAGACCTCCAGCACCACTGAGGCAGAGCCAGTCCAAGGTCCAAGTCTTCTGTGTGGGATTTTGTTCACACCTGATTTATCTTCCAGGGTTCTTCTTGTTCAGTAACCCTGTGGTAGAAAATTAGTTTCTATAGAAGGACTTTGTATAAGATTTCCACAAGCTAAATGTGAGTCATGATGTTTCCTTCAGCACATAGGCACTTTTTCCTGTTTTACTGAGATCTAGTCATTCCAACAGTGTAAGTATTTTAAGAAAGGTGGAGTGTAGAATGCATGAGTGTCAAGAGATGGCCACATCAGAATCCTCACTGCTTAGATTGTGGTCTGAGGATGAGTAGCATCTGCATTTCCTTAGGAATCACAAGCCCAAGGCAACCAAACTGGAATGTGTAGGATAACAAGATTCCTGAGATTTATTTGTGAAATCAAGCTTGGGGAAAAACTGCTTTAAACCTGTATTTTCTGTATATTAGATACAGAAAATTTAACACCTCAGAAGAAACTGGGATCATTGATACTCTGGGAAGAAAAATAAAAAGAAGAAGAAGAAGAAGAAGAAGAAGAAGAAGAAGAAGAAGAAGAAGAAGAAGAAGAAG